>NEWO01000671.1:164968-180151 GCA_003013225.1 Phalaenopsis aphrodite | reverse complement strand
AATTGAGGCTTCACCAAGGCCAATTGAAGGTCATGTTTTATGTATGGGAATATTATGAAGGTTTTTCAACACAAATTGTCGCAAGTTGAGTTGGGCATGGGTTCAATTTGGTGGAACCAAGTCATGGGGCCAAAATTGGGGTTTTGATCTAAATCAAAATTTGGCTCAAATGACAAACTAATTGAGCTTAAATTTGGTTAATTTTGGTCATATGAAGGTATATTTGAGTTTAGGATTGAAATTGGGGGAGATTGGAGTCAAATTGATGGACATTTGAGTTGAATTTAGGAAAATTTTGGCCTTTAAAGGCTATTTTGGGAATCTTGGTCAAAGATGGTCAAATTGGCCAAATTGGGTCATGTGGTAGTTGAAAAAAAAGAACTTGAGAATATTTGGGAGGTTTTGAAAATTTTTTAGAATTTTTAGAATTTTGGGCTAAGGAGGGGTATTTTGGTAATTTGGCAAATTTTGGTGATTTTGGGTAGTTTGGGTGTTTTCAAGGTGTTTGAAATGATTTTTGAACCAACTTGGGTATTTTGGGTAAATTTGGGAATTTTAGCCAAATTTGGGGTCACAATGGCATCTAGGTAATTTGGGGGAGTTTAGGGGCAAAAGCCTAAGTTAGATATTTTTGGTAGAATTGGGGTGTCAACCACCATCAATAAGCCATGGACCAATGAAAATCTCATTTTGGTTCCTCTATGAACTGGTCTTAGCTAAACCCTAGCTTAGTGCCAGTGGGTTTAGGGGACCACTACCTACATGAGTATCCCAAGAGTATCAAGGGACCAAGGTCAAGAAATTCAGGTTTAGGGTTGTGAGTGATTGTGAGTACAAGTATGTACCTTAAGCCCTAGACGAACACCCAGGGTCAACCCTAAGGTCCAGCAGTCCTAAGGGGACTCTCCTTGAGCTCCCCCATAATGACCCCACCTAATAAGTTTTAGAAGTTAGGATCAATATGTGGAACTTCAAGTTGAGTAGAGAAGATGGTATAATTTCTAATGGTGAGGGTTCATTTTCTAGTTTTCTAGAAATAGTCAATTAGAAAGTATTATGGCTAGACCTTTGGCTACTAAAGCGGAAAAAATAAACCTCAACCATAAGTGAGGTCAACAGCTGCACACCCACTTCCAGCTGGGTCCCCTCTCAATGATGAACTACAAGATGAACAGGTACTATAAATAGAATTCTCCAGTGCGTAACACTGGGAAATGTACTTCGATGGAGCTTCATCAGCCAGAAAAGACAAAGGATCAGAGTTATACCAGGGAAAGCAGCGAACAATTTGATCTTTATCACACCAGTAAGGGTATGTTGAGGTTCTCATACCACCTGACAGAGCCATGTACCTACAACGAAGCAAAATATGAAGCTTTAATCATCAAATTGGAATTAGCAATCTCAATGATATAACAAATATTTCCATCTATGGTGACTCACAACTCGTTCTACCGGATTCCTAAGGGAGATAATGCCTATGAAGATGCTCTAGCAAAACTCGCTAAGGAGCTAGTGTGTCCCCTGGAGGATTCCATTGAAATCACAGTACAAGGAAGATAAATTTTGTCTCAAATCGACCTCAAAAATCTAAGAAAGCTCAGAAAATTAGAAGCAATAAATGCAGTTACTGAAATCAACGAAGACCGGTGCAAGCAATTAATAGAATATTTGCATACTGGAAAGCTGCCAGAGGACAAGTATGAGGCACATCACATTACAAAAAGGGCTATGTCATACGCCTTAGTTGGTGATGTCCTCTACAATAGATCATTTGACTAGATGTGTCTACGATGTTTAAGCAAAATAGAAGCATAGAATATTGTCAAAGAAGTACATGCTGGATTGTGTGGCGCTCATCAGCCAGGGCCAAAGATGAAAATGAAAATCAAAAGGCTTAGATATTATTGGCAAGCAATGATGTCCGACTGCATGGATACAACCTGAAGATGTCACTAGTGTCAGGTGTATGGGGTGGTGTTACATCAACACTCGAATGTGCTACATGTAACTGTCGCCTCGTGACCATTCGAGTGTTAGGCACGGACATAGTAGGTCCAATAGACCCTCCATCTTCCAAAAAACACAGATTTATACTCGTCGTTACAGATTACTTCTTCAAATGGGCAGAGGCAGTACCGTTATGAGAGGTTACGGCACAACACATCCTTCAATGCTTCAAAAGCCAAATCGTCTACCGTTTCGGAGTACCGCGAAGAATAATTTTCAACAATGGGACAACTTTTAAAGGCACAAAAGTTAACAATTTCATCAAACAACACGGGATAGATTGGAGATACTCTATAATTTACTATCTCAGAGCAAATGGCCTGGCTGAAGCCTTCAACAAGACATTGGTACAAATTTTAAAGAAAACACTTGACAAAAACAAAAGAGATTGGCACAACAAGTTACTAGAAGCCTTGTGGGCCTACTGGATGACATTCAGGCCTCCCACTCAGTGTACACCCTATATGCTCATGTACGAGTCCGAGGTCGTGCTACCGTTAGAAATTCAGATGTTGTCTCTCAGAGTCGCTGTTGCCAACCAACTCACAACAAAAGAAAGTGTAAAACTCAAACTTGAAGTACTGGAGAGTCTTGAGGGAAAACGACTTGAAACACAATAACATTTGGAACTTTAACAGGCAAAGATGGTACAAGCTCATGACAAATTGGTCCGCCCAAGGACATTCAAAGTTGGTGACCTTGTACTCGTGCTCAAAAGGCCTATTCTTGCATGCCACAAGATAGGTGGAAACTTTGAGCCAACTTGGGAGGGACCATTTGTCGTTGAAAAGGTCTATGCAGTAGGAGCCTACCAGTTAGTAGTTTTCCAGGGTGAAAGAGCCATGCTACCAATCAATGGACGATACATGAAAACATACTACGCAACTTGACATTGCTTGCCATCGCTTAATTTGAAAATTTGAAATTTGGATTATTTTGGGGTTATCTATGTGGTCAAATGTCCGTGATTGGGTCCAAAATTTTTGTAATAAGATTAACCTCAACATAATAAAATTTTTTGAAAATTCACACTTACATTTTCTCTTTTTAAACTTAATATCGTACTAAATTAAGCAAAATGCATACACAAATAAATGACTTCTTCACCAAAATAAACAAAAATTTCCTTTAATAATTACTTTATTTTATTCTTGTTCACACTAAGTTTTAGCTCACTAACATTTTCCCGATCGTTTGCAGAGAAATGCAGGCCAGAGGCTGATCCTCTCCTTTAAAGATGGCTGGGACATCGCACTCAACAAGGAAATGACACCGCAGGGCGACACTATAGACTTTGACATGGAATTTAGTAAATTCAACATGCATTATAAGGGGCTTCTAATGGATGTTGTCAACCAACAGGAAAACAAAGGCCTGCCCTCACTGCTGAAGTTGACCAACAAAGACAATTCATCACTAAAGGGAAAAAACGTGATGGTACAACAAGACCCGATGGAGGTGCCTAGCTGCCTACCGTCCATGATAACTACACCAACTGGGGGCCTAGTCACTGCCAATAATGAAAGATTACTGGACAATCCGCTATGAAGAACTCAGCGCAGAAATGCTAGTCGTCGAAAGCAGTGGGCTTTCTTACGAGAAGAAAAAAGATGTCATAAAGAGGCAGAGAATTTACTTACCCTTATTTATGAAGGGAACATTTATGATTGAGGCATGAGAGAAACCTCTTCCAGTTTTCCTGTTATAGATGAGGAGTCCGGGTTTGTTACATAGCTGGAAATACCACCATCTTTGGATGTTCTTTGCACGGGTTGCCCGACTTGCAACGCCAAAATACCTACACGAGCGTCAGCTACAGGGGCATTCGTGGAATTCTTGGACTGTAATGTCCTACACCTACAGCACTACAACACCTTAGAGGAGTATGCATCTACCGATGATGGGTCTCAGACTGCTGATTGCCCGATGGGGGAGTCATATGTCCCGTTGGGAACAGATCAATATGCCCCATGGAGTCCAAAGCCATATGTCCCTTTGGATGTGGAGTCACACATTCTGTTAGCATCAGAATCAACACCAGCTTGGGTTTCCACTGACATTGAAATGAAGGAATATCCTCGAAAGGTGCCAATTTTCAGTACGGCAGAGTACTATAAGATGAGCAAATTGAACAAAAGAAACTTCAAATTCTACGAAGAAGTGCAAGGGAGGTTCATCAACATATTAGAGGGATTGGAATTATATACCAGGGTCTTCTCAGAAAGTGATGAATAAAACATTCTCGATTGCATTTTTTGACCTGAGAGATAGAGGTTGTGCAGGCCTGCTTATGGAAAAAACATATTCCGAGACAAGAAAGTGGAAGCGAGGAAAGCGAAGGATTACTATCCAGTGCAGCTGCTGCTACAACTTTACCAAAGATAGACAAGGAAATCCTTCTAGGATTCTCAGACACAATTAGGTGGATCCACTACCTCTAATGATAAAATGGATGATTAAAAGATGGTTAAATGGAGTATACTGTCAGCTAATTGCATCCCTAACAGTTGTATCATCAACGTATACGATGAAGGACACTTCATACCTCCGCACATTCATCATCATGACTTTATGAGACCTTTCCGCACGGTCTCATTCATGAGCAAAAGCAACATCCTATTTAGAAAAGATATTGATATCATTGGTCCTGGAAAATTCAGAGGAGTTGTAGAAATTTCACTACCTATTGGTTCAGTGCTAGTCCTTAAAGGAAATGGGGCGGACGTCGCCAAACACTGTATTCCAGAGGTGCAACACCGTAGGGTGTCCGTGACCTTTCGATGAATGGACAAAAGTAAAATGCCATATGGATTTCAACCAGATCTAGAATTAGAGGAACTGCTACCATACGAACTATAAGAGGGTTGTACCTCTAAGTACATACAAAGGGAGCTCTTGTCCTGGGGCGTGGCTTAGAAGATCTGCTCGATCAGGAGCTTGTCACACCAGGAACAGACATTCAGAGGGTTCATTTCCATTTTACTGCACTACATTACAGCAGATATGATATGTATTAGACATGCTCAGCTTATGATATATACTTGGCATGGAACATTTGTGGATGTACTTTGATGCAGTTAGCATATTGTACTTTTTGAGGCTTTGGCCTACATTCAATCTGTAACATTTATTGGAACAGATTAATGAAGTTTCTTTCAGAAAATTATCTTTTTCTCAATTGCCTTTGTATGCGATGGATAAAAGCCATGGACCACACATTGGTTTGAGATTATAAAGAAAAAAGAACAAAACAACAAAACAAAAAAAGTTAACAATAATAAAATTTAAATAAAAATAACAAACAAGCAAACAACAAAACACTCTCTTTTGAAAAACATCAACCAACTAAAATCAAATTTTGAAAACCTATTTTGATAATCAAATGTGAAAGAAACAACAAGAAAAGAAAATAAATATGTTGAGTGGATTCTCTCGATTTTGAGGTCTCTAAATCTTTGCTCGCACAACACAATTATCTGTGTCTGCACTAATTCTCTTAACATCCCTGCAGAATTTTACATTCTGCACAAAACCTAAAAAAAATTTCACAAATCTTCTTCAACAATGTTAACCTTATCACATAACACATATCTATGAGTTCAACAACACATACCCTTTGTAAATTTCAATTCTCATTTTGGAATCAGTCTTTAACTTCTAATTCCCTTCTTTCAAGGTCGGTCCTTAACTTCTGACTCTCTTTTGAGATTGATCATTAACTCTCAATTCTCATTTTAGAATCAGTCCCTAACTTCTAATTAACTCTTTTCGAGGTCGGTCCTTAATTTTTTACTCTCTTTTCAGATTGATCATTAACATTCAATTCTCATTATGGAATCAGTCCTTAACTTGTGATTCCCTTCTTTCAAGGTCGGTCCTTAACTTCCGACTATCTTTTGAAATTGATCCTTAACTTTCAATTCTCATTTTATAATCAATCCTTAACTTCTGATTCCCTTCTTTTGAGGTCGGTCCTTAACTTCTGACTCTCTTTTGAAATTGATCATTAACTTTCAATTCTCATTTTAGAATTAGTCCTTAACTTCTGATTAACTCTTTTCGAGGTTGGTCCTTAACTTCCGACTCTCTTTTAAAATTGATCCTTAACTTTAAATTCTTATTTTGAAATCAGTCCTTAACTTTTGATTCGGTTCTTTCGAGGTCGGTCCTTAACTTCTGACTCTCTTTTAAAATTGATCCTTAACTGTAATTCTCATTTTGGAATCAGTCCTTAACTTCTGATTCCCTTCTTTCAAGGTCAGTCCTTAACTTCCGACTCTCTTTTGAGATTGATCATTAGCTTTCAATTCTCATTTTAGAATCAGTCATTAACTTCTGGTTAACTCTTTTCAAGGTCGGTCCTTAACTTCCGATTCTCTCTTTTGAGATTGATCATTAACTTTCAATTCTCATTTTAGAATCAATCTTTAACTTCTGATTCCTTTACTTTCGAGGTTGTTCCCTAACTTCCGACCCTTTTCAGAAATTAATACCTAAACTTCAATTCCCACTTTGGGTTCAACACTTACATGTTGATTCTCATCCTCTATGAACACGTGAAATCTGATAACTCAAAACCAACTCTCCAATCCCCAACGAGAGTTCCTACTTCTTGACTTCGATCAAATATTCACTTTCTAATTCCCAAGCAGAAACAAATATTACGCACAATTCTACACCTCCTTCTAAGTCTGTTGACTTAGGAGTCTGTGTTGGTTTTGTTGTTCTCGTCGGTCAATGCCAATATGCACGGTGTGCTTTCCCATTACACCACACCTATTAGGGGTCTATTTGTTGAACTCACTTTTGTTTGAGGTCTAGTTCTTCCTCTTTAGTAGCCTAGGGTCTAGTCATAGGACTTTCCTGTTGACTATTCCTAGAAAACTAGAAAAGGTACCCTCACCATTAGAAATTCCAAACTCCTCTTTACTCAATTTGAAATTCCACATAGTGGTCTTAACCTCTAGCACTTAGTAGGTGGGGTTATTATGAGGGAGCCTAAAAAGATTTCCCATAATACTGCTTGACCTTAAGGTTGACCCTAGGTGTTGTTCTAGAGCTAAGGTACTCACCTCACTTACAATCACTCACAAATATAAGCCCAAAATTTCTTGACTTTGATCCCTTAATCTTTTGGGAGACACATGTAGATGGTCCCCTAAACCCACTGGCCCTAAGCTAGGGTTTAGCTAAGACCAGTACATAGAGGACCCAAATGGGGTTTCCATTGATCCATAGCTCATTTATGGTGGTTGGCACCCCAATTCCACCTAAAATACTCAACTTGGCCTTTTCCACTAAATTCCCCCAAATTACCTAAGTACCCTTGAAACCCTAAATTTGGCTAAAATTCTCAAATTCAACCAAAATACCTAAATTTGTTCAAAAATCATTTCAAACCTTTTGAAAACATCCAAATTACCCAATCACCAAAAAATTGCCAAATTACCAAAATGCCGCTCCTTAGCCCAAATTTCCAAAAATTCCCAAAACCTTCCAAATATACCTAATTTTATTTTTCTCAACTACCACATGACTCAATTTGACCATTTTAACCAAAACCCCCAAATTGCCTTTAAAGACCCAATTTTCCTAAATTCACTTCAATTGTCCATCAATTTGGTCCCAATTTCCCCCAATTTCAATTCTAAACTCAAACTCACCTTTCATATGACCAATCTAAACCAAATCTAAGCTCAATTAGCCCATGCTTTAAGCTCAATTTTGTTCTGAGTCAAACCCCCAATTTTGGCCCTATGACTTGGTTCCACCAAATTGACTCCATTGGTCTTAATTTGAATCCTAAACTCTTCATAACACTCCTACGCATCAAACTTGACCTTCAATTGGCCTTGGTGAAGCCTCAATTTCATTTAATTTCAACCCAAATCCAAAATCCTCAATTTTGCCCTAAATTGGCCATGTCTCAAAATTCCACCAAATTAATTGCCTTAGCCCCAAAAATTCCACTCCATTCCTTCATGAAAAATCTTTATAACATCTCCCTTGATCATTTGAACCATTCAATTGAGCTAAATTTTAACTCAATCTATGCCCAAGTCTAGTCCAACATGCCCAAATTGAGAAAAATCTCAAAATCCTTCAAATTGAGCTTCCAATTGAATTCAAAATTACCTCAATCCTTAACAAAAAAACGTTCATTACAATCATTTACACATTGTTGATCAATCAATTGGGCTCAAAGTCATGGCCAGCCTAACCCAAACCCACTTTAAGCCAAATTGACCTACATGGACCCCTTCACCAAAAGTTGACCCAATCTAGCCAAATTGGTCAAGGTAAAGCCACAACAACCAAATTTTGGACCTTATTGACTAGGCTAAACCACACAGAACCACTTAAATGAGCCATGAACCAAAGGATCCCCAAATCAAGAGATTTATTTCCAAAATTGCTTAAGCTTAAAGGATTTTTGCCAAAACTAAACACCTACCCAATATAAATTGTTGCGACAGATTCGCCTGGCTCACTTGACCTCACTTGACCTCCTGGCCACCTCCCCTAGCCTTGCTAGTCGGCCTAGTCATTGGAGGAGCCAAAATGTGTGAGGTACCCTCAAGAAATCTAAACCCATTTCAAACATAGAGGCCACCTCATGTCATTTGAAGTTTAGAGCCTCTCTGCCCTCCACATAGGCAACACTTTGCACCCATACATTGGCCCACAGAGCCACCCTAAGCCATTTTTATACAAAAGCTCCACCTCCATGGCCATGAAGGTGTGCTAAAAATTTCTTAAGGATAGCCTCTGAAATTACTCCCTGAGCTTCCTTGAGACCTCCACAGTGAAATCCAACCACTCCATTGCCTTATTTCCCCTTGTCAGAGTTCAATTTTGGAGCTCAAATCCTTGCCGAAGATAGGACATTCTCCACCACACCTCCATAGTGTAACAAATCAAAATTAAACTCACTCACAGCATCACCACACTAAACTAAGACAAAGCTCTATCAAATCCCCCTCATACAGAGCCTTTAAGATAGCTCAAGATCAACACCCAAATCAGGCCTTGATCGAATTTGGGTATAGACCTTTCACCACGACCAGAGGCTCAATCTTTAACCTCCTTGGACCTCCACAAACGTGCCAAGCACCTCTGATTGAAGCTTCCCTTCTCAAAGCAAAGATATTGACCTATTTTGATTCTCTATTTCATTATGGTTAGTTTAATGGCATGTTTACCATATGGATATGTTCATCACACTTAGACGAGTCCATAGGATCAAATCCAAAGTCATTTGGTGGAGATAATAGTGAGATCTTAGGGTTTTAGTGTTAACGGTCACTGGTTAGCCTATTTGGGGATGATGATGGGGAGTCGTCCAATCGCGTGTTTATCTCATCAATGGACAAGATCTAGCCTGATGAACTCTCGATGCGTGAACCGCGGGCCGCGTGGCATGCCAAGGTGGGAAGTTCAACGGATGGGAGCTCGCCCGTCGTCGTTCGGAGCTGCCTAGGATGAGGTGGTGTCGCGTGTTTAAATAGAAAAATAGGGAATTAAATAGAATAGAAAATGATCCCTAACTTCAAAAATTTATATCTTGGTGTAGAAAAATCACAAAAAAATAAAAATACCATCTTGCTCAGTGAAAAGAGGAGAACAATGTGAAAATAATTTGAAGTTAATGTGATTCATATTTTATTTTTAATTAATTAAACACTATTTTGAGTCTTTTGATTCTCCATGCATGTAGACATTTCACCATGGCTTGAAATTTCGGCATGTTGTTGCCTCTGTCTTAGGGAACATTCTCTGATTTTTCCAAAGTTAGAGGAGATCTCTAGACAAAGATCCATATTTTTCAAGTCTATGTCTATTGTTTGTATAAATTAATCATAATAATTAGCATGTTTCTTAGAAAATTTCAAAAAAATTTTGGAAGGTTTATTATGGCCAGAGAAACCTTCACCAAACCCTTAAACACAAAGAAAATTAATTTGGGAAATATAAACATCTAAATGACTTTGTTTCAATCTCCACTATAATTTGAAGTTCAGAGAGCTCCCCATAAAAAATTAAAAATATTTGGAGCTCAGTTGATAACTCAAATTGATTTTCTAAGTTAAATGTCATTTTTAAAACTAAAATGATTTTTTAACAATTAAAATATAACTCAAAAAATTATAAAAATTAGTTTTTGGAGTTCTCTACGATTAGATAAATTTTCTAAAAGTAAATTTGTAATTAAAATAAAAATTCCGTTTTCAAGCATTTCTTTAATATTTAAATAATTAAAAAATAATAAAAATAAAAAAAATAATAAAATTTATGAAAATATTCTAAATTATTTCCTAAGCACTTAGGCACAATTAGATTATTTTTCCTGATTTTATAAGTGAAGATATTGAATTTTGAAGTTTAAAATAATTTTTTTAAAGGCTAAAAATGGATTTTCACTAAAATAATTCTAACAATTCTAAGAAAAATAAAAGAAATGTAAAATTTATTTCTTTGGGTTCCTTCACCGTAGAGAGATTAAATAAAAATGTTAAACTTAATTTTCCATATTAAAATATTTTATAATTAATAAATACTCAATAAATTGAAATAATTCTATTAATGCAAATAAAACTAAAAAAATCATGAAATTTGGTCCCAATGATTCTCTAGTCTAAGTCTACCTCTAGAAAAAATTTCAATAGATTAGGCTTTACCTCAATCAAGTTAGGGAATTCTCTTTAAAAAATCTTATTTCTTGCATATAAATAAATATATAAATTAAATTAAATTTTGAAAAATCAAATTTTCTCCTTTTATGTCATAATTTACCAATGATTGAGGTGAGATAAAAATTCTAAAGTCATTTGAATTAAATTTGATGAATTATGAAGTATTATAGCCTTAGGGGCAAAAGTGTAATTTTAGAAATTTAGCGTTAATTAACATTTAGCCTTAATTCAAGAAAGGGAAATGGGTAACCTTTGATCTTAATTAACATATTTGGATGATTTAAACATAAGGGATTAATTGGTAGAAATCAATCTCACTTCTTCCAATTAAAAGGATAAATTTGTAATTTCCTTAAATTATTAAAATTTGGAAGTCTAGTCAATTAAATGATCCTAGATTTAGGGATACGATTTTAGGTGTTGATAACTCACTAATTTGATACCTCTATTTGATGTTCAAATGACATTCAAAAATGAATCATCATCACTTAAAATTTAACCTCTTTTAAAATATAACTAAGACATCTACCAAGATCTTAAAGGCTTAATAGTAATCTAGGCTAAATCAAATTTGGTTAAATGAGGATTAGAAAAGTGAACATAATTAAAAATTGAACATCTTTAAAACATTACAAGATCATATTAAAAAGTTGGCAAAGCGTCTTGATTACATTAACTTGCCCCTTTAAGGGTCTTCACCCACATAATCCTCAAGTTAAATTATAAGTGATAATTACCCTACTCTTAGGGATAATTGAGACATCAATGTTCATTGAGCATTAAAGGTATTTACATGATGGGTTATTAAGCAACATAGTAAGTTTAAAAAGAGCTCGAAACTTTTCACCAGGCAGTGAGAGGGAAGCATGGACCTGCTTCTTTCTCCAGATCTGTTGGATACTTGGGAGGTCTACTAAACTTAATATGTTTTGCTTAACAAAAATCATCCTTAATCAAATTAATAGGGACCCACCAAGATATGACCTAGGATTTGGTATATCACTAAAACGTTACTTTTTTGCTTTACATGAAATGCTCTCACATGCATTTTGAGTTTCAGGTGGTGAAACGAGAAGACTTGTTAAGTACGTTTTTAATAGTTTACAGTGCCGTCTTTATTGTACTTTTTATGCTTATAAAATTAGCATGCTAAACAAAAATGTCACGCTGCATGAAAACCAAAACGAAAACCAAAACCAAAACCAAAATCAAAACTAAAATCAACCAAGATAAAATTCACCCCACAACATTCAAAATATAAGACAACTTAAAATTTAATCATAAACATCACAAAAAAATCACTACACAATTAAGACGTCTCTATCGGATGATCAGGAATCCCTCGGAGGATGTAACCTACGGTTGCTAACAAGGCTTCCTACAGTGTAAATGAAAGTATGGAACTCATTAAGTTGATTCTAATAAATTCATTTGGACTAAGTGAATCCAATAGAAAATAGTGGTGCCGGAACGAGGGAACCGTAGGATCCTAACCGGTGTTACTCTAATCAACTTTAACATACCCCAATAAATTCTTAAAGAACTAGAACCATAGGGTCACCTAATTGACATCATAACTTGACACCCTAGAAAACTTAAACTCGCCACGACGAGGAGCTTAGAGCTAGCACTGTTGACAGTACGACCATCTTCAATAGCAAAACACGTCTTCCCCAGCTAAACCAATTTTCTTCCTTAGAATTAAACAACAAAGCCATAAGATTTTAAGGTTGTCTGCTTATGCAACATAAATCCTCAACTTATCTTTAGGCCTTTATATAACCCTGCTATACACTATAAGCCCTAACTCGTCTTAGGATTCTTTGGTTGTCGTCTGTCACGATCTAAATCCTCACATCTTCTAGGATATTTGTGCGATCGTTTCACACGAATCTAAGCCCAAACTAATAAAATTGACAGGATGAAGCCCTTAAATAAATTTCTCCTCAAAATTGAAGCCAAACAATAGGATAGACTGAGAAGTCACCGAGGTTCTCCTTCGAATCTGTGACATCCCCTAGTTCTTCCTCTTTTGGATTCTACAATAAATATTCCAAATTTGAACCAATCCCTTTTCACACCTCTTTGTCCGACATCGTTGAAAAGTCATATCCATTGACCTCCTTGAAGATAATATTTCTTGATTTTTATCGAGAGTTTTCTTAAGTGACTTTGATTATCTAAGATGTAATTAACTATAAGGGCTTGCCCTTGAAGCTTGTCCGAACTTAGCTTAATATAAACCCTATTTAATTCTTCATATTCCTGATAGGAGAAATTGTCGGCAAATAAAACGGTTTCATAGACCAAACGGATGTCATATATTTCTTAATTTATTTGATTGAGCCTCATCCTCAAGTCTTGTGTTTATCCTTCAGGATAGATACAAGGTTTGAGGTACAACGCTATTTCGTTTAAACTATAAAAAATATGAGGTCAGTTTGATTTTATATTTTTCTAAACTAAAATCAATATGTAAATTAAATGTCCTTTCGAAGCGGGCGATGGGATTTCAACTCCTAAACCAAAAATAGTGCGGACAATTATATCTTTCTCATGAAGTCTGAATAGTTTACTTTATCTTTCTCCCTACTCTGAGATATGGTGAAATGAAGAGATAATATGGATGTGCCAATGTTAAAATATAAAATAAATTGTGATGATTTTTTAACTTCGAACTTAATTTACTTTTCGATCTGAACAATTGAATTGTTAAAATATGTTGTGAAACATATGATCTAGAAAATTGAGTATGAGTTCTATAATATAGTGAGGATCACATTAGATTCTATGAAGGAGAATTTTGTTCATGGAATTAAGTGCAAATAAATAGGAAAATATACTTTGTTGGGTGTAAGATTGGAGAATCTTTACAGTGATAGACTAAAATCCCTAATTCGGTCTTAGTGTTTAAAAACTAAAGAGAGAGTTAGCCTTCAGGTGAAGGGAAGTGGGAGCTCTAGAGTGGGAGCCAATATCCTCCTAGCCTAACCATGGATTTAGGGACTAAACCTTGGATTAACCAATGATTTTCTATAACATTGTATCGGGGTAGAGAATTAAAACTACTCCTATTTGACATAATACATATTTGAACCATTTATCTCATCTCATTTTACCAAAATCTCATAGTAGTCGAAAAGATGCTTTTTCACATACAGAAATCTTCATCACATAAACATAGTTTAATAGTTCAGTAGTTACTGTTTAAACTTTGTATTTCAATTTTGTTATTAGTTAAACAATTTAGTTCTCATAATATCTCAACATTCAAAATTAGTGACAGTAATTTCATTTTGAATTTCTGTGAATTTCCTAATAAATTTATCATTTCAAATTTAAACCTTCCCCATGAGATTTATATTTGGGGTTTAAATAGAAAGTTCTTTATTACTTAATAATGATACATATACTTGCGTAGAATCCCAACATTAATTTCTTAAATTTCTAATTCATAAAATATTGCATCAAGCTTTTTGCACCGTTGCATAACGCAGCCAACTATATCACTCGAGACCACCTGCCCCCAGATTTTTCTGCAGAGGAAGTAATGCAATTGAAGTCTCCCCACACCAGCCAGGGGGAAGTCATCTGTTCACTAATATTATGTAGGCATGATCAAAGCTCTCTTCTGTCATCCATGTTACAACCTGCATAAATAACGGAGGCAAAGCCCAGGTGTCCATTGATCTGGAAGGAGAGGTGAACAAATTGCTGATGATCCACCTCTATGTTCGAAATGATCTCTTTTCTACATAAAATACATATTTTATTATTAGTGTTAGCAAATTGAGAAAAGCTAGAAAACATCCTGATGAGTTTTTGAGGATGTTTATGAACCATATGTTCAAGGATGGCAATTCAACAGAGTTTATATTTATGATTGAGATGTAATATTCTTTTAAGAGAAAGGGGATGAATAACTCCCCTAATGTTCCAACAAAAATTAATCATTTTGTGGAGGGGGTAAAGAGATGGCTGTGATCTGGATCTAGTTTTGCCTCTAGAGGGTTTAGAGGGAGAACCAGCCTTCACACTAGCTTTGCCTTCTAACATCATTGAAGCTGATCCTTTTTGGAGTTCTTGCACTTTTGTCACCTATTTTTTTTCTTTTTCCTTGCTGTGTGAATTTGCCAGTCGTTTTCTAAGTTTTGTTGCATATTAGCAATATTGCTATCATCAGGAGCCTCTAATAGTTTTTTAGTAGTAGTAGAGGTGCACGCGACATCTTCACAGTCAGGACTAGAGGATACAGGAGTGACTATGATCACCTCATTAATTTCTTTCCTCACTGTCATTCTTGGAGAATCAGCTGATGGGCCAGTTAATAGGAAGGAGTGGGACTCAGGCCCCCCAAAGGGTCCCTAGGGGGAGAATTAATAGTTGTATTCATTGGAGGGGGCCCTCAACATGAAGGATCTGTGTAGCAGTAACAGCTTTAGTCTCCTTAAAAATATTATTGGAATTTCTTCTAGGCGGG
>NEWO01000671.1:111026-162976 GCA_003013225.1 Phalaenopsis aphrodite | reverse complement strand
TTTTCAGTTTTGGGAGGGTAATATCCCTTTCTATCAAGATTCTAGCAAGTGTAGGTCTTGCTTTATTATAAGTAGGGGTGTCCACCTTGAGAGGTGTACTTATACCTTAACCAATGTTAAATAGAGCATTTAGGTTGAAAAAGGGAGAGGGAAGCTTGGCAATTTAAACCAAAGAGAAACCATAGGGAGTTCCTTGCTTGGATCAAAAGCTGGGGTCCATTTTAGAATTTTCATAGAGGTTCCTACAATCATAATGGATTGCTTGACAAGTAACCTAACATAGTCTTCTTCCACAGTGAGCTGGATTAGGAGGTGTCTACGATCAAGTAACCTCACTTTCTAGGCTTCAATAAACTTGAGTGAGTCAAATAAATTTCTTACAAGTTCCATTTTGGGGTGTCCCAACTGGAATTTGCCTACAAGTGTGAATTTTACTTCTTCATTGAGGGAGACTATATCCATATTAGAAAAGAAGATGGCTGGTTCAACATCTTTTGAGATAAGGATTGATGCACGGGCAAATACCCTTGCCAGCAGTTGTATCATGAAAGGCTTGGGGGAACACCAACTTATCAAGATCTTGTAAAGTATGAGTAGCTTTGTCCACAACTCCCACATAGGTGGCCTTTTTCCACTTAGCATCAGTAGACACATCAATGGGTGCAGCAATGAGGAGGAAAACAGCGAGACTACCTTAACCTGCAATGGAACAGTAACAAATCAAAGTTTCAAAGCCCGGTAAGGATCAAACTTGAAAATCAACCACCAAAGTTGTGTCCAAGTAGGGAGAGATCCACAAGAAGCCACCACTTAAACTCCACCCACTGCAAGCCAGCTTTAGCGATTCCTCATCATGTTAGAAACCCTAGCAGAGCTACTCCAGCTGCCACCCATATATATATATATATATATATATATATATATATATATATATATATATATATATAAAGATGGATGAGAACATGTGTCTGGTCCACCCCATATGTGTTAACTTGACCCAGATGTATTTGAACCCGAGATAGAGGGAGCTTGCACCGAAGCTGCCATCCAACAGACCACCAGTTTTGCGCGTGTGCACATACACACACATTTATAAATTTAGTTAATTAAATTATAATATATCCCTATATCGTATAATAAAGGAGAGTACAAAGTTTGTTATGGAGAGAGAAACATACGATGTTAAATCTTTTGGTGCAAGAGTTAATAGGAAATAATAGTAATATTTCTTTCAGAAATATTAGTGGAGTGGAGATGCAGGGCTTAAACTCATGATCTTACAAATAGAGGTAAGAAATGAACGATAAGCCATTTCTAATTCATGAAAATAACTATATAAATTACAATGATGTCCAACACATTTTAGGGTAAAGATTTTTCACAAGCTAATAAAATTTCAACAAAGAACATAAACCTTTTCATAAATTTATACTTTATTTATTTCTAAACCTAAGATTTTCTTACGCCCTCTTATTATTACTTTGAACAAAAGATGGTTAATACATAAAGACCCACCGATTTGAAGATTTACTGTGACCCAATCACTCATTTTGTGATTGTTAGAGATAAAAAGGATTGTGAGTAGGGACATTTTGGCATTTTTATTTTCTAAAAGTTACATGTCTCTTGAGTGAAGGCTTATGCTTAAATTTTCATATATTAGAAGCATTTCTATTTGAAATGAGCTTTCAAACATTTTTTTCTTACAAGCACTGAGGTATTTGGTCATTCAAATGTATTATGAGGCATACAAAGTCATTATTCTCTTAAGAAATACTTCTAGGAAGTCTCCAAAAAATGGGCTGCCCTAAAGTAGGCGCCTTATTTAGTTTTTTATTTCTTAATAATGAGTTGAGCAAGTTTACCTTGTTTAGGTTTCAAGAAAGGCTCAATATGCACTTGTCTGTCCCCTCACAAAAATCACAATTGAATGGGTAACCCTACTTTAGTGCCAAATACCATTACCTTAATCCATAAGTTACTAGAGTCATTGTGATAAAAATAAAAAAAAAAATGATCAAAATATTATGAATAAAATATTTATTTTAAGATATATATAATATAAAATTTATTAAGAGTTTTTCATTATTCATTTTTTAACTATTTTCTTTAATATATTCTCACTCAACTTTTATCCTTTGTGAAAAAGAATTAGAAAATGACATTTTATGCCTAATGAATTTACAATATGAAATTAGTTGGATTTAGTAAATTTATTTTGATTAAATCCTAAAAATAATTTCATATGAAAGATGTTAAATTTTGTTAAATCCATACAAATAATATGCGTATTTATTTTAGGATTTAAAAGTTGAAATCATTGTGAATTTTATTATATTAATTTTTATGAATTTTAAATATTTATATTATATAGTCAAGTTAAATTTGAAAATAGTTATTTATTAAGTTTTTTTAGTTTATTAATATTAATGCTTAACGTAGAGCTAATTTATTTTATTGG
Organism: Phalaenopsis aphrodite; assembly: GCA_003013225.1. Taxonomy (NCBI): domain Eukaryota; kingdom Viridiplantae; phylum Streptophyta; class Magnoliopsida; order Asparagales; family Orchidaceae; genus Phalaenopsis; species Phalaenopsis aphrodite. The sequence continues at coordinate 160,515 of NEWO01000671.1, read as the reverse complement.
ATATTGATCTTCTTATAAATTTAATTACATAAATTAAATTATAATTTACTTAATATAATATTTCATTTATATAATATTTAAAATATATGAAAAATAATTATAAATTAAATTTTCTATTTAATTAAGTTAAATTTTAAATAGTTTATATTTATTTAATAATACTATTTGGTCAGTTAATATAAATGAGTAAAATTAATTTTTAAAAAATAATTATAAACTCGTCGCACGAACCCAGCGACGGGCCAGTTACCAATTCGACTCCATCACTGTGCTTCTCGCCGGAGATTTGAGAGCAGATCACTGGTGCATCGAATTATCAAACTGCCCCGAAGCACGGCCAAAGCCAGTCATTTCCCAATCCATCTTACGGCAGGGGAACGAAGCTTCGGAGGCGAGGGGATCGAGATATATTTCGAAGGAAAGAGAAAGGGAGTTTGAGACTTGAGAGGTAAAGGGAGATGTATCAATGGCGGAAATTCGAGTTCTTTGAGGACAAATCCGGCGGGAAGAGCTCGATTCCCGCCGAGGTCACTGGAAAGATAGCGTGCTGCTCGGGCGGCAGGGGGCGGATCGTCATCGGCTGCGATGACGGCACTGTTGGCCTCCTAGACCGCGGTTTCAAGCTTATCTATGGCTTTCAGGCCCACGCTTCCTCGGTTCTCTTCCTCCAGCAGCTGAAGGTATATTTTTCTGATTTGTTTATTCTGTTGCTCAGATTTGAGATTTCTATCTTGAGTTTTTCTTGATTAGTCGGTGAAATTGGCTTCCATGGTGACTCCTCGCTATCATATATATATATATATATATATATATATATATATATATATATATATATATATATATATATATATATATCTTGAGATGCTCCATGGTACGTATCTTTGATACTTTAAGTTCGTTTGAATACATTTTTTTTTTTTTGGAATATTTGTATACATTCCACTCAATTTTTATGTGTTTACATATCAAACCCCTGAACCTTGATTTTGATGCTCACTGGATCATTTCTCCTTGTATTTGATCCTGTGTCTTTTTAAAATCAATAAGAATCATATAGTGACCATTTCTATGTTCTTTATACTATTCCTTTAATTGTCTTTACACATAAGTTTTGTCAGGTGAATTTTCTTATGCTGAAAATAAATTAATTTTCACAATTCATAAGTTTTATTCTTCTATAATTACCAAAATCTTAACCTTTTTTTGTTCAAACACTGTTGTTAAATGCTTTAATGTTGTTCATTAATCTTTCCACCAATTTAATCATGTTCTTTCACATTAAAAAAAGATGCCAAAGGCAAGATCGATTTGGTTTAGTTTAATGAGGTATATATGTGGAGTCAATCATTCTTCTTGATATGTTAGCACGAACCTCATGATCCGCTCGACTTAGGATCCAAATATTGATTGCGTTATTGTTCAACTTAATAATTGACTTGGGATCCATTTGGGGCAGCTTTAATGGTTTGAAGAAGCAGCTGTGGAGCTACTGTAGAAGAAATTGTTGTTCGAAAAGCTGTGGTGACTATGACAAATTTATTTTAATTTCAAAAAGTCAGACCATAGCTTTCTAGCAACCATCACATTTGAATATTTTAGGTTGAAAAAAATATTTTTTTACCCCAAAAATTTCTAGAAAGTAGTAAGAAAATCGTTCCCCAAATAGAGCTTTGGCGGCGGTCTGAAAAACAAAGCAGTAGAAAGTTGTCCCAAACAGACCCTCAATCTAAACTTCATCACATTCAAGTTGATACTATATCATTCTTCTTACATTGCTTTGATAGAGTTTTTGTTTAAGTTGGTCAGAAGAAGAGTAAAACAAATGATAACTGGCCTAATGATATCCGTTCTACAGACAATTGTCCTCTCCCCAAGTATCAAATGACACATGCCCTAGTGGTCATGACACATCTCATTCGTATTGCCACAAACTTTTGATTCAAAGACCAAAAGATGTCCAAGTTATGCAAGTTGGTAGTTGTTTAATTTTCTTAGATTTATATTTTAGCTCATTGAAAACATGCTAATGATGATGTTCTGTAAAATGAATGTGTTGCATTCCTAAACTTTTGAGCTGATTTGGTTGAGTTCTAATTTGGTTTATTGGTTTATTGGTTTATTTTAGCTCATTGAAAACTTGCATAACTTGTTTTTCAATAGGCAATGTCCAAAAGATGCCACTCATCCACATAATCTCTCTCATCTTGGCAACTCATAACTTATTATTATGTTGCTCTTTTAAAGGCCAACATTCCGCGCCATAGAGCATTCAGGTCTCACCACCATCTTATAAAATTTTCCTTTCAGTCTAAGCAGTGTTTTTCTATCACACTAAAGGCTCGAAGCATTCCTCCACTTCAACCAATCAACTTGAATTCTACTATTAACATCCCCATCTATATCACAATCGCTTTGAACAACAGACCCGAGATATCTAAATCGTTCACACCTTTTAATAATTTAATAATTTGGGATCCGATCTAGGGATCAACAAATAGATGTCTATCTTCTATTTTACATACGTCTAATTTCACCGTGGTATCTTTATCATACATCATCTTTCACTTAATTTTACATTTGAAATAAGGCCTTTTGTAGTTGAAACCTCCAACAACCTATCTTGCTTAATGATTGATTTAATGCACCCAAATTAATCTTTTGTGTGCATAATTTCTTCCATGATGATAAAGATAATGTTGTCAATCTCTTTAAGACCATCATGAATCATAACTTTAAGCTACACTTAATATGAAAAATCTTCCCCAAGTAATAAAACTTATTTAAACTGAAAAACTTCGTTTCAAGAAGTCCACAAGTCTATCATATGCTGAAGCATTGATCAAGTTGGGCGTTAACTTCTTCTGCACTCTAGTGCACAATCACCTCACTTATGCTATCACATTTTATTTGCTCATTGTTTGGTGGGTCAATACATAGGAAACTCGCAATTCTATGTTATGAGTTTCAATCCAAATTAATGAAAGGAGTTGTTTGGTGTATGTGGCCATTTGATGGATTATAAATCTAATAATCACTCGTAGAGCAACTTTATAAAGATTAATTTGAATTTTTTTCATTTTTCCTTTAACTCATTCAATTTCATGTATATAATTTTGATTGTGCATCCAAAAACTTATGTCGGCGTTGTTTTTTAATATCTTTTTCTACTGTTTTCGTATCCACCTTGTTATATAAATCATTGAAAAATATAGATTTTCCTTATAAAATTGTACTTTTTTGCAAGAATTTTACTTTCTTAATCATTATAAACATGAAAAGTTGTATTTATCTCTAGCCACTCTTTAAATTTTTTTTTAAAGCTATTATTTTTTATCTGTTGACATCTTTTGTTTCCATACTAATTTATAATCATTTTTTGGATTTTCGTAAAACTTCTTTGACAATTTTTTAATGTAACTGGCTATCTTAGTCCCATTAGTTTAAACTGAACTAAAAAAATTTCATCCGCCTCTCTCAACAACCTATCTTGAAATATTTAATAATTTCTCGCCACGAAATTTATACCATCGTATGCTAGGGCACCATCAAATCCTTAGAAATTATTTATTCTAATGATTTTCTTTATACTATTAAGATACATCCTCTATACTATTTTTTATTGTGTGGTCAAGCCTTATCTTATAATCACTTATAATTTTTGTGTAAATGCTTTTCTTTCCAAGGAAAGAAAAAAAAAAGGAATTATAGCGAGTTTTGAGGGCTTCATGTTGAAATTAAGCTCACATTTTTTTTTTAATTTCTTAAAATATGTATTTGTTATTGCAAGATCACATGCTACTATGTGTTGAAATATAGCATCTTCGGTTTGCATTTTTTATCTCTTATTCTACTCGCTATAAATTGTCTCATAGCCCATTCTAAAACTTCTTTGCTATTTAATCGATTTCTTCTTAAAATTCAATTTTCAAACAATCTTTCAACCCAACTGATGAGTATACGCATTAAATACATTTATATTGCTCTCACAAAAAAATTAACTTAATATTAATCACCTTATCATTAATCTTTTTCACCTCAATAATTTGTATTTCAACTTTCTACCTCTTACATTTAAAATTTGTTTCTATTGCTAACTTCATCAACATAGTTACTTAATATTTTCCCTACTTTCCTTAGATTTCTTTTCCATTTAGTTTTTTTCAATAAACAATAATCATTCTTCTTCTAATTATTCTGTCTGCCAACTCTCTTATTTTTCAAAACTCCCAAATTTTATAAAGTAAATTAATGTTTATTTTATGGCATATCACTTCCCTGTGAAATCCTTGTAGGCTAGTGGCCGCTTATTATAATTAGGTTAAATTGTGCCATGTTGTTTCTTGATGAATGTCCGAACATCAGCAAAATTTAAATATGTTTTCCTTTCATGATTTTTTTTCTTAAAGTTTTATTATTGGTTATTACCCAACATTAAATATCAATTTTCTTCATCCACATAACTCATTTATAGCATGTAAAATGTCTATCAGTTCTCCAAGTGAAATCTCCTTCCACCTTCCCTCTTTCTCTCAATGTGTTCAAGTTCCTTCTTTTAACGTGTTTAAGCTCCATGGGACTGCCAAAAAATCCTGGATCTAAGGGCATGTTTGGTTGTCTTGTTTTTTTTATTTTTAATTTATATATTTTTTATATTGAAACATAAAACGTTCAAAGGTAAATTTATTTCCATGTGCCATGATATATTTTATAGAAACAAGTTAAAATATTTTGTGATGTTTTCAAAATTTATGAAAACACACTAATTTGTTTCCTAAAACTAAAATAAAAAATAACTCATTAAGCATTTCCTTTAACATGAATAGTAGTTTTGAAAAAAAAAAAATTGAAACAACAATACAGCCAAACCTGCTTTTGAAGAAAACCATCATACTTTCTAATCTTATGTTTGTGGGTGCTTTCCTTTGTGTTTGCATTTGGGTTGTGAACTTTCCAAGTTGAGGTGAGTACCGCTCTTTTCCTAGAAATCTTGCAACTTTGAATGTGACTGGTTCTAAAATCTTGCTGAAGCTTGTTATTATACCTTTTTGTCCAGCATAACAGAAATTGAATTTTAATCATGAATAAATGTATGCGAGATGGGAGATAACCTTATGATTGACATTATTTTTTTCATACTTGTCCTTATAAAATCGGTATTTTTTAATTTCTGAGGTTAAAAAATTTACAAGTGAACGATTGACTCTGGCTATATGACAACTTTCTTGTTACCTTCTATATACTTTTGATCNGTATTTTTTAATTTCTGAGGTTAAAAAATTTACAAGTGAACGATTGACTCTGGCTATATGACAACTTTCTTGTTACCTTCTATATACTTTTGATCAATTGAATGGAAATGAACATTCTTTTCACAAAAATGTGAAGTAAGTCAACAAAAGCTACTATTTAAATGTCTAATAAAAAATTAAACAGGGTCTTATTGAAGAGACAATGCACATGTTCACTAATAAAATAAAAAAGTGAACATATATTTAGGCATTTACATTTATATTCTGAGCTTCAAAGCTTATGTTTGAACTAGTTCAAACATTATCATTATCAAGTTAAGGATTGATCTAATTAATCTTAGAGTGTACTATTTCTCTTACACTTCTAATTTGCGTATAAAGCAGTTTTTTTATTTATTTCTTATTTCTTGAAAGTTTATCATGAATTTTCATGAGATTGGTATCTCATTCTGTAAAGCAGTTTAAGTCTGTTAAATGTGATTGTTTCCTTATTCTTCTTTGTGATGATTCAGCAACGAAATTATCTTGTAACCATTGGCGAGGAGGATCAAACCTCATCCCATCTATCCTCGACCTGCTTGAAAATTTTTGACCTAGACAAGGTGCAGCCAGAGGGCTCAAGCACAACCGGTCCTCTATGCGTCCAAATATTAAGGATATTTACCAGTCAGTTTCCCGAAGCAAAGGTATTGTTGGAGATATTATCTTGATTAATCATTTCAATATCTTATTCAAGCATATCCTGATTGGTGGTGAAATTATTTACTTATTTCTACAGATAACCTCATTTTTAGTTCTAGAGGAAGCTCCTCCCATATTACTTATCTCAATAGGATTGGACACAGGCTCCATTTACTGCATCAAAGGTGACCTTTCGCGAGAGCGTATCTCAAGGTTCAAGCTTCAAGTGGAGGGTCCCGTAGAGATTGGTGATTCATCTATTACCGGGCTTGGTTTCCGGGTTGAGGGGCAAGCACGTCAACTCTTTGCTATAACTCCTACCTCTGTGAGCCTATTCAATTTGCACGTTAACCCTCCTCAGAGGCAGACTCTAGATCAAATTGGATGTAACACCAATGCTGTCGCAATGAGTGACCACCAGGTATATAAATTAGTAAGGGTGTCAAAACTTTACACGTCATGCTAACACGAACCGAACTCTACTCGAAAATTCTGGCTTCGGGTTAAGCTGAATAATTTTTTGTTTGGGTTTGAGTTAAGAATTCTAAACAGTTTAATTTTTTAGGTTGGGCTCAGGTTGATCCGTGACCAGAAGTTGACCTGAAACCGACTCTTTAATTCGAAATTAACTCACTATCCAAAATTTACTAGAGATTGATCCAAAATCGAACTGAATAGCTGTTATATCTTATTTTAAACTTGTTATATAGGTTGGACTTTCTGACAAGTTTAATATTTGAGTTGGGTTCGGGTCGGGTCGGCTCAATTTTGGCTCTGACCCAAACCCGAGCTGCGAACTCGATTTGACCCTCTTGTAAACTACTTCTTACTTCCATGATAATATTTTTTCCTTTTTTTCTTTTTCCTAAATCTGGTAAATTAATTAGGATCTAATCATCGGTCGCCCAGAAGCCGTATATTTCTACGAAGTTGATGGTCGAGGTCCTTGTTGGGCTTTTGACGGCGAGAAGAAATTTCTTGAATGGTTTCGTGGATATTTATTATGTGTCATCGGAGACCAAAGAAGCAACAAAAATTCATTCAATGTTTATGATCTAAAGAACAAGTTAATTGCACATAGTATGGTGGTGGGTGAGGTTTCTCATATGCTTTGTGAATGGGGTTACATAATTCTTATTATGAATGACAGAAAGGTTATGTTTATTGGTGAGAAAGACATGGAAAGCAAACTTGATATGCTTTTTAAGAAAAATTTGTATAATGTCGCAATTAACCTCGTTCACAGTCAGCATGCTGATGCTGTCGCTACGGCTGAAGTTCTTCGTAAATATGGTGATCATTTATATGGTAAACAAGATTATGACGAGGCTATGGCGCAGTATATTCAGACAATTGGTCATCTTGAACCTTCATATGTCATCCAGAAGTTCTTAGATGCACAACGAATATACAATCTAACGAATTATTTAGAACAATTGCACGAGAGAGGACTTGCTTCCAAGGATCATACAACCCTACTTTTGAACTGCTATACAAAACTTAAAGATGTGGAGAAATTAGACAAGTTTATCAAAGGTGAAGACAGTATCAGCGAACAAAGGTTCGATGTGGAAACGGCCATTAGAGTCTGTCGCTCTGCAGGATATCATGAACATGCAATGTATGTTGCTAAGAAGGCTGAGAGACATGAATGGTACCTGAAGATTTTACTTGAAGACTTAGGTAGTTATGACGAAGCTCTGCAATACATTTCACGCTTAGAACCATATCAAGCTGGAGTAACCTTGAAAGAATATGGTAAAATTCTGATAGAGCACAAACCAGCTCAAACCATTGAAATCTTAATGAAGGTTTGCACGGATTCTGGTGAAACAAAGAGAATGAGATCTAATGGTGCAGATTTATCCATGCTTCCCTCTCCAATGGACTTCATTAACAGTTTTGTACATAGTCCACAATCGCTTATGGATTTTTTGGAGAAGTATGTGAGTCGGGTGAAGGATTCAACTGCTCAAACAGAGATTAACAACACTCTTTTGGAACTGTATCTATCTAATACCTTATCATTTCCTTCGATTTCACAAGAAAATCTTGGTAATGATCTGAAATTCAAAGCCAACAGTTCAAGGGAAGTAGCTAATGGGTTTGCATCAGGGAAAAAGAAGAAACTGAGTGCAGAAAGCAGAGATGATAAGATAGAAAAAGATTGGCAGGGAAGATTTCAGAAAGGGCTCTCTTTGCTTAAAAGTGCATGGACATCTGAGATGGAGCACCCCATGTATGATGTTGATCTTGCTATAATACTTTGTGAGATGAATGCATTCAAAGACGGGCTGTTGTTTCTTTATGAGAAAATGAAGCTGTACAAAGAAGTAATTGCTTGCTACATGCAGGCTCATGATCATGAAGGGCTAATAGCCTGCTGCAAGAAGCTTGGGGATTCAACTCAGGACGGAGATCCAACCCTTTGGGGTGATCTGCTGAAATATTTTGGTGAGCTTGGCGAAGACTGTTCCAAAGAAGTGAAGGAGGTTTTGACTTACATTGAAAAGGATGATGTTTTACCTCCAATTGTTGTTCTTCAATCGCTGTCAAAAAATCCTTGCTTGACAATTTCTGTGGTGAAGGACTACATTGCACGGAAACTTGAACAAGAATCCAAGTTGATTGAAGATGACAGAAAATCAATTGAGAAGTACCAGGTTAGCATTTTTAAATGTCTATTCAGTTTATTAAACGAGTTATCTAACTGATTTAGGATAAATTGCATTAAAATTTAATTTTTCTATTCATCCTTCTGACATAATAAGAAAGTCTGGTTGTTTTTTGATATTCATATGCAAATTTATTCAATGGAGGACTGTTGTTTTTCATTCAGTTTTAACTTCCACTACTATCTTATTTCATTCAGTTTTAACTTCCAGTGGATAATCTGCAAAAGATTACTTATATGATGGAAATTATGAGAATAAATTTTGAAGGTTAAATGGTCACAAAATTTAATTTATGATATTGAAAATACTAAATCAATTCTTTTAGATTTTTTGTTTTCATCTTAAATTTCTACTGTTTTTAGCTGTTCTTTATAAATATAATGTTTATTGCTACTTTCGACTTAGCAATTTAAAAAGAAAGCACGTTCTTTTCCAAGTTAAATATGCTATACTAAGACATAATAAGGCAATGACATTCTTTTAGCTTGAATTAAACTATACTTATATTTTCTTACCACCTTATAATACATGGTATCATAGGTCTAGTTTTGTTAGTATGAATTTAGGATAAGAACATAAACTTATGCACATATGGTCAAACTTATAGTTCAAAAGCTCCTAATTTAAATCTTAAGACTTTATAAATAATAAGGATTGGCAATTCTCAACATCGCTAAAATCTCATAATCCAACAATTCTTGATCTCTTGAAGAATCACATGGAGTAGATTTATGGACATTAAGTATGAATATAGTAGTTCTAACATTAGAATAATCGCCTATTCCTCAATGTCCAAACTCCATGTAAATTCTCACATGATTTTCTTACTGCATCCATAATCTCTTTTCAAAGATCTTTAATAAAATAGATCGTGGTAATATATCTGATGGCAAAATGAAGGCCTTTAAACCTTTCATGATTTTGAAACACAACATAATCTTGTTTATATTTCTCATATTGATCATGCAATTGGTCCCTATATTTATTCAATGACAGATGTTATTTTTGTTCATGTTTTATATAAAATCTTGTTAATTTATCAGCAATACTTGGTCAAAATGATTGAATAGTTCTCATTAATTTTGGCATTGCTCATGCAGTTATCTGGAAATTAGCTACATTGTAACGTTCGAAGAAATATTCCAAATTATTTATCCAACTTGTAATGTTTAAGATTATCCTTCTGTTGAAAATATGTAAAGTTTGAACCCCATGATAGTCACGTCATAGTTTTTTAGAATTATATAACTTTTCAATATTTCCCTTAAATGGCCTAATGTTATTGTTTATTAATTGATCTACTTGTTACTTTAAAATTCTAGTTAAAATTATGATGCAACTCTGAGGTTTGATGCTAATTTTGGCGCATGATATCTTTGACGTCTAAGTTTTCTTAATGCGTTACCTATACATTTAGATGAAATTTATAAATACTGAAAATTTGCACAAGTAACAATTTAAATGTAGTCCAAAAAAAAACATGAATATTAATTTACTGTAATAAAGAATCATGCGTTCTACCATAAAAAATGCCATATTGTTTTAATTACGTTAGCATTCCTTCTAATCACTAATTTTAGAGCATTGAAATAGAGAAAATAGAAGAGGTCACCAAATAACAATCCATGTCTCAAATTAATCCATGTAGGTAGAATTCCCAATAACTGTATATCTCCATGGGCATTACACTAGAAAGAATCATATTAATCTAACACTGGGATTATTAAATATTTGAAGAAAATTATCTTAAGACGTGTTTTTTTATATGCCTCAGATAACTATATTTTTAATCACCATATTTTTGATCATTTGATTTTATGCTTAACTCTCTTTCGAATTAAGTTTGAGCTTATGATCAAATATAGATCCGTTTCGTAAACATGATCTATTTTATATATAAATTTTGACTTAACAGCATCAAACATAAATTCAAATTGTATTTGTAAATCTCGGTATGCATATAATACATCTTCAAAAAAATAATCATTAATTATACTCAATAAAGTCATATTCTATTAACATGATTTTTTTATTGTTGCATTTTCAATCGACTTAGGTTGAGATGTTATCAAGCTTTTCTTAGAAGTTAACATATGTACAATAGTTCTAAGAGAATACTTGTAACATGCGTCAATACATAAAGAACTAGATTAAGCCTCAGGTAATATATTTGGTGAATTGCAATTAAATTTACTCTTAAAATCTTGTCTAAAATCTTTAATGAAGCCAAAAATTGTAACAAAATAGTCTTAATTCAAAATATGTTTAGCTTCAGGATACATTGACATTGCATATTATTCATTTACTTTGGAGTCTTTATTTATAATTTTGAAACCGTTTATGTAATTTAAACATATTTTTACCGAATTGCAGATGTTTCTGTGTTTAAGTTTCATGCGAACCCTAATTGATTTTATTCCACTTGGAACCCTTCACTGATATGATTAAGCATGTAAACTATCTAAGCTGGGAAGTTGTTATATATAGCGCTATAAATGTGTTTTACACATTCCAATTTGATCATTTCACTTGTAATCGATAAAATGCGAACTATGATTGTGATTGACTTTTGTCACTATATTCATTATGTTATACTACCATTGAAGTTGCCATTTAAGTTATTACTTTCATTTAAATTAACCCATAGGCTATCGTAAAAAAAGAAAGAAAATAGGGGCATTTACATGCATTCCACCCAATTCCCATGTATAACACCTACAGTTTGCTTTTTACATTTAGCACCGAATCTCTCATATCACATAAATATCACTATCTTAACTTTCAAAAACGTGAAATACACATTTTGATGCATAGGTAAGGCGGCATATAGGTAAGAAGTGAAATTTAGGTTTTAGATAGGTAAAATCATAAGAATTGAGTGGTATGTATACCGCTTTCTTACACAGTAAACTTCAAAAAAGGGAAACTTCGCAAGCTCATTTGTTTAATTTCACATTCTTATCCCGCAGGAAGCAACCACCTCAATGAGAAAGGAAATACAAGAGCTCAGAACCAATGCAAAGATCTTCCAACTAAGCAAGTGCACTGCTTGCACTTTTACCCTTGATATTCCCGCAGTTCATTTTATGTGCATGCATTCCTTCCATCTGCGCTGCCTTGGCGATAACGAGAAAGAATGCCCTGAGTGCGCACCTGAATACAGAGCAGTATTAGAGACTAAACGAAACTTAGAACAAAATGCAAATGATCAGGAGCGTTTCTTCCAGCAATTGAAGAGCTCCAAAGATGGTTTTTCTGTAATTGCTGACTATTTTAGTAAAGGAATTTTGAGTAAAACAGTTAATGACACTGATACCACCTGAAGTTCATCTTCAACTTTTCTATGGATCTCTAATATGAATTACCTGTAGAGTTACAGGCGATTTAGTGATTTAAGGTATTAAGGTTTAATTGCAGGAGCTTTCAGAGGAATAAAATGGGCGTCATTGAAATTGTCTGATCTTAGTAGAAACCAACAAAGGAGTTTTAAGTTTTGATGGTGTGTGAGTTCATATTTGAACTTCGTATGAAATTTGAGGGTGTGAATCGCTCCTTTGATGTATCATTTTAAGTTTTCTTAATTCATTTTTGTGAGTTTGATGTATAGTGTGACTAATGATTATGATAATTAATCATTTGTTTTCAACAGAAAGTAGTTGTTATTTATTGAATTGACGTGTCTGTTTCTGCAGCTGATTCACTGATCAAAATATGATAGGAAAATTTACATCAACATGCAGTTCTTATGTATTTACGTATCATACACCTAAACTTTCATGTTTACTTACATATCACTTTAGTATTTTGAACTTACGCATGAAAATGTGTATTTCATATATAAAAAATGATAATAGTGTTATTTTTGGTGTAATATTGAAGATTTGAGGCCGTCTAATTATGAAAGTTTTGGTGTGAGGTATGTAAATATATCAGAATTGTGTGCTACTTATGTAAATGCCCCCCAATATGATATATTTGCTTGGAGTGCAAAATTATGTTTAGTATTTTTACAGTTACTAACTTATAATTGTGACATTTGGATGTACAAATGAGGATTAATAATGTTATGAAGTATTTATAGTTGATCTTAAATGGTGAAGTTGAAGTGGCTGTGAAATTGTGCTCATTATGTGATTATGATTGATGACTAGATTAAGTAAGCGCTATAATGGTTTGCTTTCAATATGTATACTCTCGCTTACTATAATGGTTTGCTTTCAATATGTATACTCTCGATTTAATTTCTCCTTTATGCTTATTAACATCTTAACTGAATTAAAAAATGTGTCATAAATTCTCTTAAATTGAATATGAAATTTTTGTGAAACATATTAAAAATCTATGTTAAGCAAAGTAATTGCATCTATTTCTTGTCATCAGTAGTAGGGATATTGATGTGTTGCAGTATGTTGGAGTTGCATTTTCTAGTGGAGGTGAATGTAATCTAAATATAAATTTTCTGATTTTGGTTGGCTATTAATGCTCAAATACGCAACATTTTTATGTTATCATTGTTTATTAAAATTAGTGTAATTTTGTTTCGAACTTGGTAAATATGCCTATACATATTCTAATTTGTTTATTTCCCAATGGTTATCTCAAAATTGTTAAAAAAACCTTTTTTTGTTGTTCATTCTCATTTCATTTCATATTGATTTGATATTTAATAGTGATCAATATGAAAATAATGTTTAGCATAAATGTTTATGTATGCTAGTCTATGTAGTTCAAGATTACTATTAAGTTAATGAATCTAAATATATATATATATATATAGAGCGTCGCACACTCAGATCAATTGGTCGGGCGTCCGCTTATCAATTGGAAGTCCTTTCTGGTCTGGTGTTCGATACCCCTCGAGTGTAGGGCGTGGTACTCAAATTATTAGGCGCATGAGGGATGGTCAGGGCTTGTATAATTGCCTCCTACCATTCCTTTTTAACATATATATATATATATATATATATATATATATATATATATATATATATATATATATATATATATATCATGAACTTCTTATTTCATTTTTTATACTGAGAAACGTAGACCTTCAAAACCTGAAGTTTGCACCATCAACACCAATGGAAAATGCTAGTAGTAGTGGAACTATAACTTAAGAAGAGGGGTGACTAGATAAAGAACGTTAGAGGTGACGAGTATTAAATTTTAAAATTTCCTTTGCTTAAAAGTTTTAAAATAAATAAAAACGTGATTATAAAATTAAACATATAATTAATATTAAACTATATATAAGTATTTAAGTTGTAGATGAAATATATGCAAGCATGAATTTCAAAGAGATCTAAAAGTCTATGGGGGAAACGCTCTAATATCAATATACCCACTGAAAGGCAAATCAACGAATAAGATTCATGTCTGGATGTAGCAAACTCAAAACTGCTCAAGTCATCAGGGTGATCAAGTTGTCGTCATCCTGAATGGCTCATTAGACAACAAGCGAAGAATCGACCACGCCAGTCATTGCAATGAAGTTAGGCCGAAGGAAAGGCTAGCCCTCATAACTGCTTTGTTGGGATCACTTAGCCGTCTCCCCCAAATGCCATCAAAAGAGTACAATTCTCAACCATCCCACCAGGATTCTCTCTTTTAAAGGAATGCTACCTAGCGGATTAAGATGATTTACCTTGTGTGATGGCTTGGATTTTTCCCTGCCGGTAGAGACTCCTTGGTGAAAATCGAAAGTCGATTGGGCTACTCTCACCTACTGGCCAAACTCAGTCGATCAAATCTGCCTTACTGACCCGCCGTCATCGAACCGACCAGTAGTGCTATGCTTGAGGACCATGATGGTACATTCGATCGAGATTTTCATCGAACCCTTACAGTTTAGCCAGTCAAACCGGACTAACCATAAGCAATAAGACCTTGGGCCCACAAGTATAAAATACCTAGAATAACTTTTATGAGCCTTACTTAGATAGGGGTATAAATGTAACTTTCCATGTTATTTCCCCGTTGTCTATAAATAGGGGATTATTTCATGAATAAGAAGTTACACAATCCTTATTGCAGGCTTTGAAAGAGTTTGCAAGATCTATTGCAGGTCATTCAAAGGCAACACAATTGCTTCTTCTATATAGCTTGATTAAAAAAATGAATACGGGAAGTACAAAATCTAGAACTCACAGCAGCACATGGTGCCTTGTCCCAAGGGTTGAGAGGAGAATGATTTCAATATTCCTTAGGTCCGCAACATCTAAAGACTTTGGTCGAACTGTTGGAGATGACCAAAAACCACATCACAACCGCGTAATACGTCAAAATCCCCGCCTATCACAAAGCCGAATCATCCAACCATCACTCACAGAAGAGATCCTGACAACTTAATGAGTGGAGATCAAGGGAAGACCAACCTCCTACCATCTATCCCAGACATGAAGATAGGTGACAACATTGAGACAACAGGGGGCCGAGAGGAGCAACCCTCAAAATGTTCAAGTAGGGTATAACAACCAACAATCGACTTGTTATTACGAGTTGTTAATGAATGTTCATGAAGCACCAAGGGCCACTCTACTAAGGTTCTAGATGATGGAGTTAGTAAAGACCATCCAGAATAATGAATACCTAAAGAAAGTGCTTGAAATAAGGGTAGGAGCTTTTCTCTAAGGCTCAAAGAAGTATTGCACCTTCTATAAAGACCCTAAACATGATACATAGGAATGTAGGCAGCTCCAAAACCTAGTTGAGGAGCTAATAAGAGTTGGGAAGCTCAAGAAATTCATGGCTCCTAGAGCGGTGACCCAGAAACATGGGAAGGCCTCATTGGAGGAAATTTTGGATGAGCTAGATAAAAAAAAAATGACATTTGTATCGTAGGGTTTATATCAGCCATTTTTCGAAGAACCAAAGATCCCTCCAGCATAGCCAACCAAAAAAGGCTCTGATCGAGGGAGCTTCACACTGTTGCCTTGCTCTAAGGAATAGCTTCAATCCACAGATAAATTTCACTGGTGTGGTCCTACCCCTAAAGTTGAATCAATAAAATGAAGTCATTGTCCTGATGGTGATGATCAACACTTACTAGGCATGTAACCTTCTGATTGACACTGACAACTTTGTGAATAATATATTTAAGTTAGTGTTTGATAAGTTGAACCTTCAGATTGACCCATTGGTATAGCTGACCGTCCTACTTTATGATTTATCTGGAGGGAGAACAGAGGCCCTTGGTGTAATTACACTACTTGTTGCTTGGCGAGAAGGCAATAAGCCATTCTCCTACATGGAAGACTTCCTAGTGGAGGGCTCGTTGCCAACTTACAACTCTATCTTCAGTTGCCCATTGTTGAATGATTATAAATCCTTTATCTCTACATACTACAATGTTGTAAAGTTACTTTGTGATGGAGAAATCTTCATAGTTTGGGAAACTTGGAGCAAGTCCAGGCCTGCTTCCTACTGACGGTCAAAAGTGTGAAATAAGAATAGCTTGACCTCCAAAATACACATGAAGGAGGTCTCGAGACTAATGAAACCATCCTCAAATCGACCAAGAGAATTGTAATTTTAGATTAGTCACACCAACCCATAATCCTCGAGTTGATTGATAGTGTTACATCAAATGATAATGATAGATACAACTGACTGGTATGTTTGTCAAACCCTTATACAGTTTAGTTGGTCGAACCAACCATGCCAGAGAATAGTAAGAATCTATGCCCACAAGCTTAAAATACCAATTTAAATAGGGGCATAAACGTTATTTTCCATGTTTTTTCCCTTTTTTCTATAAATAGGGCATCATGTCATGAATAAAAGGCTACGCAACCCTTTCAATCTACCGGTCATTGTCGTGCTCTCTCCCTCTCCCTTTCTCTACTTCTTTACTCTCTATTCTTTGAGTCTGATTCACATGAAAAATTCAAATTCAACATAATTATAGGAGAAACATAAATTTTAATGTTTTATATGATATTTTAAGAATTATTAAAAAAAGAATTTTAAATGTTTCCTCTGTCATCCCCTTCTACCATCATTATCAAGGAAATCGCCATCTTCAATCTATGGTACATGCTCACTTTACTACTCAAGGTTTTTCTAAAAAATTGTGTTGAATGCTCACACAATACTGCTAAATTAAGTTTTTTAATCTGTTGATTGTATCGTTCCTTTATTCTCCTAAATTTTGTCTTTGAAACACATTTTGTGTCAGAATTACATACCAAAAATTTTTCAACATATTTTATGTTTTGAAATTCTGCCAAATAATTTATTTATGTGTAAAATAAATTTTCTTAAAATTGATTTTTTTCTTTTACTCAAACATAGAAAGTAATAATAAAATTTTAAAATCCATCTTGTTTGAAACTAAAATTTGCATGTTTCTGAAGAATAATATAGGGCATAAATCCTTAATCATTGAGCGTCTGAGAAGGGAGGCCTCAATCAGATGCTTGTGAAAGCTTTAATGGAGTCCCATAAACCTCTTGGATGTGTTGGTTTCCTCTGGTGTAAGCTCCAAGTATAAGCTCAATGAAATGGGGGTGCGACTTTGGTCTAGGAGTGGTTTACAAAGCTCAACAGAGGGGGATTTCTGTGAGAATCTTCTTCTCTTGCTCCGGGAAGCTCAAGAATAGTTCAATTTGAAGTTTGGGGGATTTTGCAAGATGGCCAAAATTTTTCCTGGTTTTGAGCTTAAAAATTGAGCTTAGGCAGTGAGGGAAATGGCTAGGAGATGGTTGCAATGAACTTAGGGAGTCTTGGAGGAGCTCTGGGAAAAATTTGACAGAGTTTCCCCAAGAAAATTGGTTAACTTCTATTTTGTCCATGGATGAGATGGTTTAATAGAGGGGGAATGGGTGGACCTCAGGGCTTCAATTCAGGTGCAATGTGGAGATGAGGTGGAGGGCTGCAGAGTGCTAGAGATCAATCAGGGTTGGACAGCTTGGATGGGTGCATTGGGTTTAGATTTGAGGGGAGTGGCTCTCAGTTTTGGGGTTTTCCAGCTACTAGCTGGCCGACCAAAGCAGAGGAGGTGGTCAGTCAGCCAGGTGAGCCAGTGGGAGGCTTAATGATGGTTAACTACTAATGGTTAGTGATGATGGGCAAGATATTTTGGCGTAGGCCCAAAATGGGGTGAATTACCCTAAATCAAGGGACCATTGGTCCATATCTCATATAGGGTGGGATATGTGGTTCTATCCTGGTCACCAGAATCCAAATGGTGGGTATAGTAGCTTTGGTTTGATCAATTTGGCTTGGTTTTGTCAACTTTGGTGCCTGAGTTCAATTTTGGGTATTTTGGCTTGAAGTTGGGTTTACTTTAGGCTAGTCATGACATTGGGCTCAATTGATAGATGTAGATGGTGTAGATGATTATCACAAGGAGTTTAGAAAATATTTGAAGTGATTTTGAATTGATTTGAAAGTTCAATTTGGTGAAATTTGGACATTTTGTCAATTTTGGGGATGTTGGGTTAGACTTGGGTTTGAGTTGGGCTAAATTTTAGCTAAGACCCAATTGATGGTTCAAATTGGTCTTAATAATTGTCATGAAGAGTTTTGGACATCAATTGGATGGAAATTTTGGGGTTATGGAGTTCAATTTTGTTGAATTTGGGGACATGGCTAATTTGGGAAAAAATTGGGGGTTTTGGTCCAAGTCAAATTTGAATGATATTGATGCTTGACCAAGGCCAATTGATGGTTCAATTTGATGTGGAGAAATTTTTTAAAGAGTTTATGATGCAAATTTGGGGCAATTAGATAGATTTGGGGGTTCAATTGAGAGAGATTCTGACTTAGGGTGAAATTGGGGCTTTTTGATTTGGGTTGAAATTAGATTTAAATGTGGGTCAATTGGGCTTGGATTTAGTTTCAATCAAGCTTGTACATGATTAATTTGAGTTTATAATTAAAATTGGGGAAGATTGGGATCAAATGGTTGGACATTGGGGGTGAATTGGGGTAATTAGGCCTTTAAAGGCAAGTTGGGGCTTTTGTTCAAAATAGGTTAAATTGGTCAAATTAATCTCAATGGGGTGGTTCAAGTTAATTTTGGAGACATTTTAAATGATTTTGAATTTTTTGTTACAATTTGGGCCCCCAAGGGTATTTTGGTAATTTTGGCCAAATGAGGGGTATTTTGGAAATTTAAGGGTGTTTTGGGAAATTTTGGTAGTTTCAAATAGTTTGAGAATATTTTTGGACAAATTTTGGTATTTTGGGTAATTTTGAAAATTTTTTTCAATTCTATGGCTTCAATATTAGTTTGGTAATTTTGGTAGATTTGGGGGCAAAAGGCTAAGTTGGGCATTTTGGTAAAATTAGAGTACCAATCACCCTACTTGAGCCATGGACCAATAGAATTTCATACTTTGGGTCCTCCATGTACTGGTCCTAGTTAAACCCTAGCCTAGGGCTTGTGGGTCTAGGGGACCATCTACATGAGTCTCCCAAAGGGTTAAGGGATCAAAGTTAAATAGGTTTATGCTTAGGGTAGTGAGTGGAAGGGTAATGTGCAAGTGTGTGTGTGATACCAACCAAGACCACACCACCAGAGGGTTAGCCCTAAGGCCAAGCAATCCTATGAGGACTTTCCTTGAGGTCCCCATATTGAACCCACCTACTAAGTGCTAGAGGTTAGTACCAATATGTGGAACTTCAAGTTGAGTAAAGAAGAGTTTAGAGTTTCTAATGGTGAGGGTTCCTTTTCTAGTCCTCTAGGAATAGTTAATAAGAAATTTTTATGGCTAGACCCTAGGCCACTAAAGAGAAAAGACTAGACCTTAACCAAAAGTGAGGTCAACAAATTGACCCCCAATTTATGTGGTGTGTCAGGAAAGCACACCGCACGTATTGTCTTTGACCGAAGAGATTAACAAAACCAAAAAAAATTTCTAAGCCAACATACTTAGAACAACACATTGAATTGAGTGACATTTGTTTATATTTGGGAATTGGTAAGTGAATATGCGATCAAAATTGAGGATTCAAAACTCTCGTTGGTGATTAAAAGGAAAGAAATTCTGAAAACGACCATCAAGAAAAGAAAAATCATAGTCACGATGAAGATTCAATTTCAATTTGATGTTAAAAAAGTTTGATTGTGATTTCAAAATTCAACAATTTCGAAGAATGGGAATCAAAATTTAGGTACTGACCCCGAAATGGGAATTGAAATTTGGGTATCAATCCCGGAATGAGAATCGGATGTCATACTCCATTTATTGTGGTCTTAAAATTGATCTCAAAAGATGAGAATAGGACGCCATACTCCATTTAAAGTGGTCTTATATCCATGGGTAGAGAATCAGATGTCATACTCCATTAATGTGGTCTTAAAACTGATCTCAAAAGATGAGAATATGATTCAATACCCCATTTAAGGTGGTCTTATACCTATCTCGAAGAAATTGGGTAGAAAATTATATGCCATACTCCATTAAGGTGGTCTTAAATCCACTCAGAAAAGATGAGAATAGGATGACATACCCCATTGAGGGTGGTCTTATACCTATATTGAGGAAATTGGGTAGAGAATCAGAGGCCAACTCTATTTAAGGTGGTCTTAAAACTGATCTCAAAATATGAGAAGAGAATGTCATACCCCATTGAAGGTGGTCTTATACCTATCTCATAGAAAATTGGGTAGAGAATCAGATGCCATACTCTATTTAAGGTGGTCTTATAACCGATCTCGACATATGAGAAGAGGATGCCATACCCCATTTAAGGTGGTCTTAAACTTTTCTTCAAAAAAATTTTGTAGAGAAACAGATGCCATACTCCATTTACGGTGGCGTTAAAACCGATCTCAAAAGATGAGAATATGTAGCTATATATCTTAAACATATCTTAAAGAAATTGGGTAGATAATCGAATGTCATACTCCATTTAAGGTGGTCTTAAAACTAATCTCAAAAGATGAGAATAAGATGTCATACCCCATTTAAGGTGGTCTTATACCTATCTCAAGGAAATTGGGTAAAGAATCATATGCCATACTTCATTAAGGTGCTCTTAAAATCAATTTTAAAGATGATAATAGGATGCCATACCCCATTAAAGGTGGTCTTAAACCTATCTCAAAGAAATTGGGTAGAGAATCAGATGTCATACTTCATTGAAGGTGGCCTTAAAACCAATCTCAAAAGATAATAATAAGATGTCATACCCCATTTAAGGTGGTCTTAAACCTGACTCGAAGAAATTGGGTAGAGAATCAGATGTCATACTCCATTTAAGTGGTCTCAAAACTGATCTCATAAGATCAAAATAGCATATCATGTCCAATTTAAGGTGGCCTCACACCTATCTCAAAGAATTATGAAGAGAATCAAATGCCATACTCTATCTAAGGTGGTCTCAAATCGATTTAGAAAGATGAGAATGGGATGCCATACTCCATTAAAGGTGGCCTCATATCTATCTCGAAGAATTGGGTATTAGATTGTCGGCACTGGTCCCAAGAACATTGTGAGCATTGTGTAAGGAATATGTGGTGTTGATATGAGGAATGTGAAGATTAATAGTAGTGAGGAGAAATTTGTAGGATTTTGTGAAGAGTGTGAAACTTTGTGAAGGTTATGATGAATTGGTGCAGACAAGGACACTCGAGCTGCGAAAATAGAGAGTGAGAAAGCTCGAACTCGAGAGAAACAAACTCATCAAATTTATCATTTTCTTGCTGTCTTTATCACATTTAATTATTAAAGTATTTTTTCTTCAAAATTTTTTTTTTAATTTAAGTTAGTGAAATTTCAAAATTTAAAAACGAAGGAAAATAAAGTGAGCAAATTCAAAAATTTTCATTTTATTGAGATTAAATTTATTACAAAACTTTGGACCTAGTTACAGACGCTTGGACAAATAAATAACACCAGAACAAACAAAATTTTCAATATATATATGGACCTAGTCACAAATGCTTAGCCAAATAAATAACCCGAGAAGAAGCAACATTTTTAATATATATATATATATATATATATATATATATAACGTAATGTCACGTTGTGTAGTATATCTTCAAATATCGGCTATTAACTGGCAACATAGGTCTTTTGCCTTGGAAATCCACCAAATGGTAAGATCCTCCTGAATAAACCTTTTCTATGATAAATGGTCCCTCCCAAGTTGGCTCAAATTTTCCACCCATCTTGTGGTGTGCAAGAATAGGTCTTTTGAGAACAAGTACAAGGTCACCAAGTTTGAACGCCCTTGGGCGGACTAATTTGTCATAAGCCTGCACCATCCTTGCTTAGTAGAGTTCCAAATACTGTTGTGCATCTAATCGCTTTCCCTTGACAGTGACTCTGAGAGACGGTGTCTAGACTTCTAGCGATAGTACAACCTCAGACCCAATACACAAATGCGTAGGGTGGACATTGAGTGGGAGTTCTGTTCTGAACGTTGTCTGATAGGCACACAAAGCTTCTAACAATTATCATGTGTTGGCATTATTTTTGGTTGGAGGGGAGTTGCCCGTAAGAAGCTGTCGGTCACCGGAATTGAAATCTAGTCGCCCGCTTCGGAAGGACGTTGAAGTATAAAATCAAATTGACCTCATATTTTTCATAGTTTAAAATGAAAGAGCACTGTACCTCAAATCCTGTATCTATCCCGAAGGATAAACACAAGACTTGAGGATGAGGCTCGATCAAATAAACTAAGGAAAGTATGACGTCAGTTTGGTCTGCGAAACCTTTGTATTTGCCAACAAGTTCCCCTATTTAATATAAAGAATTAAATAGGGTTTATATTAAGCTGGGTTCGGACATGCTTCCTAAAAGGGCAAACCCCTATAGTTAATTCCATCTTAAATGACCAAAGTTACCTAAGAAGAATCTCGATAAAAATCAGGAAATATTATCTTCAAGGAATTTCAAAGGGTAGGACTCTTCAACGAAATCAGACGTAGAGGTGTGAAAGGGGATTGGTTCAAATTTGGAACATTTTATTATAGAGTCTAAAGGAGGAAGAACTAGGCGATGTCATGGATCCCGAGGAGAACCCAGTGACTTCCCAAGCTATCCTAATATTTGGTTTTAGTTTTGAGGAGAAATATGTAGGTGTTTCATCATGCTAATTTTATTAGTTAGGGCTTACATTCGTGTGAAAGCATCACGCAAATAGTCTGGAAGATGTGAGGGTTTAGGTTGTGATAAACGACAACCTCGAAATCCTAAGATGAGTTAGGGCTTATATTATATAACAGAGCTATACAAATGCGTAAAGATAAGGTGAGGATTTACGTTTCATAACAAAGCAACCTAGAAGTCTTATGGCTATGTTGTTTAAGTCCAAGGAAGAAAGATTGGTTTAGCCGGGGAAGACATGTTTTGCCGTTGAAGATGACTGTGCTGCCCACCATGCTAGCTCCTTGCTGTGATGAGTTCGAGTTTTCTAGTGTGTCAAGTTATAATGTCAAATCAAGTGGCCCTATGGTTGAATTTCTTTAAATTTTAAGAGGGCATATTAAAGTTGATTAGAGCGACACCGGTTAGGATCCTACGGTTCCCTCTTTCTGAAACCACTATTTTTTATTGGATTCACTTAGTCCAAATGAACTTACTAAACTCAACTTAATGAGTTCCATGATTTCATTTAAACCATGGGAAGCCTCGTTAGTAACCGTAGGTTACCTCCTCTGAGGGATTCCCGATCTTCCGATAGAGACATCTTAATTTAGTTGAAGTTGTAGTTTTGTGTGATGTTTGTGATTAAATTTTGAGTTGTTTTATATTTTTAATGTTGTGGGGGTAAGTTTTATCTTGGTTGATTTTAATTTTGGTTTCGGGATACAGTTATGGTTAACATGCAAGTTTATGTAGGTAAAGGCAAGCATGAAACATGTAAGGAAAAGGCAGAAGAAAGACGGTACTATAAACTGTAAAAGTGTACCTGGCGAGTCTTCTCGTTCCACCACCTGAAACTTAAAAATACATGTGAGGGAATTTATGAAGATCAGGAAAAGTAGAGTTTTGATAATTTTCCTAACCCTATGTCATATCTTGGCGGGTCCTTAGAAGTTTAATTAAGGATGAATTTAACAAGCAAGATATATTAAGTTTAGTAGATCTCTGAGATGTCCAACAGATATAGAGAAAGAAGTAGGTCCATGCTACTTTCTCGCTGCCTGGTGAAAAATCCCAAGTTCTTTTTAAACTTATTATGTTTCTTAATAATTCATCCTATAAATACCCTTAATACTCAGTGAACATTAAAATTTCAATTATCCCTAAGGAAGGGGTAATTATCATTTATCATTTATTTTGAAAATTATGTGAGTGAATTCCCTTGAAGGGGAAGTTATTGTAATTTGACCACTTAGCCAAATTTTTAATCCTAATTGGGCTTAGTGGTGTTTCAAGGATGTTTGATTTAATTATGTTTATTTCTCTAATCCTCATTTAGTCAATTTTGATTTAGCCAAAGTCACCACTAAGGCCTTAAGGCCTAGGTGAGTGTCTTAATTAATTTTTAAAAGGGTTAAACCTTAAGTGGTCATAATTCATGATTTGGATTTTACTTGAAAATCAAAATTGGGGTATTAAATTAACTAATTATTGACTTCAAAAGTCATACCCCTAAATCCAGGATCATTTAATTTTAATAAATTTCCAAATTTTTAATGATTTACAAATTTATTAACTTAATTAAGAAAGTGGAATTGGTTTCTACCAATTGACCCCTTGTGTTTCAAGCATGAAATAAATTGATTAAGATCAGAGGTTACCCATTCCCCTCCTTGACTTAAGCCTAAATGTTAATTAAGACTAAATTTCAAAAATTACACATTTGCCCCTAAGGCTTTAACACCTCATAATTTGTCAAATTCAATTCAAATGACTTTGCAATTTTTATCCTACCTCATTCATGGGTCAATTAAGACATCAGAAAAGAAAATGTGATTTTTCAAAATTTAATTTAATTTATATAATTATTTTAATGAAAAAAAGGATTTTTCAAAGAAAATTCCTAACTTGACCAAGATAAATTCTAATCCCTTGAAATTCTTACTGGAGGTAGACGTGGACCAGATAAACCTTTGAACCAAATTTCATGATTTTTTGAATTCTCTGTGATTTATTAGAATTATTTTTAGTTCGGGGTTATTTAATAAAATAATATTTTAGGTGGTGAAAGTTAAGTTTTGTATTTTTGAAAAATCTCCCTAAGGTTAGAGGACTCAGAGTAGCAAATTTTATAGTTTTTTTTATTTTGTTTTAATTTATTGGAATTATTTTAGTGAAAACTCATTTTTAGCCTTTAAAACTTATTTTTAAGCTTTGATATTCAATATCTTTATTTAGAAAATCAGGAAAAATATTTCAATTGTTCTTAAGTGATTAGGAAGCTATTTAGAACATTTCCATGAGTTTTATTATTTTTGTGGCTTTTATGAATTTTAAATTATTTAAATATTTAAAGTAGGCTAAAAAACAAGTTTTTTATTTAAATATAATTTTATTTTTATAAAATATCCTTGATCACAGAGAACTAAAAAAACTAAGTTTCATAATTTTTTGAGTTTTATTTTGATTTTTTTAATCATTTAAGTGTCAAAAGTGATATTTATCTTTAAAAATCAACTTAAGTTGTCAAATGAACTCAAAATATTTTAAAATTTTTATGATGAGTTCTCTGGATCATAACCCACAGTGGAGATAAAAAATCAAGTCATTTAAATGTTTATATTTTCCAAAATTAATTATCTTAGTTATTTGGTGTTTGTAAAATTTAAGGGTTTTTTAAATGAATTGACGCATGAAATTATTTCCAAAGGTTTCTCTAGTCATGGTGGACCTTCCAAAATTTTCTTAGGATTTTCTAAACAATATGCTAATTTCCATGATTATTTTAAAGAAATAATGTGGAATAACTTGAAAAATATGGATCTCTGTATAGGAACCTCCTCTGACTTTAGAAAAATCAGAGAATATCTCTCTTGACAGAGGCTACACAATGCCAAAATTTCAAATCAAGGTGATGTGCCAATATGCATGGCGAATCAAATGATTCAAAATAGTGTTTAATTAATTAAAAACAAAATATGCATAAATTGTTCTCCTCTATTCACTGAGCAAGAGGGTATTTTTATTTTATTTTTGTGATTTTTCTACACAAAGTTATGAATTTTCTAAGTTAAGGGTATTTAAATAAATAAGAAAAAGCTCTATTTATCTATTTAAACCGCGCGTGCTGACTAGATTCTAGCAGCTCCGAAGGCATGTGTGGCGCACTCTGGTTGGGCGCCGCCTTCCACGTAGCTGCTGACTCGGCCCACGGTTTTTGTCCTGAAGTGTCGTCTCGCTCGATCTCCTTTGTCCGTTTGATATACGCTCGATCTAACGGCTCCCCGTCATCGTCCCCGACAGAATGATCCCGTGACCGTCCACACTAAAATCCTAAGATCTGAGCCTAGACTCAACCAAATCACCTTGGGTTTGATCTTATGGACTCATTTAAGTAAGACGAACATATCCATATGGTAATCATGTAATTAAATTAAGCTTAATTAAATAGAGAATCGAAAGAAGCTCGGGATGAGGTGAGGTTTTATACCTTCGCTCTGAGAAGTGAAGCTTCAATTGGATGGGTTTGACACATTCGTTGGAGTCCAAGGAGGCGAGGGATTGAGTCCCTGGTCTTGGTGTAAGGTTTAAGTAGGAATTCAATCACGACTAGACTTGGTTGTTGGTCAAGAGCTATTGTAGAGGCTCTGTGGGAGGGAGATTTTATTGGGTTTTGGCTTCTTTCACTTTGTTGAAGGTGTGGGTGAAGTTAATTTCAGTTTGGTGGACTGTGGAGGTGTGTTAGGTTCTGTCCTGGTTTCTGACAAGGTTTCAAGCTCAAAATTGAGCTCCGACAATGGGAATTTGTGAGGGAAAATGGTTGAAATGCACTTAGGGGATCTTAGGGAAGCTCTGTATGAAGTTTGGAGAGGCCTCTCTAAGAAAATTTCAGCACACCTCCCATGACTGTGGGAGGTGAGTTTTTACAAAATGGCCATGGGGTAGCACTCAGGGCACAAGTTTGGGTGCATTGTGGTGCTTAGGTGGAGGGCAGAGTAGCTCTTCAGTTTGATTTGGATGAGCTGGCCTCTAGGTATGATTTGGGTGAGGTTCCATGGGGGTGGCTCTTGGTTTTAAGCTTTTCCAGCTACTAGGCTAGCTGAACGGCCACGAGGAGGTGGCTAGGAGCTCAGGGAACCCAGAGGAATCCATCACAACAATTTAATGCAAATGTGCTTTGATTTGGCAAAGATATCTTAAGCATGTGCATTTTTGGAAATAATATCCCTTAAGTTGGGGGACCTTTGGTCCATGGCTTGATTTAGGTTGTTTCATGGTGTTTGGACTGGTCACTAAGTCCAACTAATGGCTGGGGTGGAGTTAATTTGGGGACTTTAGGGTGGTTATGTCACATTTAGTGCATGGGTCCAAGTGGGTGCAAATGACCAAAACTTGGGTTTAAGCTAGGCTAGCCACGTCAATTGACCCAAATAAATATTTCATTTGGTGTAAATTATCATAAGGAACAACTTTGGTGAAGAATAGAAGTGGTTTTGAGCTCAATTGAAAGGTCAATTTGAGGGAATTTTGAACCTTAATCAAGTTGGTTATGTTGGGCTAGGCTTGGGTCTAGCTTGGGTTAGCCTTGGGCTAAGTCCAAATTGATTATTCTAAATGGTCAATAGGGACCTCATGAAGAGTTTTCAACATGAATTGGATACTAATTTGGAGGTTAATGCAATCAATTGGGTGAAATTTGGGGACTTTAACTAATTTGGGGATAAATTTGAGAATTTTGGATTTAGGCCAAAATCAAATGGATATGAGGCTTCACCAAGGCCAATTGATGGTTTATTTTGATGTATAGGAATGTTATCAAGATTTTCCAACATTAATTGGGGCCAATTGACAAGGCTATGGGTTCAATTTGGTGAGATTAGGTCATATGGTCAAAATTTGGGCTTTAACCTAACTCAAAATTGGGTTCAAATCATGGAATAATTGAGCTTGGAATTTATTTTATTTGGTCATATCAAAAGTGAATTTGAGTTTAGGATTGAAATTGAGATCAAATTTATGGACATTTGAGTTGAATTTGGGAAAATTTAGGCCCTTAAAGGCAAATTTGGGGGTTTTGGTTAAATATGGTCAAATTGGCCAAATTGGGTCATGTGGTAGTTTAGAGAAATGAAATTAGAAATATTTAAGATTTATTGGGATTTTCTGGGATTTTTTGGAATTTTTGGAATTTTGGGATTTTGAGCTATGGTATTTTGGTAATTTGGGGGTGTTTTAGGGGTAAAAGGCCAAAGTGGGTATTTTAGTAGAGTTGAGGTACCAACCATCACCAACAAGCCATGAACCAATGGAAACCCCATTTTGGGTCCTCTACATAGTGGTCTTAGCCAAACCATAGCCCTAGGGCTAGTAGGTTTAGGGACCATCTACATGAGTATCCCAAAGATCAAGGGATCTAGGCTAGAAATTTGAGTTTAGGGTTGTGAGTGAATGTGGGTGTATATGAGTGTAGTGAGTGTGGTGAGTGCCTTAGCTCTAGACCAACACCCAAGGTAAAACTTAAGGTCCAACAGTCCTATGGGTGACTCATCTTCAGTTTCGCCCATAGGGATCCCACCTACTAAATGCTAGAGGTTGAGACCAACATGTGGCACTTCAAGTTGAGTAAAGAAGAGGGTATAATTTCTAATGGTGATGGTTCCGTGTCTAGTTTTCTAAGAATAGTCAATAGGAAAATCATATGGCTAGACCTTAGGCTACTAAAAGGGAAAAACTAAACCTCAACCAAAAGTGAGGTCAACATCATGCCATTCTCTTTTATTATCATCCAATGTCTTATTTTAGATTTGCACGAGCATCTTGTAGAAAGCCTTGGCCAGTTTGTTTGCCCTAGGATAGTAAATCGAAGAGTATCACCTCTCTATCCCATGTCGTTTGACGAACTTATTGATCTTTATGCTCTTGAAGACCACCCCCATTATCTAAAATTACTATACATGATGCACCAAAATGGTAGACAATTTGACTCTTAAGGAATTCCAAAATGTGATGTGTTGTAACCTCTCATAACGGCACTGCTTCTGCCCACTTGGTGAAGTGATCCATAGTGGCAGAAATAAATCTGTCTCCCTCAGATGATGTAGGGTCTATTGGACCTATTATGTCCATGCCCTAACATTCTAATGGCCACGAGACGACTGTAGGATGTAGAACATTTGGAGGTTAGTGTAAGACCACCCCGTGCACTTGACAGAGGTGACACCTTCTAGCTATATTCATGCAATCAAATATCATTGCTGACCAATAATATTTGAGTCTTTTAATCTTCATTTTCATCTTTGGACCTGACTGATGAGCTCCGCACAATTTGACGTGTACTTCTTTGATGATATTATGTGTTTTAGCTCTGCTTAGACATCTCAACCACATCTGATCAAACAATCTTCTGTAGAGGACATCACCCACTAGGTCATACAACATAACTCTCATGATGTGATATGCCTTAGACTTGTCCTCTAACAACTTTTCAGTTTACAAATATTTTATTAATGTCTTGCGTCAATCTTTGTTGATGTCAACAATTGCAATCATCGTTCCTTCTTCCTTTCCGAGCTTGTGCACATTTTCAAGGTCGATTCGAGATAGAACCTAACGTCCTTGTACTGTAATGTCGATAGAATCCTCCGTTGAACACGCTGGTTCCTTAGCAAGTTTTACTAAAGCTTCGGCATGGGTGTTATCTCCCTAAGGAATTTGGTATAGGGTCACATTGGGAATCTGGTCCATCAACTTCATCGTGTATCGATGGTAGTCCACTAGCCTTAGCTTCAAAATCTTATACTGTCCAAAAACTTATTGGGTGACGAGTTGTGAGTCGTCATAGATGACAATGTCTGTTATATCCATCGAGATTGCCAGCTACAATCTGATGATTAACACTTCATATTATGCTTCGTTATTTGTACATGGCTCTATCAGGTGATAGGAGAATCTCAACATACCCTGATTTGCCTAGTATAACTGTCTCTGATCCTTTGCCCTTTCTAGCTGATAAAGCCTCATCAAAGTACATTTCCCAATATGTGACACTGGAAGGTTCTATTTTTAGTATCTACTCATCAAGCAGCTCATCATTGAGAGGGGACCTAGCTGGAAGTGGGTGTGCTGCAAGAAAATTTGCTAAAATTTGTCCCTTGATAGCGCGGAGGGAAACAAAAGTTTTATCAAGTTGCAATAAAATCACCGACCACCTTTCTAAATGTCCGAAAAGTGTTGGTTGGGTAATTAAATATTGTAATGTATTAACTTTCAAAATAAGGGTAACCTTATGAGAAAACATGTAATATATAATCTTTTGGGCGGCAAAAATTAAAGCTAGACAATGTTTCTCAATAGACAGATACTTTACCTCTGTCGGTATTGAACGGTGACTCAAGTAGTAGAGTGTGTTTTCCTTACCATCATCATTGACCTGAGCTAACAAGGTTCTGAGAGAGTCGTCTCAGGCCATAGTATAAAGCATCAAAGGTCTTCCCAGGATAGCGGATGCCAAAATAGGAGGTGTCATTAAATATTGCTTAACGTCCTCAAAGGCCCACTGACATTTACCTTCTCAAACAAATTTGACATTCTTTTTAATTAATGCTGAGAAGGGCTGAGAGATACCTGAGAGATTAGAAATAAAGCGTCTCATATATGCAAAATTTTCTTGAAAGGAATGTAGTTGTTTTAAGGTTTAGGTGGAGGCATTTCCAAGATAGCTTTATTCTTATCTGGGTCGATCTCGATTCCTTGATGACGGACAACGAATCTTAGAAATTTTCCAAAGGTAATGCAGAAGGCACAATTTAAGGTCTTAAGATTATATTGTCGTAATCGTTCGAACACGATCCTTAAATTGTACAAATGGTCTATTTTTGGTTTGCATTTGATGACCAAATCATCCATGCAGCATTGCACTTGGTTATGAATGAGGTCATCAAAGATTTTTATCATTGCTTGTTGTATGTTTCTCCGACATTCTTCAATCTGAATATAAATAGCATTACTGTGTAGCAGAAAATCTCAATCGGTGTTCTAAATGATGTAACTGTTGCATCCTTTGGAGCCATCTTGATTTGGTTGTATCCTGGAGATCCATCCATGAAGGAGAAAATTTTATGTGTCGATGTAATGTCCACCATCAATTCTGGTATTGGTAACGAGAATTAATCTTTTGAACACGTTTTGTTTAAATCTCTGAAGTCGACACAAGTACAAATTTGTCCATTTTTCTTCTTAATTGGTACAATGTTGGCTAACCATGTGGAGTATTGCTCTCCTCTTACAAAATTAGTGTCTATTAACTTCTTTACCTCAGTAATGACTTGTTCTATCTTGATGCACATCCTTCTGGGAGCTTGTTTTAATGGGGTCATATCTTTGTCTATCCCGAGTTTATGAACAACAACCTTTGCTGGAAGCTTTGACATTTCATCATAGCTCCATGCGAAGCAATCTTTAAATTCTAACAACAACTTTATCAATTCTATGGAATCTTCTTTGTTGAGTAGAGAACTTATAAAGGTGGGTTAGGGCTGCTCCTCAGTCCTGAGGTTGATTTCTTCTAATTCCTCCACTGTTGATTTAATCTCCTCTTCAAATTCTAGTGGAGCATCATCTATCAACTGATTCTTAGAGTCATCCTCTATATTGAGGCAATCCTCTTCCAATTTTTTAGTAACAATCAAGCAAAATTCGAGTCATACTGGTCCTAAAATACTAAATCTGAGACCTTCTTTCGAATTAGGAGTTTGACTTTTAACATTCCACAGTTTCTCAAAATGTTGTAGTTTATCCTTTGGCATCTATTTTAAAACATATCCCTATTGAATTAACTTTTGTACACAAGGAGAAAAGTAACTAAAGAATCGTCTTCCAAATTTACATGATTTTCAGAATTTGTAGAAGGGGAGACACGGTAAAACTTGATTGGCTTTGAACCAATGCTACAAAATTCCTTGACTTGTAAACGCTCAACCTTTTGAGGGTGGATTGGAAAGGGTCATGAAATGCACGTAGTGGTTGATCCGATCATAAATCGACTCGTATTCACTTTTCTCTACATTTTTCAAGGAAATCTTGTGCTGAAGATATTGTTCTTTATTCCTCGGTACGAGATTTTAGGTACAATCAAATGGGCTATGACATTAGTTGTGAAGAAATAAATACTTCCCAAATGAATTTTGAGATATTGCGCATTAAGGAAAGGTATTTGTGTATTTTTATTTCAGGTACAATCAAATAGATAAAAAATGCTAAAAGAAGTGAAAAATGGTCAAATTTGGAGCAAAAATGAACTTAGGCGCTTAAGCGCCCAACATTGACGCCTATGTGCCAGAGAGCTGTGTCTAAGCGTCAGGTACCCCGCGCTAAAGTGCTTAAAGTAGTTATTTGATGATTCATTGAATTTAGATGAATTTTTGAAGAGGTGTTTGAAGCAACCCCTTGGTAAAAATGCGGGAAATAGCCCATGGAAACAAAAAATCATTTAATTGGCTTTTGAAAGGAGGAACTTCTAGAAGATTCATTGAATGGAGACACATTTTGAAAAGGCACCAAGACACCTTTTCGATTTTTATTAAAGAAGTCTTGAATCATCAAAAGAAGAGGCCAACCATCAGCCATCATTCCTCCAAGTAACCACTGCCGCTGCCGCCGACCACTTTCTGTTTATTTTGAGTGTTAGCTTGCATTGTGAATGAAGGAAGAGAATTCAAAGTAACTTTAAGAAATTTGGTAGAGAGGAATTGAGATAAGTGTTTATCTTTGTGAATCCACTTAGTTTTAATTTATATTTTAGTTTTAATTTAGATTTCTTGTTTGTTTGCATGATTTCTACTTTTAAACTCATGTTTGGTTGTGTTTTCTCCATAGATTCTGAGTAGTTTTCTTTATCTTTTTCCTTAAAATGATAATTAATTAATTATTTAAAGGAAATTTTGTGAAGTATTAGACTTCAATGTTGGAAGAAGTTGTGATGATTTGAAATATTGCACTTCATTTACTTCTTGATTTGCCAAATGAAGAAGTTGATACCTGTTGTGAGAACATGTAAGATCCGAGATGGTATTGTTTCAGCCAATAAATGGTTAAAATGATATATTGATTTCATGATTAAGAAAGTAGGTCATGGGGTTAAGTGCAAATAATAGGGAAATAAACTTTTCAAGGATGTAGAATTAGTGGACTTTAGAGCGACATGCTAAAGCCCCCAATTTGATTTATAGTTTAGGTTTTGATACGAGATGTTAGCCCCCAGGTGGAGGGAAAAGAGAGAACTCTAGAGTGAGAGCTGGTATCTTCCCTACTTAATCGGTCTTCAAGACTAATCAAACTATATATTAGCCAATATTTTTTATAGCATCTCTAGTAAGAGTAAAGAATATTATTGCTCCTATTTGACACAACACATTTAACATACTTCCACAATAGAATTTCTATACTTATTAATGATTCATGATAAGGAAAAAAATATTTTACTTATATTGCCTTCATCTTATAAATATTTAGTTCAGTTAGTTAGTTTTTTACTTTATTTTCATAAATCCAAAAATTACAAAAAAAAAATCAAATTTTCTTTCCTATTATAGCATCTTAAGTTTAAGTAAGAATATTTTGCTTAGTAGATTTTTGTCATCTAAACTTTCTAGTTTTCTAAAATGCATATAGTTATTCTCCCTGTGGGTTTGATATTTGGGGTTTAATCAAAAAGTCCTATATTACTTTATAACGATACGTATACTTGCATAAAATCCAATATTTAAATATTATTACTAATTTATGATAAGGAAAAAGATATTTTAATTATATTGCCTTCATCTTACAAATATTTATTTAAGTTAATTAGCTGTTTACTTTATTTTCATAAATCCAAAAATTACACAAAGAATCAAATTTTCTTTCCTATTATAGCATCTTAAGTTTAGGAAAGAAAATTATTCTAAGTAGATTTTTGTCATCTAAACTTTCTAGTTTTCTAAAGTGCATATTACTGTTCTCTCTATGGGTTTGATATTTGGGGCTTGATCAAAAAGTCATATATTACTTGATAATGATACATATGCTTCCGTTATATCCCATATTTAAATATTATTATTGTATTCTTATTTGTTTGCTAGTGGAAAACTTACCTAGCTTTTACTTTGGATCAAGTTTTTGACTTTGTTGCAAATTAAGAATAAATATTAAGGAAATTAAGCATATAATCACATACATACATCACATTTACTTCTATATAGAAAGCCTGGATCAAGTTTTTGGCGTCGTTGCCCGAGGAGGAGAATTGAAAAATCAGAAAGTTATAAAATGAAAAAAATGGTTTTTAGAAATCAAAATTTTTATTTTTACAATGTCTTATTTAAACTTTAAGATTTATTATAGGAATATGGTAGTGTTGTTTTTATATAAAGTTCTTGTTTGTGTGTTTTTATTTTTTATTTTTATTTTTATTTTATGTGTTTAAAATAATGTATGCGTAGTTCAGGTTCCACAGGACTTGTGCCTTACAATTGTGAATTAGAAAGAACTACTAGAAAAATTAAAAAATTAAAAATTACTGAAAATTTTCAAGAAATGACAAATCAAAATAATCAAAATGCTGAAGAATTTAGACCTTTACGAGATTATGCAAACCCTATGGTGGATGAACTTCATTATAGTTATAAAAAATCTGTTGTAGTGGCAAATTCATTTAAGCTTAAGCCTGCTATTATCTAAATGATATTAAATAATCAGTTTTGGGGAGCACCAACTGAAGATCCAAATTTATATCTTGCCAATTTTCCAGAATTGTGTTACATTTAAATATGATGGTGTATCAGATGATGTTATAAAACTTAGATTATGTCCTTTCTCACTGAGGAATAAATATAAGATATTGTTGCATTTGTTATCACCTGGATCTATCAGAACTTGGAGTGATTTAGCGGAGATATTCCTTACTAAATATTTTCCACCATCAAAAACTGCGCAGCTTAGAAATGATAATACATCTTTTTTCCAGTTTGAAGGAGAATCTATTTATGAAGCATGAGAATGATTTAAAGAACTCTTACGAAAGTTTCCACACCATGCTATACCTGATTGGTTAATAATTCAAACTTTTCATATTGGATTAGCTGGATCTCTTAGATCAATTATTGATGTCGCTACTGGTGGTTCATTAATGTCAAAACCATTTAATGATGCTTATGATTTAAATGAAGAGATGGCTACAATTAATTTTCAATCATCTTCTGAAAGTAAATTTTTAGAAAGTAGCCAATGTTCATGAAACTGATGCTTTTGCAATGTTAGCAAATCAAGTTGCTGCAATTTCAAGGAAGTTAGATCAATTTGGAATGAATTTTTCGCAAATAATTTCCATTATTGAAGAGAATTCATTAGGCTGAATGACAGATTCTTAAGCATCATTAGAGACTTTGAATGCCATAAATAATAAACATAATAACCATATTCAAATTATTATAACGCAGGTTGGAAGAACCATCCCAACTTTAACTAGAATAATACTTCAGGCAGTAATAATTAGCAATGGGGGGACAACTAAGTAAATCCATTGGGAAACTGGAATAACCAAGGACATAATAATTATAGACCTACTTATCTTCCAGGTTTTAACAGTAGTTCACAATTTAAGGAGAAGAACTTGTCTATAGATGAAGTGGTGTTACAAATGGGAAACCAATTACAAAGTCAGGAGCTACAATTAGAAATATTGAGAATCAATTGGGACAAATAACAAATTCATTAAGTAATA
The DNA here is from genome assembly GCA_003013225.1 of Phalaenopsis aphrodite. Taxonomy (NCBI): domain Eukaryota; kingdom Viridiplantae; phylum Streptophyta; class Magnoliopsida; order Asparagales; family Orchidaceae; genus Phalaenopsis; species Phalaenopsis aphrodite. Next base: position 125,108 of record NEWO01000671.1, on the reverse strand, counting down.
GATCCTAAGGAACACTTTATAATAATACAAAAGTAAATTCAAAAGACCAGAATAAAGAGCAAGTAAAAGCCGTTTAACTTATAAGTGGAAGAGAATTAGAAGGTAGAGTTCAAAAAGAGACTGAAGTAGAGAGAGAGAAGAGATTGAAGAGCCAAAAGAGAACGCTCTGAAAGGTTTAGAGAGAATATTTCTCCACTTAAAGTTAACTTAGAAAGCCACCTCCTCCATTTTCTCAGAAGCTCCGACAACAAAAGTTGGATAAGTAATTTTCAAAATTTGTGGAAATTTTTAAGAAGCTTTCAATTAATGCCAAGCTATATGAGGTTTATGAAGGATATTCTTAATAATAAAAGGAAGTTAAAAGATAATGAGACTGTAGTGCAGTGCTATAATTCAGAAAAAGCTTCCTAAAAAGCTTAAAGATCCTGGTAGCTTTACAATTTCATGTGCAATAGGAGATCAATTTTATGGGAAAGTTTTATGTGATTTAGGTGCAAGAATCAACCTTATGCCATCATCAATATTTAAAAGATTGGGATTACTAGAAATAACCCCTACCACTATAACTTTGTAGTTAGTAGATCATTCAATAATCTATCCTAAAGGAGTCATAGAAGATGTCCTAGGGAAAGTTGATCAATTTATCTTTTCTGCTGATTTCATTGTACTAGATATGAAGGAAGATAAGAAGATACTTATCATTTTGGAGAGACATTGCCTAGCCACAGGAAAAAAAAATGATAGATGCGCAGAAAGGAGAATTGACAATGCGCGTCAATGATCAAACAGATACATTTAATATTTCCAAATCAATGAATACCCTGCAAAAGGTAAAGATCATGAATGCTATTAAATGGATGCGATTAGATAATTAAGTGAATGTCATTTCAAACCAACTTTTGAAGAGAAATCTGAAATGAAAGAGTGTAACACGAGCAAGAAGAGGAATTAGATCAATATGAAGATTTATATAAGGAAGATTCAAATTATGCTGAAGAAAGTTTTGAAGTTTTGGACACAACAGAAAAAGATACATCTTTTTTCCATCAAATGAAAAACCTCTTGAACTTGAGTTAAAGTTACTTCCTGACCATTTGAAGTATGTCATTTTAGGTGATTCATCTACATTACTTCTGATAATGTCTTCAAAGTTAACTACAAAAGAATAAGAGAGTTTGATGAAAACTTTAAAGAGTTATAAGAAAGCATTTGGATGGAAATTTGCTGATATAAAATGAATCAATCCTTCAATTTATATGCATAGAATTCAAATGAAAGAGAACTACAAACCCAGAGCTGATCCTCAAAGGAGATTGAATCCTATTATGAAAGAAGTTGTTAGGAAAGAAATTTTATAGTGGTTAGATGCTGAAATTATCTACCCTATTTTAGATAGTGCATGGGTTAGCCTAATTCATTGTGTTCCTAAGAAAGGAGGAGTAACTGTGAATTTAAATGAACATAATAAGTTAATACCAACAAGATGAGTCACATGATGATGAATATGCATTGATTATTGAAGATTAAACCTTGCCCTAGGAAAGTTGATTTTCCACTACCCTTTTTAGATCAAATGTTGGATAGACTAGTTGGGCATAAGAACTTTTTTTTTCTGGATAGATATACTGGTTATCACCAAATACAAATCGCTCCTAATTATCAAGAGAAAATAGCTTACAAGTCTTTATGGTACATTTGATTTTAGAAGAATGCCCTTTAGTTTCCGTAATGCACCTGCTACATTTTAAAGATATATGATGGCTATTTTTTGTGATTTAATTAAAAAAAGGATTGAAGTATTTATGGATGATTTCACAGTTTGGAACTTCATTTGAATCATGTTTAGAATATTTGTCAAAAGTACTTAAGCACTGTGAAGAAACTAATTTAGTCCTTAATTAGGAAAAATGTCAATTTATGGTAGTAGGAGGAATGGTTTTGGGACATCAAATTTCAAAAAATCTTACGGAAGTAGACCCTGCAAAAATTCAATTGATCATTAATTTTCCTCACCCAACAAGTGTGAAGGAAATTAGGAGTTTTTTTAGGACATGCTGGATTCTACAGGCAATATATTTAAGTTTTTTAAAAATATACTAAGCCTCTATGCCATTTACTTGAAAAAGATGCAATGTTTTATTTTAATAAAGAGTGCCTAAAAGCTTTTAAATTATAAAAAGAAAAGTTAGTTATAACACCAATAATTATTTCACCAGATTGGGAAAGATTTTTTGAATTGATGCGTGATGCTAGTGATTATGCTATCCAAGGTATTTTAGGACAAAAGCATGATAAGATTTTCAAGCTTATCTACTATGCTAGTAGAACTCTTAATAAAGCTCAAATTAATTATACCACAACTGAGAAAGAGTTATTAACAACGTTATATGCTTTTGATAAATTTAGATCATATTTAATTGGAACTAAATGTATTGTGCATACAGATCATTCCGCTATTAAGTATTCAATGAAAAAGAAGGATGCAAAACAAAGATTGATAAGATGGGTTCTTCTTTTGCAAGAGTTTGACTTTGAAATAGTAGATAAGAAGGTAGCTGAGAATCAAATTGCTGATCATCTGTCCCTGCATGAATTAGAAAAACCACTAAATTTTGAAAAAAAAGTTGATGAACATTTTTCAGATGAAAAATTGTTCAATGTTAATGAGTGGCGTGTTCCATGGTATGCAAACATTGTGAACTTCATTGTTAGGGATATTATACCCCATGTAATGACATACCAACAGAAAACAACATTTTAATCTGAAGCTATGAATTACTTTTGGGATGACCCATTTTTATATAAACAAGGAAATGATCTGATTATTTAAAGATATGTACCTTTAGAATAAACTTATGAAATTATCCAAAAATATCATAATTCTAATTTTGGGGGACATTTTGGTGTTGATAAAACAACATAAAAATTTTTACAATATGGAATTTATTGGCCTACAATATTTAGAGATGTTAACGCTTATATCAAAACTTAAGAGATCAATGTCAACGAGTAGGAAATAATTATAAAAGGAATGAGATGCCCCTCAATTATGTGTTAGAATTTGAAATATTTGATGTTTGGGGATTAGATTTCATGGGACCATTTATACCATCTTTCGGGAATTTATATATACTGTTAGCAGTAGACTATGTATCTAAATGGATAAAGTTGTTGCTTTACTTAGATGTGATGCTCAAAGTATTGCAAAGTTTTTAAGAACGAACATATTTTGTAGATTTGGGATGCCGAGAGTGATCATAACTGACGAGGGGAAGTCATTTCAGAAATACAATAATGGAGAAGTTATTAAAGAAATATTATATTAAACATAGAATTGCTACTGCTTATCATCCTCAGTCAAGTGGTTTGGCTGAATTATCCGATCAAGAAATTAAAAGAATAATGGAAATATCTGTAAATCCAACCAAAATGGATTGATCAATCAAACTTGACTATGCTTTGTAGGCTTATAGGGCTGCTTACAGAACTCCTGTAGGAATGTCCTTATACAGGCTAATATTTGGGAAAGCGTGTCACTTACTAGTTGAACTTGAGCATAAACCATATTGGGATATCAAAAAAATTAATTATAATTTAAAGGATGCTTGTGAAAAAAGTTATTACAATTAAATGAGCTTGAAGAGATAAGGAATGAATCTTATGAAAGTGCTAAGATTTACAAAGAAAAGATGAAGATGTGGCATGATCAGAGGATTCTTACTAAAATTTTTAGTCAACGGTCCAAGTTTTGCTTTATAATGCAAGGTTAGGATTATTTCCAGGCAAATTTATGTCCAGGTGCATGGGCCCATTTGTTGTGATGAAAGTTTATACCTATGGAGCTGTGGATATCAAAGACCCTAAAATTGATAAAATATTCAAAGTGAATGGTTACTGGCTGAAATCCTACTTTTTAGGTGACCAACTTAAATTAAATGATTTTATGATGTTGGTCAACCAAAATAAGCACTAGTTACGGCGGGCTGACAATGTTAAACCAAGCACTCTGTGGGAGGCAACTCATAGTTATCTGTGTGTTTTCTTTTATTGTTATGTTTTTGTGTGTGATTTAGAAAATTATAGTAGTATTTTGAATATATAATGATTTAGTGATTATTCTAAGGCCATAAAAGATGACTTAGAAATGTTAGAGCATGTGTTTGGATGTTAAGTTGACCTGTGTTGAATTGAGCACCGGCGCTTAAGCACAATAGTTAAAAAGCATGTGCGAATTTTGATTTTTAGAAGTTTTAACTGAGATTTGGTTGGCTCTAACATGGGAGATAATTCTAAGACATGCCTAGGAGTTTTCGGAGGAGTTTAGAGCCAATAAATAGAAGGTCATGAGGAGAAGTCTCACCACACTTCCATTTAACCCTAAATTCTAAATGAAAAAGTGAGGGTTTTGGAAAAATGTCATCTTAGGAGAGTGATTTAAAGAAGGAGGAATCAATGAGAAAGAAGCTTATTAGTCAGACTGCAAAAGAGTTATACAATAGTTTCCTTGCCGTTAGTATCGAAGGAATAATAGAGAAAATCAATAAAATTGAGGCTAACGTGACTTCAATTGAAGAAAAAGTGATGGAACTTAACACACATCTTGATCATATGGGATGGCAACTTAAGATGCAGTTTAGCCATACCAGTATTATAGAAGAAGCAGACAAGGCTATGTGTTTGAAGAACAAGTGGATTGAAGCAGATTTAACCAGAGTCATTATCCATCGTCCGCTCTTTCAGGTTTATATTCCAAATGCTGAAGGAGAGACTAATGATAAGCCAAGATTCGTTTCACCGACTGGAGAATGGAATTAAGTTTGTGGTTTAGTTTTTATGTGTTTAGTGTTTGATTTTTAATGTTAAGTGTGTTTAGTATGTTATCAATGTGATGATTATCTAGTGTTTGTGTTAGGAATTTTCTCATCCTAGAGTATTTGGATTGAGAATTTATGTATTAAAAATTTTTGTAATCGTTCGTGAATTAGTATAAGTGTTTGTTTGTGTTAAATTTTTTGTTATTTTGCATTTAATTGAATTAGTTAAGATTGGTGTGTCTTGAGTAAGATGAGAGTTGAAAGGGAATAAAATGGTTATTAGAGAATTATGAGACCTTGTAGGGTTGGTTGACTTTGGCTAGGAGTACATTTCACATAAATTGAAAAAAATAAAATTTGTGCACTGGCGCCTAAGCGCCAAGACTCTGTGCTCAAGTGCTGCCTAAACCAAGAGATAGGTGCCTAAGTGTCGAACAATTTACGCTTGAGCGTTAGTTTACAAAAACCGGTTTGTAAATAGTTTTAAGTGACTATTCGGTCCAATACCATTACCAAACCTCGACTTCATCTTCTTCCTTGGGTCATTCGCGATTTCTAAGCTATAGCACACCATGATTGAAGATTTCTTGGTGATTTGGAGTAAAAATTGTTAGATTTTATATCTTTGAGGTAAGAGCTTCACTTCTATGTAAAAAAAATTTATTTTCACCATGTATTTTGAGCACATTCTTGAGCTACCCAAAAATCACTTTTCCTAGTGAAACTTTGAGGAAAAAACTATGGAAATACATGGATTTGTTAGTTTAAGCTTTAAAGAGTTCAGTTTAGTGATTTAAAATTGAATTTAGAATTTATTATGAGTTTTATACAATTTTATAGAAATGACAACAAGAATGAAGAGGAGTAAAGGAAGAGGTCAATTTGATTGATGCAAGTTTGTTAGTTTTTGAGCTCAGGATTGATATAGTGATGTACTGCAATTGAGGAAGTTGATTCCTGAGTGATGTTTTAAGAGTCCGGGAGGAGCTGTGGAAGATTTAATTGTTTGCCGCCAGTGAGAGCAGTTCTATTATTTTACTACTGCTGCAGTGATTTCTGTTGTGCGGGAGTTCTATGTGAATCTCCTTGAAACTGAAGAAGGAGTCAAGGTGAGGGGAAAGACAATGCCTTTTTCATCAGAGGTAATTAATCATATTTATCATTTACCCCCGAGCACTTTGTGTTTTTATTCAAATTATAGTCCTACTTAAGAGGAGCTAGACGAGATTATTTCATATTTGACTGATGGAAGAGGACTTTGGAAAATTATAATTGAACGAATAGTTAACTTTTCTACTTCAAAGTTGGATGCTACTATAAAGACATGACACTATTTTATTTTTGCTTGTCTGCTATCTACAAATCAACTTAGTGAAGTGACCCATGATCGAGCAACTTTGAACTATTACATCCAGCAGTTCAGTCCCATCAACATTGGAGGTTTGATTCATGGATTTATTACCAGTTCTACCAACACTGCTTCTACTACAGGTTTGGGTTTTGCATCCTTGATCTATTCTTTATGCGAGCAGGCTGGAGTTAGAGTTAACAGTTGGGAGGAGCTCTTACAACTTTTTAAGCCCATTACAAGTGTGAATGTGAAATCTTATTCATATCATTCCATTTTTTGCTGGAGAGAAGGATTTTCTAGTAGTTCTGCTGTGTCGACATCACGAGCTTCTACTTCACATGCACATCACGAGGTCAGACTTCTGAATCTGATTCTCAGTCACAATTATTATAGAGGATTTTGAATAATTTAATTTATACTAATGAAAAGGTATCAAACTTAGAACATTTTGCAGAGCATATGGATGGATATATGAAGAGACATAGTGATTATGAGGGTGAGTTCAACTTTGCTATGGAAAACCTCATGAGAGGTAACCATGATGTTGTATTTCTTCAATACCCTAGATATCTACCATATGAGCCTACAACTAATTAACATAGTGATGAGAGTGATGTAGAGAATGAGGATGATTATGCTGGATCTATAGTTTTGTTTGATTTTTAGTTTGTTTGTTGTTGTGAATTGTGGATGGTGTAGGTATTTTGTACTTTTTGTTATGTTTTCAGTTGTGATTGTTGAGACTGTTAGTTTTTGTTATTTTGTGTTTTGTTGGACACTACTGTAATGTATTTGTGTTTTTGTGAGTAGGTATTATGTTTGTGTGGTAGTAATTGTGATAATTGTCTTATTTATTGTAGTTAGTTAATATGTGTTGAACTTAATTCTGGATCTTAGGATGGTTTAAAATATAGCTAGCTTTTTACTTAAAAGCTACATGTTTAAAATTTTTAATTTACTACCAAATATTTTTCTTTTTGTTGCAGTCATGTATGTTTGTTAGTGTGTTTGTTTGCTTTTATGTTATCCTCCACTGCGTAGAAGTCTAATGAATCTCTACATGTTAAGTAAATTAAAATTTGATCAATTTAATTTTTACTGATGTTATTAATTTTGGTGCTTGCATATTTTGAATATGAAAATTTCTTCAAGCATGCTATTTCTAGTTTTCATTCCTGCTAATATTTATATGATTTTTAAATGTTTTATTTCTATTAAAAATTCAAGTTTGGGGGGGGGGTGTGGGAATGGCAAACTTTTCAAAGAACTTAAAACTTTATTTGTTCTAAATTGTGCTTCAAATAAATTTGAATTTGATTTGAAGAAAATGATCATGTATATGAAGTTATTTTAGGGAAGTAAAAGTTTGAATATAGGAATGAGTAAGAGAATTTAGTTAAGATTTATAGTAATGAAGAAAAACTTAAAGTTTAAAATTTTTAGTGTGAAAAATGCTAAATATAGTGTAACTATCTTTAGTAGGAGAATTGGTATTTTTGAAAAATTTTGAAAAATTTAGATTTTTATTTTCAAACTTTAATTTCTTTTATTGAAAGTAGTTTTCAAAAACTATTATTATGTTTTCAAGTGAAAAAAAAATAAACTTTATGCTTTAGGAAAGGAAGAGTGGGATTCAAAATCATTAAAGGCTTATCCAAACATATTAATCCTTGCCTGAGAAAAGGGAAAAGATAAAGAAAAAGAAAAAGAAAGAGAATATGAAAAAGAAATAGCAAAGAAAATTGAAAAAGGGAGGAGAAGCTTCAAGATTAGTGCCTAATCAAAAATTGGTTCTACATCTGATCTTTCTAAAGTATAAGACTAGAGAAAATCTTAAGCATAAGGATATAATATAGTAAGTAAAAATATGCTTAATAAAAATTTTTAAGTGGAGAAGATAAAATATGTAAACTCTATATTTGGAGAATCTACAATATTTCTGAATTATATATAAACACATATTTTCATATTTCTTAACATTAAAGATTTTTAAACTCTATGCTGGTCTCATATACTAATATTTTTTATAAATTGGAGTATTATATTTCTATATCAAAATTTTAGTAACTCCTAAAGAAACTCATATACATCATCTACTTATTTAGTTTTTTAAAGATTGAAGGTTCACTTGAGGACAAGTAACATTTTAAGTTTACGAGAATTTGATACACCTAAAATATATAGTATTTTTATAGACATTTTTATACATATTTTTGAGATATTATGCTTTAATGAAAGGTATTTGTGTGTTTTTCTTTCAGGTATAATCAAATGGATGAAAAATGTTAGAAGGAGTGAAAAATGGTACAATTTAGAGAAAAAATGATGAAGGTGTAAAAATGAAAGGGCGCCTAAGCGCCCAACACTAGTGCCTATGTACCAGAGAGCCGCACCTAAGAACTAGGTACCCCAAGCTTAAAAGCTAGGTACCCCAAGCTTAAGCGCTATAAGTAGTTATTTGATGATTCATTAAATTTAGATGAATTTTTTAAGAGGTATTTGAAGCAACCCTTGGTAAAAATGAAAGAAATAGCCCATGGACACAAAAATTTATTCAATTCGCTTTTGAAAGGAAGAACTTATAAAAGATTCATTGAATGGAGACACATTTTCAAGAGACAGCAAGACACCTTTTGGATTTTTATTAAAGAATACTTGGATCATCAAAAGAAGAGGCCAACCATCAGCCATTATAACCATCATTTATTAAAGTAACCGTCACCGACCACTTTCTTTTTATCTTGAGCGTTAGTTTGTATTGTGAGTAAAAGAAGGGAATACAAAGGAACTTTAAGATATTTGATGGAGAGGAATTGAGATAAGTGTTTATCTTTGTGACTGGACTTGGTTTTAATTTAGATTTCTTGTTTGTTTGGATGATTTCTACTTAAACTCACGTGTGGTTATGTTTTTTCCATAAATTCTGAGCAGTTTTATTTATCTTTTTCCTTAAAATAAGAAGTAATTAAGTATTTAAAAGAAGTTGTCTTTAAGGCTATTCAAACTATAGATTAGCCAATGTTCTTTATAGCATCTCTAGTAAGGGAGAAAAATATTATTGCTCCTATTTGGCACAACACATTTAACATACTTCCACAATAGAATTTCTATACTTATTACTGATTCATGATAAAGAAAAAATATTTTATTATATTGCCTTCATCTTACAAATATTTAGTTAAGTTAATTTGTTGATTACTTCATTTAAACTTTTTAGTTTTCTAAAGTGCATATAGTTATTTTCTATATGGGTTCAATATTTGGGGCTTAATAAAAAAGTTCTATATTACTTGATAACAATACATATACTCATGTAGTATCACATATTTAAATATTATTATTGTATTCTTATTTTTTTCATAGTGGAAAATTACCTAAATTTTACTTTCGATCAAGTTTTTGACTTTGTTGCAAATTAAGAATGACTATTAAGGAAATTAAGCATATAATAACTTACATCTCATTTTACTTCTACATATAAAGTCAGGATCAGTCGGCGGTACCGAGCAACAAGTTGTCATCTGTGAAGGTTTTCTCAGGCTGTTCTTTTGACGAGCAAAATTCATCTGAGGATGTGCTCACCAACTGAGCTAAGCAAATCTCTTAGTCAAGAAATGCTGTAACGAGAGAATCTCTCATCTCCTTTGACAGGATTAGAGCGTCCTAGATGCTTAGTTTGGTTGGCAACCTCATAAGATGAGCTAGCACGTTATAATCAACTTTGTATAATCCTCTAATCTCTACTTGGTTATGTGGTTCTTCTACTGGCATAGGTGGACGTAGCTCTTCTCGACTGACTATTTGTTTTCCTTTATCCACTAGAGTTGTTCTTGGAGGTAATACCTTCCAACTTCTTAGATTTAGTTTTGTGATTTCTTCTTTTTCTTCTTGATATATTGTAGGCAAAACTTCCGGTGTATCTTCTACATCAGAAAGATCCAAGTTGATGGCGAGTGGTGTATTATGGTACTCAAAGACTAGTTCCTCACTCCCGACGTTATTGTAATAGGTGTTGTCGATATATTCTTCATTTTCTTTAACGGGTTCATCAGACTTAAGTACGAGTTGAGGATCAGTTTGGGAATCAAGATCGGAGTTAAATTGATCAAAGTCAGATACATTATCACTAGAAATAGTTAGAGCATAGCCAAAATCATAATCATTATATTCATAATGCCCTGATGGGGAAAAAAGATAATCATACATGGTTAGGGGTTTGAGGATTTTCTTCCCCGAATTCGAGACAACCAATCTAACATAGGCAGCCCTAATCCTACCCCAATGCTATAAGTTTTCATGACTACATTCTTCTCCTTCTCTTATTGCGGTAATTTCTCTGGTAAAATCTCTAACTTGGGTTGGGCAGGTTGTAGACTCTGGACGGCTGCATGCATTGAAGCTGTCTGAATCTGATCTGATATCTTCTTGGATGAGTTGCTCCAAACTATGCTCCATCCAACTTTCTCTGAATACAGATCTATTGGAGTGATTAACTAGGCTGAAATCATATTTACAGAACCTCTTTCAGGTTCTTTTAAATAATCTCTTGGGATGGTTATATTTCCCTCTTTAAATTTCTTCTCAAGCCATTCCTTGAAAATGAAGTAGCCCTCTATTGTATGTCCCAACATCTTGTGGTCGGGGCAAAAATTGGGATAGTCTTTCTTGTCAGCTTTTTCTGGCTTCTTTGGTTTTGAAAATCTCAATTTGGGTTTCTTCATTAAGTTTTTGAACATCTTTGGCACATCCTCCTCTTTCAAATGATATACTCTCTTTTTTCGTTCTGAAAGATTTGGACCCCAACTACCCTCTGCTTGGTACAGTCATTCTTGGTGTGATTGTTGGCTAGACTATCCATACTTCTATGTCTGTTGCCGCAGAGTATGCTGCGACAACTACTAGGAACTTTGATGAGCATGATACCTAAATCTTTATCGGCTGCTTTCCTTTATCAATGGTTGCCACTATCCCGAACTTCTTCTCGAACACTCTGGTTGTCCCAGACTTTTCTGACTTTTCTTGGGAAGACATATGCTTGACTTCCTATTGTATATGACTGGCTTTGCTTAGCAGATTTTTGAATGACTTGATGGTGAGCCCCTTTAGCATGAAAGCTACTGCCCATGGATGCTTTTGAGCAAAATATTAATCACATGTTGCTCCTGTAGCTGAGGCTCACATTTAATGCTTAGGTTTCTCCATCTCAAGATATAATCCACTAAAGTCTTGTTAAGTTTTTATCTTTCCAATACAAGATCTCCAATAGAAACATGATGTTGTGCTCTAACAAATCTCTTCATGAACAACTGTTCTAACTCAACAAATGTTTTCACTAATCTGTTGAGCAATTCGACATGCCTATCAAATGTTATCCCTGACAGACTGTTGACAAACTATCGGAAGAGTATTGCTTCATTACCTCCGGTGTTGTCAGAAATGTCTCGGAAATGTGCTACATGCCATCTGGGATTTTTGGTCCTGTCCAATGTCTTAAAGTTTGGTGACATAAAACCCTTAAGGTAGGGCATGAAATCAAACTCTTTCGTGTAAGGTCTACGCTTTGAAATCAATGCACCACCCTTAGTTTGGGCTAAGGCCTTCTGAACTTGTTGTTCTACGAACTGCTTAATATCTTTTTTTTGAAATTACCGTTGTTGGGGAATCCTTCTTTTGCTGATCATCTCTGCTGGTGGAGGCAACTTCTCTTCTTTCATCGGTAATGTGAACTATCTCCGTTTGGTTGACTTTTGAAGAAGCTAACTGCTGCAATTGAGATTTTCCATGAACTATAGCCATGGAGGCCATGGTGGTAGCCATCTCTCCATTCTCTTCTCCACCTAACTGATTTCCTCATCTCTCAATAGAACAGCTCTACACAGATCATCCACGACATTCCCTTAAATGAGAGGTTGGGCATTGCGTGAAAATGTGACAACTTTAGTCTCGATGACATGAGTATCCATGAAGTCCTCGTCGAGATAATCATTAAACTCAAAATCTTCATCATCATCAATGGCTACTCCATGATCTTTGGCTAATTCAAAAATCTCTGCCATAAGCTTTTTAACTTCTCTTCAATTATCATTTCTTGAACCATTTTGAGATCTTGAGGACTTTCCAAAACATTCTCTGCTTGTTCATCAAACTTGGTAGCAATAGCTGCAACGATGTCTGATACTTTAGACGTTTGCTTCATTCCACATTTTTGCCTTGCGAACTCATTGAACTGTATTGGTACGGAGACCTTGGGTACTCATACCTTCTTCTTCGACGATGATGTCTTGATACGGGGTGTCTCAATAGGACATCAGCGTGTCGGAGAGAGGCATGCTCCCCACAATATCAAGTGATTTCTTTATCTTCTCCTTCTTTAGGGTACTTTTATAAGCAACAACTTATAGTATCCTTAAACCCATACATGAATTGGCTGGTCAACATCCTGCAAAACTTAAAGCAGCAGCTGTAATAAAAATAGTGTTGACAACGGTAGTATCAACTTAACTTTCTAGGCATAATCTGACAGTAATGCAAGCTGACAAAACTTTAGCTGATCTTTGAGACTACCGAGTAGCTCTGACATCTTTCAAAATTTCTTTCTTCATCTGAGGAGACACCGTTCATCCCACTTTCTTAAGCCATTCGACAACTGAAATCCTTCTTTAATGGCCAGCCTCTGGAATATTGTACGAACTTTGGTGATAGGAGTGGGCTTCTCCTTCTCCTCATCATGATCAAGAAACAATGGTAAGGCCACAATAATATTTTGAATACTTTCATGCCCATTAGTGTCCATTAATAGGTGAAACCTACTCCCTCACAGAAGCGGAGAGGCCTCAAGTGATCCTTGTTCCTCCTGGTGAGGAGTTTCATTAACAGATACTTTATCAGGAATCTAGACTTTAGCAGCCTTCTGAATCCTTTGACTGCAATCCCTTCTTTGAGACCTGGTTAATGACACAGACTTCGAGCTAGATCTAATTTCAAACACTAACGACAGGACAGTAAATCCTCTAGTTGTATCTTCAACAATCATAATGTCCTTTCCTTTGGTAAATGAGGGAACAACGGACTTAACAGGTGCCGGGATAGCAATGGTTTTCACCTTCTTGCAGGAAGAGAAATCTTGAGAATATTTTAGGTTGGATTCCATATATGGCTCCTGTACTTTTGGAGCGGTAACTTTCATTATGACAAATGGGGCTTTTCCAAGCACGACTTTGAGTTCATCAAATATGACTCCAAACTTGATGGTGGGAGCGACATTGCGAGCATCACGACTAGTTGGCAGGTTGCAGGAGAAAGTGAGAGTCGGGAACGCCATCGTAGCAGCTTCAAAAGAGAAGCTCTCAGGTTAGTTATTTGGCCAATACCTTGTAATTTTAGTGCGAACACTAAAAATTAACATAGTCCGATCTGTAGACTGGGAAAATCTTTATTTAATTATTTAGTTTGTGAAGACTTTAAAATTTAGTAAAGTAAATTAAAAGTAGGGGAATTTAATTAATGATAAAGTTAAGGTGCAAGTACAACATAAAACAATTTGATTTAATTTGCAAAGTAGCAAAACAAACCCGGAAAGAAATAAGGATAAGAGTAAAGTTTAGGACCCAGTGCGGGACCAACTTCACAACGCACAATGCCCAGGCGGAACTAGTCTACCAACTCACCTACTTGGGGGTGTGATTCCATACAATGATAAAAGTATTAATGAAATTCTGAACTTCTCTGTTCAAAGGTGAATGAACAAACAATCCTGAAGTTTGAAAGAGTTGACTGTACTCACCTTAGAAAGAAATGGGTGAATCATGTAAGTGGAAGAAGGGTAATCTAGTCCATAATGAACATGGACTCATTATCGATATATGAAGATAATATTATTTTACTTAAATAGAGAGAAAAACTATCCCCAACGGAGTC
>NEWO01000671.1:69884-110890 GCA_003013225.1 Phalaenopsis aphrodite | reverse complement strand
AGTTTAAATAAATGAGCCTAATACCGCAAGCAATACATCTATTCCAAAAGGTAGACAAACTACTTACTGGTGAGACTCGATTAAAAAAACTAAAGAATTTATGACATTCATTTAGTCTGTGAAAAATTATTTTTTTATGTTGACCGACAAGTTCCCTTATTTAATATGAAGAATTAAATAGGGTTTATATTAAGCTGGGTTCTTGAAAGTTTCCTATAAGAGAAAGCCTCTATAGTTAAATACATCTTAGATAACCAAAGTCACATAGGAAAACTCTCGATAAAAATTAGGGGATATTCTCTTCAAGAATTTTAAAGGATAGGACTTTTCAAAAGATCAGATGAAGAGGTGTGAAATGAGAATGGCTCAAATTTGGACCATTTTATTTTGGAACCCAAATGAAGAAGAACTAGGGTATGTCATGGATCCTGAGGAGAACCTCAGTGACTTCCCAAGCTATCCTATTGTTTGGATTCAATTTTGAGAAGAAATTTTTGAATGTTTCATCCTGCTAATGATTATATTTATGCGAGACCTTTACAAAAATAGCCTGGAAGATGTGAAAATTTAGGTCTTAACCAATGACAACCTCAAAATGCTAAACAATTTAGGGCTTAACTTGCACAACATGGTTGTGCAAAGGCCTAAAGACGAGTTGATGACTTTTGTTGCACTAGGTAGACAACCTCAAAATCCTATGGCTTATTGTTTAATTCTAAGCAAAGATGTGTTTTTGTAGATCCTCATGTTGTTGTAGATCCTCGTGATGTTGCAGGTTGGAGATCCTAGGAGAAGTAGCAATCATAAGGTCTAAGATTTACATGCTTAAATGATAAATTTAAGGTTCAATACAGGGGGTTTAAAGTTGACTAGAGTGACACCGGTTAGGATCCCACTATTCCCTTGTTTCTGTATCACTATTTTCTTTTGAATTTACTTAGCTTGAATGAGTTGTGAAACCCACTCAAATCAAGGAGATCTTGTTAGCAACCATGGGTTACCTCTTCTGAGGGACTCCCGTAAATTCAAAAGGAAGTTTTATGTTTAGTGACATTTTAAAGGATTTATGGTTACCTTTGAAACAATTTTTTTTTATGTTTTTAAAAATGTTGATTAATTTTTTAAAATGGTTTTTAGTTTTTTTTGCAAGTAAAGTAAAGTGCTTAACAAATCAGTTATAAATTTTGCGACAAAAGTAAATCACAGAAAGTAAAATGACAAAAATTAAATAACACTGTAAAAGCGTACCTGTTATCTTCTTGGCATTCCCGCTGAAAGATTAGCTTTTGTAAAATGTATATGATTTTGCTGGAAATTAAAAAAAATTACAAGAGTAGATGAAGTTGTTTCTAACAGGCTCCAAACTATGACTTATTGAGTTCCGAAAGATCTTAGTGGATTATTTTCTAAAAGAAAATATAAAAATTTCAATTTGTCCTTCAAAATATCAGAGAGATTCCAAAGTGTTCAGAGAATGACCCTTAACTGCTTTAGAGAGACCTTGGAACATTTCGAGTTCATTTTGAAATGATCATATTGTTCCATTAATCATCTATGGTCAAATTAAGATTACCCCATCACTCAGTGAACCTTGACATTATAATCATCCAAAATGTAGGGTATTCAATAAATCAGTCAATATTTCACTTAAGAGTTATGTAGGTGAATGCCCCTAAGGCAAGTTTAAGTCATTAAAGATTTTGTACCTAACTTTGTACCCACCACTAAAGTTGAGCCTGTAGTGTTTAGAGGTGTTTACCATCAATCATGTCACATCATCTTTTTTAAATCCCACAAAATAAGTTTAAATATCTAGCCTAGATCACTGTCAAGCCCTTAAAAATCTCAATGTTAGAAAATTACAATTATTAAAAATTCACTCTAAGTGGTGCGTATCCTTATTAAAAATTCACTTTAAGTGGTGCGTATCCTTATTAAAAATCATATCATCATATCCAATTGTGGGCTTAAAATAAGTAAACTATCATCCTCATAGCCTAAGCCCATCACTTCAGAATTATTTGATTTTAATTAACTTCTAAATCATGATAGTTTAGAAAATTATAATTTTACTCTTATCATAGAAAGGTGACAAATTGGTTTCTATCTTTTACCCATTTTGTTTCAATCATCCAAGAGTATTCATTAGGATCAAAATTACCCAATTTTCCTTTTGATTAATCCTAAATTTTGATCAAGGCACTAAAGTATAAAATGACCATTTTGCCCTTGGGGCCTTTCACTTCATAACTCATCAGACATAATTTAAATGACTTTGAGAATTTTAGAGTACCATACCCACGGGGCAACTAAAACATCAGAGGAGAAAATGTGGATTTTCAAATTTTTATTTAATTTAAATAGTTATCTTAACTTATAAAATAAGATTTTCAACATTAATTTATTTAATCAATCAAAATAAAATTTTTATTTGTGGGAAAAATATTAGTGGTTCCGTTATATCAAAGAAACACTTTGGCAAAATACCATGATTTTCAAAATTAAATTTTAATTTAATTTTATAATTATTTATTGATTTTTAGCTATTTAATTAAATGAAAATATGTTTTTATTACCAAAAATTATTTTTATATTCTTATTAAACCTCTTTGAGTCTAAAGAACTCAGAGAAACAAACTTCATTGATACAATTACAATGCTTTGAAATTCAACTTCTCTTCACAATTGGTGAAACCAAGCTCAAAATTAGGGTTAATGACCTGTAAATTTATCTAAGAGGGGAGGCCTCAATCAGATGCATGTGGAAGCTTCAGTGGAGTCTGACAAACCTCTTGAATGTGTTAGTTTCCTCGAGTGTAAGCTCTAAGTATAAGCTCAATGAAATGGGGGTGAAACTTTGGTCTAGGAGTGGTTTAGAGAGCTCAACAGAGGGGGATTTCAGTGGAAATCTTCTTCTCTTACACTGGGAAGCTCAATGACAGTTCAATTTGAGGTTTGGGGGATTTTTTAGGATGATTGAAATTTGTCCTAGTTTTGAGCTAAAAAAATTGAGCTCAGGGAGTGGGGGAAATGGCTAGGAGATGGTTGCAATGAGCTTAGGGAGTCTTGGAGGAGCTCTGGGAACAATTTGGCAGACTTTCCCCAAGAAAATTGGTTATTTCGTATTTTGTCCATGGATGAGGTGGCTTAAATAGAGAAGAAATGGGTGGAGCTCAAGGCTTCAATTCAAGTGCAATGTGGAGCTGAGGTGGAGGGCTGGGAAATGCTAAAGATTTTAAGGGATTTTCTCTCAATTTTGGGGTTTTTTGGCCACTAGGCCAACCGACCATGACAAAGGAGGTGATCAGGTAGCCAGGTGAGCCAGTGATAAGTTTAATGATGGTTAACCAATAATGGTTAGTGATGATGGGCAAGATATTTTGGCTTAGGCACAAATGGGGTGAAATCCCCTAAATCAAGGGACCATTTGTCAATAGATCATATAGGGTGGGCTAGGTGGGTTTTGCCTGGTCACTAGAGTCTAAATTGTGGCTGTAGTGGCTTTGGTTTGATCAATGTGGCTTTACTTGGTCAACTTTGGTGGATGAGTTCAATTTTGGTTATTTTGGCTTGAAGTAAGGTTTTGGTTGGGCTAGGCATGACATTGGGCTCAATTTATTGATCAGGATGGTGTAGATGATTGTCACAAGGATTTTATAAAAGATTTAGAGTGATTTTGAATTTATTTGGAGGTTCAATTTGGTGAAATTTGGACATTTGGTCAATTGTTGGATGTTGGGCTAAACTTAGGTTTGAGTTGGGCTAGAGTTTGGCTAAAACCAAATTGATGGTTCAAATTGGCCTTAATAATTGTCATGAAGAGTTTTGGATATCAATTAGATGGAAATTTTGGGGCTATGGAGTTCACATTTGTTGAATTTGGGGACATGGCTAATTTGGGGTAAATTTTGGGGTTTTGGTCCAAGTCAAGTTTGAATGAAATTGAGGCTTGACCAAGGCTAATTGAAGGTTCAATTTTATGTGGGGAAATATTGTAAAGGTTTTATGATGCGAAATTGGGGCAATTGAATTTATTTGGGGGTTCAATTGAGAGAGATTTTGACTTAAGATGAAAGTGGGGCTTATTTATTTGGGTTGAAATTTGATTCAAATGTGGGTAAATTGGGCTTGGATTTGGTTTCAATCAAGTTTATACATGATGAATTTGAGTTTAGAATTGAAACTAGGGTTGCTTGGGATCAAATTGGTGGATATTGGGGGTGAATTGGGGTAATTGGTCCTTTAAAGGTGATTTGGGGTTTTGGTCAAAAAAAGTCAAATTAATCTCAATGGAGTGGTTCAAATTGATTTTGGGGACATTTGGAATGATTTTGAAGATTGTGACAATTTGCGTCACCAAGGGTATTTTGGTAATTTTGGCCAATTAAGGGGTATTTTGGTAATTTTGGGGTGTTTTGGGCAATTTGTTTAGGTTCAAATGTTTTGAGATGATTTTTGGAAAAAATTGGTTACTTGGGAAAATTTGAGAATTTTGGTCAATTTTGGGGCTTCAAGGGTAGTTTGGTAATTTTGGTAGATTTGGGCGTGAAAGGCAAAGTTGGGTATTTTGGTAAAATTGGAGTGTCAATTACCCTACTTGAGCCATTAAAAAATAGAATTCCCTACTTTGGGTCCTCCATGTATTGGTCCTGGCTAAAACCTAGTCTAGAGCTAGTGGGTCTAGGGGACCATCTACATGAGTCTCCCAAAGGGTTAAGAGATCAAAGTTAAATAGGTTTAGGCTTAGGGTAGTGAGTGGAAGGGTAATGTGCAAGTGTGTGTGTGATACCAACCAAGACTACACCAC
This sequence comes from Phalaenopsis aphrodite, assembly GCA_003013225.1. NCBI lineage: Eukaryota > Viridiplantae > Streptophyta > Magnoliopsida > Asparagales > Orchidaceae > Phalaenopsis > Phalaenopsis aphrodite. The sequence continues at coordinate 106,083 of NEWO01000671.1, read as the reverse complement.
TAGAGGGTTAGCACTAAGGCGAAGAACTCCTCTAGGGACTCCCCTTGAGCTCCCCCATATTGACCCCACCTCTATGTGCTAGAGCTTAGGATAAATATGTAAAACTTCAGGTTGAGCAAAGAAGAGTTTAGAATTTCTAATGGCGAGGGTTCCTTTTTTTGTCCTCTCAGAATAGTCAATAAAAAAGTACTATGGCTAGACCCTAGGCTACTAAAAAGAAAAAACGAGACCTCAACCAAAAGTGAGGTCAACATTATCACATTGATTGATGTGATTATGCTTGGAGCGTTTACACTTGATTGGTGCTCCCGTGCCAATATAAAGGGGCTTGTGTGCTTTTCCTTTAGTTTGCGATTAGGCACTGCCTTCCTGACACATAGGTGCCCCAACTAAAATTATTACTTACCTACCTTCCCTCCCAACCAAAACCTTCTATAGCAAATCCATGCCTACCCTTATGACAATCCTACCTTCCACCTAAAGTTGCCAATAAGCAACGTGAGTTGTAAGTTAATGATACACCACAATAATATACTGTTTTAAATGCCTATTTTAGGCCTATTTTTTGGGTGATACTGCACTTTAAAGAAAGGCATTTTTGTGTTTTTGTTGGAATTATGTCATTTTTAGGCATTTTGAGCAAAAATAGAAAAAAATACAAAATTTAGAGCAAAAAGAGCCAATTTTAGATTCTGGCGCATCATGCGTCAGATTGGCGTTTGATGCATCAAAAATCCAAAGAGGCATGTTGCCTAGAGACGACCTTTTCAAATTAAGGCGGTTCGAGATGAATTTTGGACAAATTTTCAAAGGGACATTTGTTCTACACACCTCTTGGAGTAATTTAATGCATCTTGACTCTTTGGAAGATTCTTTTATGAAGGGATATGACTCTTGGATCAAATGACACATCTTTTGAATTCCAAAGAGTTGACTTTTGGAGGAATTTTTGGAGAGAATTTTGAATTCTTTTCAAAAGGAGGCAGCCCAAATAAATAAAAGAGGACTTGAAGAGGCTAAAGGGGGGATGAAAAAGAAGAGGCTTTTGGGGGTGTGGCGTGAGAGTTAGAGAGAGAAAGAGAGAAAAAATGAGATTTTTTTCTAGGTTTGTAAGAGGAAAGGGAATGTGAGAGATTTCTTCTTCATTATATTTCTATGAGAGAATTGGGAGTGATTTTAAGGAGAGAAAGGCTTGGAGAGAACTTCTAGAGATTTTCTTTGGAAGGATTATGAGATAAGTGGTATTTTTATTTTCTTTTGTTTTGTAAACTTGTTTTTATATATGAAATTTGTGTTTTATTGTATCCTTCTCATGAATTCTGAGTAGTCTTCTTTATCCTTCTCCCTACTTTGAAGATATCGTTTTTTGAGGAATAGATTTTATTTTCTACAATTTTAATTGATAATAATTTGTGATGATTTGAACTCTGATCTTCATTTACTTTTCGATCTAACCAATTAAATATTAAAACTTGTTGAGAGACATTTGTTCTTAAATGAGGTATGATTTCTACAATATAAGGAGAATCAAATTTTATTTTATGGGAGAGTATGTCATCCATGGGATTGGGTGCAAATAAATAGGGAAATATACTTTTGTTGGATGCAGAATTGGAGATTTTAAGGTGACAGATTAAAACCACCAATTTGGTTCAGTTGATTGGAAACTAATGTGAGATTGTTAGCCCTTAGGGGAGGGAGTAGTGGGAGTTTTGGAATGGCAGCCGGTATCCTCCCAGCCTAACCACAAAATTAGGGACCAAATTTTGGATTAGTGAATGTTCTTTATGGCACTTAAAATAGGATAAAGAATAATATTACTCCCATGTGGCACAAAATAGTTTATATATATTTTTTTAAATGATTTTAATTTCATCATAAACCATATACTCATTGTAAAGGGGAAGGATGCTTTCTTAAATTTGAACTTTCTGTCACAATAAAAACTATGTTTAATTTTCACAATTTACTTTTGAAAGTTTAGTATTTAGTTTAGTTTAATTTTTGTAATCTTAAATCTGCATTTAATTAGCATTCACCTGAGTAGTCAATTTTCAAATTTCACACTTTACTTTTATTTTTTGTTTTTATTAAAATAATTTCCATAAATTACTTTAGGATTTCTAACTTCCTTGTGGGATAGATATCTAGGACTCCATTAGAGCCCTTTATTACTTGAATGATACGTATACTTGCGTTTATATTTAGTAGATATTTAACAGTTTAAAAGGAGTTTTAAATGATAAATTAAATTTATAAAAAAGCGTTTTGTTAGGATTATATTTCATATTTATTATAAATCTATCTACATCGAGCTTTTGACACATTAAGTGTTGTTAACTTTATAAATATTTGCATATACAAATCTCCGTGTCAAGTTTTTGGCGCCATTGACAGGGAAATAATAGAAAATATTAGTATTTTACTTTATTTAATTTCAAAAAAAATAAAAAAAAAGAGTGTGTTTGTAATTTAATTTGAACATTTTCTTATTTTAGTGTGTTTGCTTATTTTTAATTACTTGCTTTATTCAGTTTATGCGTAGTGTTAGATATGAAAATTTAGTATCTTACGACTCTGAGTTAGAAAGAACTATTAGAAAAATTAGAAAACAACAAAAAAAGAAAGTTTGATTTAGCAGAATGTCTTGCAATTTAAATAATGTTGGAGATGAAAATGAACATCATCAGAGACTTTTATCAGAATATGGAAATCCTACAGCAGATGAAAATCATTTGTGTATTCAAAACCCTATTGTAGTTGCTAATTCAAATGAGCTTAAATTTGCTATTATCCAAATGGTCCAAAATAATCAGTTTGGAGGAACATCTACTGAAGATCCTAATTTACACCTTGCTAGTTTTTTAGAATTGTGTGCTACATTTAAATATGATAGAGTGTGAAATGATACTGTCAGACTTAGACTTTTTCCTTTTTCACTAAGGGATAAAGCTAAGATGTGGTTAAACTTATTAGCACTTGGATCTATATGAACATGAGGATATTTATCACAAAAATTCTTATCTAAATAATTCCCACCTTCATAAACTGCTAATCTTAGAAATGATATCACATCTTTTTTGTCAGTCTAAAGGGGAACTAATTTATGAAGCATGGGAAAAATTTAAAGTTCTCCTTGGAAAGTGTCCACACCATGAGTTGCCAGATTTGTTAATAGTTCAAACTTTTATAATGGGTAGGTTGGATCTCTTAGATTGATAATTGATGCTGCTGTTGACTACTATTAATTTTTAATTGAAGGGATGGCTACTAATAATTTTTAATGGCCCTCTCAAAGGATAAATCCAAAGAGAGTAGCTCTTATACATGATTCTGATGCAATATCTATTTTAGCTGCCCAAATAGCTGCTATATCGAAGAAGATAGAACAATATGGAATGAATTATTCTCAGACAACACCTATTCTTGAGGAGAACTCATTGGGAAAAATGTCAGAATCTCAATCTTCTTATGAGACTTTAAATGTAATAAAAAGTTGCTCTAGTAATCCTTATGCCAATTATTATAATCGTGTTTGGAAGAATTATCCAAATTTTAGTTGTTGTAACAATAATTCTAAAGCTGCAAATCCATAATAGGGAAACAACACTGCAAACCCATTAGGAAACTCCAACAATCAAAGAAACGAAGCTTATAAACCTTATTAACTCCTAGGTTTTAATAATTTACAGAGTAAGGAGAAAAAGTTATCAATGGAAGAATTGATAGTGCAGATGGATAGTCAATTACAAAGTCAAGGAGCTGCTATGAAAAACATGGAAAATCAATTGAGTTGTATTGCTACTGAACTTAGCAATAAACCTCCAAGAACATTTCAATTGAGAAGTGGAAAAGAATTAGAAAACAGAGTTCAACAAGAAGTTGAAGTTGAAAAAGATGAGGTGGAAAATGAAAAAAATGGCGAAGATTTTCATTTTGAAGCAGAAAACTCTCTTAAGCCAATGAAAACCATTGTAGAAAGACTACCACCTCAATTTCCTTAAACATTGAAACAGAAACATATAGATAATAAATTTTCAAAATTTTTTGAAATTGTGAGGAAATTAACAATATACATTCCTGTTGACCGTACTTTTGGTTGAGGTTTAGTTTTCCCTCTTTAGTAGCCTCGGGTCTAGCCATAGGACTTTCCTATTGACTATTCCTAGAAAACTAGAAAAGTAACCCTCACCATTAGAAACTCTAAACTCCTTTTTGCTCAACTTGAAGTTCCAAATATTGGTCCTAACCTCTAGCACTTAGTAGGTAAGGTCACTATGGAGGAACTCAAACAGAGTTCCCATAGGACTGTCTGACCTTAGGATTGACCCTCGGTGTTGGTCTGGAGCTAGCCCACTCACTACACTCACTATCACTCACAATCACTCACAATCCTAAAACCCAAATTGTTGACTTTGATCCCTTGATCCTTTGGGAGACTCATGTAGATGGTCCCCTGAACCCAATAGCCTTAGACTAAGGTTTAGCTAAGACCAGTACATAAAGGAACCAAATGGGGATTTCATTGGATTATAGCTCATATAGGGTGGTTGGTACCCCAATTCTATCAAAATGTCCAACTAGGCATTTTGCCTCTAAATCCACCTAAACTACCTAAAATTCCCTTGAAACCCTAAGTTTGGTCAAAATCCTCAAATTCACACAAAATACCAAAATTTGATCAAAAATCATTTCAAACCATTTGAAATTACCCAAACTACCCAAAGCCACCTAAAAATTCCAAAATCACCAAAATACCCCCAAAATTTGCCAAAAGTACAAAAAAGACCCTTGACACCACAAACTTTACCAAAACATCCAAAATCACTCAAAATGTCTCTAAAACCAATTTAGGCCCCATAATTGAACCCAATTTTTCCAATTCGACCATTTTGTCCAAAACCCCCTAAATTGTCATTAAAAGGCCAATTTCTTTAAATTTGCCTCAAATGTCCATCAATTTGGACCTAATTCCCCTCAATCTCAATCCTAAACTCCAATTCACCTTTCACATGACCAATCTAAACCAAATCCAAGCCTAATTAGCCCATGCTTTGAGCTCAATTTTGATCTAAGCCAAACACCGAATTTTGGTCCTATGACCTATTCTCACCTAATTGAACCCCATGACCTACTTGATTTACCTCAATTTTAATTCTAAAGTCTTTATAGTAATCCTACACATCAAATTTGACCCCCTTAAACTAGCTTGGTGAGCTATGGACCAATGGGTCCTTAAATTAAGGGATTTATTCCCACTTTTGGGTCTTAAACAAAATATCTCTTCCATCATGGCAAACCATTGGGGGTAAATTATTATTAGGCCTCCCCCTAGTTCACCTAAGCTTCTGGCCACCTCCCCTGGCCATGTCGGCCAACCTAACGGCCATAAAACACCAAAACTGAGAGCTCCAAGCTAAAATTCAAACCCAAATTTACCCACCTTAGCTGGTCAATCCCAATTGGCTTGAGCACATTGAAACCCTCCACCTAAGCAACTCTTTGCACCCATCAATTGGCCCTGAGCTCACTTTTAAGCTCCTTTATTTAAACAGCTCCTCCATGGCCAAAGAGAGGAGTGTTCTAAAATCCTTGGGGAAACTCTGTCCAATTGCTCTCAAACACTCTCCAAGAACTCCTAAGCTCATTGCCACCATTTTCCCTCACTGATCCTAACTATGGAAGCCCAAATTTGAGCTCTAACTTTTAGCTCAAACAAGGACATCTCTCCACAGTCCACCAAACTCAAATTAATTGTGCACACACCATCCCCATAGTGAGAGGAGTTGATTCCCCATCAAAGTCCCCCTCTCAAACAACCTCTAACCTAGCTCTATAGCAACACCTGAAATCATGCTTGATCAAATTCATACCTAGACAATTTGCTATAGCACAAGACTTCATCTGGAAGTTCATTGGGCCCAATCGAAGCTACCACAACCATCTGATTGAGGCCTCCCCTCTCAGAAAAAGGTATTGAGCTCTAACCCTAACCCGACCTTATTTTGATTCTCCATTTGTAATTGCTTGATTTTATACTTGATTAACCACATAGATGTGTTCATCTTGAGTAGATGAAGGTTTACAAAACAAACCCCATGTGATTTGGTTGAGTATAGATAAAGATCTTAAGGTTTTAGTGTGAACGGCTTACGGGTTAGGACACTTGGGACAATAATGGAGAGCCATCCGATCACGTGTGAGTTTGGAGCCGTCGTAGGATGAGTTTGCGTTGCGTGGATAAGTAGAAAATATGAATTTTTTTGAAATATTTTTAATACCTAAACTTCAAAAATCTATATCTTTCTCTAGAAAAATCATAAAAATAAAATAAAAATACCCTCTTCTTCAGTGAATAGTGGAGAATAATGTGGGCCAAAAATAAAAAATACTTTACAAATATATTATTTTTAATGAATTAAATACCCTCTGTGGTATTTTAATTCTTCATGGCTTAAATTAGTTCACCATGGCTTGAAATTTTGAGGGTTTATTCCCCATCATAGAAGAGATGTTCATTGATTTTTCCAAGATCAGAGGAAATCTCTATGCTTATTGCCCTAATTTTTAAGCTAAAGTGACAATTCTAGTCTATTTTAATTATATAAATCAAAATATCACTTGAAAAATTATGAGAATAATTTTAGTAGGTTTTTGTGGTCAGAGAAGTTTAGGAAAATAGCTCAATGTTTTGAATTACCTTGTGAATTTCTATATTTAATTAAATGTGAATATCTTGTGTTAATTTTTCTAAATTAAATACTTATAAAAAATTGAGAAAATCCCTTTTCTACTATCCATAAAAATTATGTCTATCCATTGTAGAAATATCAAAATTATTTGGCTTAATTTAAGCATTGAAATGGAATTTTTTTAAGTAAACCTTGTGTTTTTGTACAAAAATAATTATATTAAGTTAAAATAAACTTAGAAAAATTATGAAACTTTGTTTTCTGAGTTCCTTGTGATCAGGAGCAATTAATAAAAATAAAATGTATATTTGTGAAAATATTTCATTTTTAAATGGTATTTTGAATTAAAAATGATTAAAATAATCAAGATTTCCAAAAATATAAAAAATGGTTCAAAATGTGTGTAAATGTCCCATGATCACTTAGAATTCATTATGACATTTTTTCTAATTTTTTTAAGTTAAACTATAAATTTTAAAGGCTTAAAAATGATTTTTTCATGTATTCCCACTAAAAAAATACTTATATTAAATAAATTTAAAAAATCACCAAAATATAAAATTTGATTCTCTGAGTTTCTTGAACTCAGAGAAGTCTATTAAAAATAAAAAAAAATTTTAATTAAAAATATCATTTTTTATTTAATTTAATCATTAAAATTGATTAAAAATTAAATAATAATAATAATAATAATCTAATTCAAAAAATCATGAAATCTTACCTAAGTGTTTCTCTGACCTTAGGAAACCTCTAATAATTTTTCTCATAAAGAAAAATCTTTATTTTGGGAGGCTAAATAAATCAACTTTTGAAAATCCTATTTTCTAAAATTAAATAATTATCTAAATTAAATTAAAATTTTGAGAGGTTCACATGTTTTCCTCTAAGCATTATAGTTACCTCATGGATATGACACTATAAATCCTCAAAGTCATTTAAGTTGTATTTAGGGAGTTTTGAGGTGAAGTGCCCTAAGGGTAAAGTGGTAATTTTAGACTTTGGTGCCTTAATCAAAATTTAGGATTAACTAAGGTAAATTTGGGTAATTTTGATCTTAATGAATATGTTTGGATGATTAAAACACAATGGGATTAAAAGGTAGAAAGCCACTCACCACCTTTGCACAATGTCAACAAGATCATAAACCTTCTAATCTTCATGACTTGGAAGTCAATTAAAGATCAAATGATTCTTAAGTAAGGGCCTTAAGTTGGAGAAGATGATAATTTACTTTTCTTAAGACCGAAGTTTAGGATGGTATTTAATAAGAATACACATCACTTAAACCAAAATTTGGATGACCACCATTTCACCTATCATGATTGTTAAAGGCTTGGTAGTGGCCCAAGCTCAATATCTTAGAAAATAATATGATTGGAAATCAACATTGACAAACACTACAAGCCTGACCTTAATTGTGGGCACCATTTTAAATGACCTCAACTTGCCTCAAGTGCACTCACTCACATAACTCTTCAATGAAACATCAATTGACTGGTCAAGTATCCTATCCTTGGGAAAATCAAATTGTCAAGTTTCACTGAGCAACGGGGTAGTCTCACTTCAACCTCGGATGATTAATGAAACAATATGATAAGTTCAAAATGAACTTGAAATAATTCAAAAGAGTCTCAAAGTAGTTCTGGGTCATTCCCTCAACACTTTGAAATCTTCTAGACATTTTGAAGAGCAAATTGAACTTGTCATACTTTGTTCTAAAATTATCCCTTAGGATCTTCCAAGGTCGAATAAAATCATAGCCTGGGGTTTGGTAGTTAAACCTTCATTTACTGTTGCAATTTAAACTTATTTGCAACATTATATACATGCCTTACAAGTACTGACCTTTCAGATGGTGGAACGAGAAGACTTGTCAGGTACGCTTTTACAATTTGTAGTACCATCCTTTCTTATATTTTCGACACTGTATTTTTATACTTAAAAAACTTGCATGTTAAATAACAATGTCGCCCTGCATGCAAACCAAAACCGCTAGGATAGCCACAAAATCAAAACCAAAACTAAAATCAACCAAGATAAAATTTACCGCCACAACATTCAAAATATAAGATAACTCAAAATTTAATCACAAACATCACAAAACAACAATTGTAACTAAATTAAGACATATCTATTGAATAATCGGAAATCCCTCAAAGGAGGTAACCTACGGTTGCTAATGAGGATTCCCACGGTCTATAAAAGTATGGAACTTATTGAGTTGGGTTTAGCAAATTCATTTGGGCTAAATGAATCTGATAGAAAATAGTGGTACCAGAATGAGGGAACCGTAGAATCCTAATTGGTGTCGTTCTAATTAACTTTAATATGCTCCATAACATTAAAAGAACCATAACTATAGGAACATCTGATTTAACATTATAACTTGACACATTAAAAAACTTAAACTCATCATGACGAGGAGCTTGGAGCTAACATTATGGGTAGCATGACCATCTTCAACAGAAAAACATGTCTTCATCAGCTAAACCACTCCTTAGAATTAAACAACAAGCTATAGGACTTAGAGGTCGTTTGCTTATCTAACATAAATCCTCAACTCATCTTTAGGTCTTTGTATAACTTTGTTGCACAATATAAGCCCTAACTCATCTTAGTATTCTGAGGTTGTCGTTTGTCATGACCTAAACCCACACATCTTCCAGGCTATCTGTGTGATCATTTCACATAAATGTAAGCCCTAAAAAAATAAAATTGATAAGATGAAACATTTAAATAATTTCTCCTCAAAACCAAAGCCAAAAAATAGGATAGACAGGGAAGTTACCGAGGTTATCCTTTGGATCTATGATACCCCTAGTTCTTCCTCCTTTGGATTTTACAATAAATGTTCCAAATTTGAGTCATTCCCCTTTTACACCTCTTTTGTCCGATCTAGTTGAAAATTCTTATCCTTTTGACCTCTTTGAAGACAATATTTTCTGATTTTTATCGAGAGTTTTCTTAGGTGACTTCGTTTATATAAGATGTAATAAACTATAAAGGCTTGCCCTTATTGAAAGCTTTTTTAGCCCAGCTTAATATGAACCCAATTTAATTTTTCATATCAAATAGGAGAAATTGTTGACAAATAAAATGGTTCCATAGACCAAATGAATGTCATATATTTCTTAGTTTATTTGATTGAGCCTCATCCTCAAGTCTTGTGTTTATCTTTTGGGATAGATACAGGGTTTGAGGTATAGTGCTCTTTCATTTAAACTATAAAAAAATGGGGTCAGTTTAGTTTCATATTTTTATAAACTTATATATATATATATATATATATATAAATAAATTAAATGTCCTTCCGAAGCGAGTGATAGGATTTTAATTCCGGCGGTTGGCAGCTTCCAACAGGCAACTCCACACCCAAAATAGTGCTGACAATTCTATTTGTTGAAGCTTTGGAACAAATGTCAAGCTATGTGAAGTTTATGAAGGATATAGTTAATAAGAAAAGGAAGTTTGTAGATAATGAGACTGTTGCACTCAGCTAAAAGTGTAGCACTATAATTTTAAAAAAAGCTTCATGAAAAGCTTAAAGATCCTGGAAGTTTTACAATCCCTTGTGCTATTGGCGAATGACTTCATGGATAAGCTTTATGTGATTTAGGAGCCATTATTAATATTATGCCATTATCAATTTTTATAAGGTTAGGCATAGGAGATATTTCACCTACAACTATAACTCTACAGTTAGCTGATCGTTTGATTACCTATCCTAAAGGAGTTATAGAAGATGTTTTGATAAAAGTTGATATGTTTATCTTTCCTATGAATTTTAATGTATTGGATATGGAGGAAGATAAAGAAATTCTTATCATTTTAGGATGACCATTCCTATCCACTAGAAAAGCTCAAATAAATGTGCAGAAAGGAGAACTAACTATGAGAGTAAGTGATCAAGAGGTTACATTTATTATTACAAAACTAATGAGATACTCTACAAAAGAGCAAGAGATTGAAAGCTTCAGAATGGATATTAATGAATTTTTAAGTCATGAATATTTCAAGAAAACTTTTAAAAGAGGATTTAAAAAGGAATATATGGAATATCAGGATGAGGATATAATTAAAGATAAATATATGAAAGTGAGTAAAGAAAATATGGATTATGCTCAGAAAAGATTTGAAATGTTAGATCGTACAGAAAGTAATAAGAATTAGATTTCATTTATTGAGAAACCCCCTAAACTAGAACTGAAAACGCTTCCTACACATTTGAAATATGCATTTTTAGTAGATTTATCTACATTACTGATACAACAAAAATATGTTCAATTTTTCAAATTCTTTTAAAGTCTATATTTGGTAATTTTCAATGATATTGCACTTTAAAGGAAAGTATTTTGTATATTTGGTTTCAGGTACAGGAAATGGAGTTTTGGAGAAAAAGTAGCAAAAACAGTGCAATTTGTAGTAAAAGCGAGCAATAAATAAAATTTTGGTCTAGCACATTTCAATATGTCTTTCTATGCTAAATCTTCATAACACTTATCACATATTTTTGAATGAAATTATACTTTAACGAAATGTTGTTTTTATGTCTATTTTGTAGGTATACCTATTAGAAATGAAACACAACTGAAATTGGGCGAAATGAAACTGAAATGGAGCCAAACGAAGCAAAATGGTGGAACTACACAGGGTGGGCGTCGACGACACCAGAGTGTGGAGAGGAACGTAAGAATAGTGTTGAAAGCACCCAAAATGGCACCGACGGCACCCGGAACAGTTATGACCTCATATACATTGAATTTGGACGCTTTTTGGAAAGTTTCTTGAGCCAATCTTAGGAAAATCGTCCCACACTATAATAGAGTGATTTTATGTCCAAAAAAGTGAGTGTGTGAGTGAAAAAACATGGAGCATGTTTAGAGATCTTAGAATATGAGTAGAAATGTAGTTTTCTACATTTTTGGAAAGATTGGTGAGGGGATTTTGAGACAATCTGTAAGGGAATGTTCTAGCATTGCATGGATCAACGAGAGACTTTGAGGGAGAGATTTTCATCTTTCTTTCAAGGGAAAAAATCTAAGCATTGTTTTTTTCATTATCTTATCATTTTGTAAGAACTTATCTAATGGATTTGCTTTGATGAAATGAAGTTTTCCATTGTGTTTTCTTCGTGCTTTGTGATGTGTTTTTCTTACTCTTTCTTCTTATTAGGAAGTAGTGGCATGAGAGAATTATGTCATTGTTTTTCTTTTACTTTTATATTGGAATGAGTAGGATTCATATTTAGGATTTTGGGATGCATGCTAGAAGAATTTTTAATTATAAATGTTATGGCTTTTACTTGCACTTCATTTACATTACAATAAAGGCCTGTTGTAGTGTTAAACTTAGTTTTAATTGCATTAAGACCCGAGAGGGCGGTGTAATTCTCAACAAAGTGGAACCACATTCAAATTCCATGGATGGTGAAGTTCATTAGGTTGGATATAAATAAATAGGGAAATATACTTTGATGGACGTAGAATTGGAGATTTTAGGGTGACAACTAAAATCCCCAATTTGATCCTAGTGTTTGGAAACTAAAGCGAGAGTTAGCCTTCAACCGAAGGGAAGTGGGAGCTCTGGAGTGAGAGCCATTATCCTCCCAGCCTAACCATAGATTTAGGGACTAAACCTAGGATTATCCAATGTTCTTTATAACACTCGGAAGAGGGCAAAGAATAGGATTGCTTCTATTTGACAAGTACAATATTTAATGTATCTCATTACTTTACATTATCTAATTCACTACATAAAAATAGTAGTTTTTAAAATCTCTAAATCGTCCAAACCAATTCATCAAAAATGGGTTATCTTTAGAATTAACATTTGCATTTAGGAATAGTTATTATTATAACATTTAACATTTTCATATAGGATTAGTTGCTAAATAAAACACCATTTTAATCGACATTCCAATCTAAGGCCTGATAATAGTAGACTAGAACAAGGACTAATGATCTCTTTTCTTGCTTACCCGTGGGATCGATAAACGAGACTCCATTAGAGCCTTGTATTACTTGAGCGATACATATACTTGTGTTTATATCATTGTGACTATATAGAATATTTATGATTAATCAAACAATAAAGTTTGCATCAAGTTTTTGGCACCATTGTTGGGGATTAAAATCATCAAGTAGTGGTGTCAACTTCATGAAGCATATCATATAAAAAAGTCAGATCAATTACGTATTATAGTATCCTCATAATTAACTGATATACAAGAACAACAGTTGTTGGAAATTTTGAAAAGATATAAAAAAGCCCTTGGATGGACATTAGCCGATATTAATGAAATCAGTCCTTCAATTTATAAGCATAGAATCTTATTAGAAGATCAACATGAGCTAAGAGTTGACCCTCAAAGGTGATTAAATCCTACGATGAAAGAAGTAGTAAAGAAAGAAATTTTAAAATGGTTAAATGCTGGAATAATTTATCTTATTTCATATAGTGCTTCGGTTAGTCCAATTCATTGTGTTCCAGAGAAAGGAGGTGTGACTGTAATAACAAATGAGCATAATGAATTGATATCAACAAGACAAGTCTCTGGTTGACGAATCTGCATAGATTAAAGAAAATTAAATTTTACCACCATATAAGATCATTTTCCTTTACCCTTTTTAGACTAGATGTTGGATAGATTAGTTGGGCATAAATATTTTTTTTCTAGATGAATATACCAGTTATCATCAAATTTCTATTACTCAAGAGGATCAAGAGAAAACAACATTTACTAGTCCTTACGGAACTTTTACTTTTCAGCGAATGCCTTTTGGATTATGTAAAGCACCTACAATATTTTAAAGATATGATTTGATTGAAAAAGGGATTGAAGTCTTTATGGATGATTTTTCTGTACTTGAAACTTCATTCAAAATATGTATAAATCATTTAGAGAAAGTTCTAGAACAGTGTGAAAAGACTAATCTCGTATTGAATTGGGAAAAAATGTCAATTTATGGTTACAGGAGGAATTGTGCTTAGAAATAAAATTTCAAAAAATGACATGGAAGTAGATCCTACAAAAATGCAGGTTATATCAAACCTACCTCCACATACAATAGTAAGAGGAGTTAGGAGCTTTTTAGGACATGCTAGATTTTACAGGAGATATATTAAGGATTTTTAAAAAATTACTAAACCTTAATGCCAACTTCTGGAGAAAGATATAAAATTTAACTTTAATTAAGATTGTCTTAAAACCTTTGAAACTTTAAAGGAAAAAATGATCACTGCTTCCATAATTGTTTCAACGGATTGGGAGAAACCTTTTAAATTAATGTGTGATGCTAGTGATTATGCAATTGGAGTTATTTTAGGGCAGAGATATGATAAGATGTTTAAAGTTATAACTATGGTAGTAAGGCTCTTAATGATGCTCAAATTAATTACACCACCACTGAAAGAGAGTTATTAGCTATTGTGTATGCTTTTGATAAGTTTAGATTATATCTAATTGAAGTTAAATGTGTTGTGCATACTGACCATTCAACTATTAAGTATTTGATGCAAAAGAAGGATGTTAAACCAAGATTAATTAGAAGAGTACTTCTGATGCAAGAGTTTGTTTTTGTAGTAGTCGATAGGAAAGGGAATGATAATCAAATTGCACATTTTCTATCGAGGCTTGAACAAGAAGAAATACTAAATATGGAAAAATACATTAATGAAAATTTTCCTGATGAACGACTTTATTCTGTAAAAAGATGGGAAATACCTTGGTATGTTGATATTGTAAATTATATTGTTAGTGGTATTTTACATATTGATTAACAAAACAACAGAAAATAAAAATTCATTCCTGATGCAAAATAATATTTTTGGGACAATCCTTATTTACATAAGTAATGTAAAGATTTAATGATGAAACGGTGTGCCTTATAAAGAAATTTAAGAGATTTTCAAAAATACCAAGATTTTGAATTTGGAGGACATTTTGGAAATGAAAGAATTGTTCAAAAATATTTTGCAAAATGTATTTTATTGGTCTACTCTATTTAGAGATGTTAATATATATATTAAAACATACGATCAGTGTTAAAGAGTAGGTAATATTTCAAGAAGAAATGAAATGCCTCTAAATATTAATTTGGAAATTGAAATTTTTGATGCATGGGGATTGGATTTTATAGGACCATTTATACCCTCATTCGGGAATATATACATATCAATTGCAATGGATTACGTTTCAAAATGGATTGGAGCAATCACTTTACCTCGATGTGATGATTGTAGTGTTTCAAAATCTTTAATTAAAAATATTTTTACAAGATATGAAATACTGACAGTAATCATTACCAATGGAGGATCTCATTTTTGAAATTCAACAGTTGTAAGATTGGTGAAAAAATATAATATAGAGTGTAAAGTTACAACTATTTATCATCCCCAGATGAGGGATTTAACAGAAGTATCTAATCGTGAAATTAAGAGAATTTTGGAAAAGAGTGTTGATCTTAGTAAAATGGACTAGTCTACTAGATTAGATATTGCATTATGGGTATATATGACAGCCTATAAGACACCTATAGGAATGTCCCCTTATAGATTAATTTTTGGGAAGACTGGTCACTTGCCAGTTGAATTAGAGCATAAAGCTTATTGGGCAATAAAAGAACTCAATTTCAATTTGAAAGAAGCTAATGAAAAAATATTATTGCAATTGAGAGGAAATCAGAAATGAATCTTATGATAATGCGAGGATTTCAAAGGAAACGATGAAAGGATGGCTTGATTTGAGATAATAAAAAAAAATTTGAACTTGGACAAGAAGTTTTATTATTCAATACAAGAATGAAATTATTTTTTGTAAAATTGAAGTCTATGTGGAACCATTCAGAGTTATAAAAGTCTATCCCTATGGGGCAGTTAATATTGAAGACCGGGTCGACACTTATTTTAGTTAAAGAGTTGCCTGTTGGAAGCTGTCGGTCACCGAAATCAAAATCTGGTCGCCCGCTTTGGAAGAACATTCTAATTTATATATATATATATATATATCTAAACTGACTTATTTCAATGATCAAATACAGCAAGCTGGTTTGTTTGATTTCGGGTACCAGGGCTCTAAGTTCACTTGGAAGAGGGGTCTTCTATGAGAAAAACTAGACAGAATGTTAGTTAATGACCTCTGGCAGAAACACTATCTCCTTACTTTTGTTACCCACCTAGCTCTCCCTTGTTCTAACCACAGACCTCTCCTCATCTCCATAACCTCCCCAATTACCACCTCACCCCACCCTCCTTTCAGAAACCTAAACATGTGGTCTACACACCCCCTTTTTAATAACTGTGTTGCCTCTAACTAGTTGGGTATTGAACACCCTGACCCTTTTGTTAAGCTTAACCTTCTGCATCAGAAAACCAGCAAAGCCTTGAGGAGATGAGGTTGGGAAACATTTGGTAATGTGTTTTTGAGTGTGTTATGTGCTCAAAAAGAGGTTGAGAGACTTGAGCTTGCTGCTCAGAATCACCTTGCCACTGAAACTGATTTGCTGACTGCCCAGACTAATCTGATTAAAGCCATTTATATTCAGGATCTGATACTCAAACAAAAAAGCTTCTATAAGTGGTTTTTTTGAAGGGGACAGAAACACCAAATTTTACCATGACTACATAAGTTATAAGAGGAAATGCAATACCATACATTCCATAATTTCCAAGGATGGCAGATGGTTGAATGATAATGAACTTATTGCAAAGGATGCTGTCAATTTCTACAGCTCTCTTCTGAATTCTTCTGCTGAACTTAATACTGATTATGAAGATTACTTTACTGAAGAATCTAATTACACATGTCAACTTAACCTCACTGAACCCCTTCTGTTGAGGAAATTTGGGAAGCCTTAAATAGTATTGACAGCTCTAAGGCAGCTAGCCCTGATGGTTTTACAGCTGATTTCTACAAAAAACTTGGCACATCATCAAGAGTGAGGTTGTGGAGGCAATTGAGAGCTTCTTTAAAGGAGTCAACCTCCCCAACTACTTCAGTAACACTTCCATTGTGCTAATCCCTAAAGGGGAATTACCAAAAACCTGAGATCACTACAGGCCTATAAGCCTGACTTCTGTCATTAGCAAACTCATTAGCAAGATCATTGTGAGAAGGCTGCAACCTCACTTGGACAAAATCATCTGTCCAAACCAAACTATCTTTATTAAAGATAGATCTATTAATGACAATGTGCTATTGGCACAAGAACTCACTTTGGATCTTCATAAAATCAGCAGAGGAGGAAACCTCAAATACAAATTAGACATTAAGAAGGACTATGATACCATTGACTGAAACTTTATATTGGGTACGCTCACAGCTAGAGGATTTCAGCCCGAATTCAGAAATATTATTCAAAGGTGGCTTACCAGTAATAACCACTCCATCCTTATCAATGGCCAACTTCAGAGGGCTTTCACTGGTTCTAGAGGACTAAAGCAAGGTGATCCACTTTCTCCCACTATCTTTCTTATTAATATGGATTACTTCTTAAAATGCTTGACAGGAACATTCTCAACAATCAATATTCCAGATTTCACCATAGATCCAATTTAGCTATCTCTCATCTCATGTATGCTGATGACATAATGATATTCTCCAATGTTCATAAGCTAGCAGTGAAGAAGATTTATAAATGCATACAACATTTTCAGAAACAATCTGGAATGGAATTCTATCCCACTAAGTGCCAAATTATATTTAACAGGAGGACTTCTTCCAATACCAAGCATTGGATCTCCAACTATACTGGCTTCTCTACTGCTAGGGAACCTGTAAGGTATCTAGGGGTTCAACTCATTAGGGGAAGATCAAAACTGACCCAATTTGATGAGACCCTACAGAAAATTCAAAAAAAACTATCCAATTGGTCTCACTCCTTCTTGTTTAATGGGGGAAGGATCATGCTTCTGAAAAGTATCCCGACTACCCTCCCCTCTTATATCCTTCAAACCAATTACCTCAAGAAAAGCACCCAAATCCAGTTGGAGAGAGCTTTTAACAGATTTTTATGGGCTGGTCAAAGAAAGCAGTTACACTAGGCTTCTTGGCAGAAGGTAGCCAAACCCATTTTAGCTGGTGGGTTGGGGTTCAAGGGGCTCCAACAAGTTGTAAACATTAATTTCTGTAAGATGTGGACTCAGTTCAGAGCACAAAATTTCTTGTGGGCAAAATTCATGTATGGTAAGTATTGCAAGGGCCAACACCCCTCCCTTATCACTAACAAGCTGGGAGACTCCAAAATTTGGACAAACATGCTGAAGTTTAGAAAGCAAGTTGAAGACATGTACATTTGGGATTTGGGGAATGGTAAAGTGAACTTTTGGCTTGACAACTGCTATCCTAAAGATTGGATTGGGGCCCCCCCTCCAGACTTTAACCTTCAGCTCCTTGTTTGTGACTTCTGGGATGGGGACTCCTGGGATGTTCCTAAGCTCCAATCTCTCATTCAGGAGCCTCATTTATCCCTAGTCACTAGAATTGTGTTTGATAAAGCCAGAAAGGATAAGATCATTTGGCAAAGTTACACTAACCAAAGCCTTACCAAAGAAATTTATGCTAAGTTGAATCTCTGGGAGAAGGTCAATTGGGGTGAGGTCATCTGGAACAGATTTCTATCCCCCTCCATCTCTTTCTTTTGCTGGAGATTCTTCAATAACCTCTTGCCCACTGATGATATCCTTAAACTCAAAGGTTTAAGAGGACTCTATAGATGTTATCTTTGTCTGAAAAGTGAAGAGAACATCATCACCTATTTTTCAAATGTGAGTTTGCTCAAGAGGTGTGGAAAGAGCTCCTTTATGGCAGGATGAAGGATCTCTTGGACAAAGACTGTACTAATCTTTATGCTGGTTGGCATAGCTGGAGAAGTACATAGAAGGAGTCAATCCCCTTCATTTTGTATTGGTTCTTGTGGATGGGAAGGAATCGAAACAAACATGATGATAAGAGTATCCACCATAGCAAGGTAACCAGAAACTGTGTTGCCTATCTAAACAAAATTACTCAGCTTAAGAACTACCCTAGATTAAATATGGCTCGGACCAGTAACACTATCAATCACAACAGAATTGAGACTGTCACTTGGAGCCCCCCTGATACTCTAACCATGAAAATAAACATTGATGGTAGCTTCTCTAAATGTGGTTCAGGGGTGGGAGGGGTTTTCAGAAATTCCTCCAGTAATTGCCTACTTTTCTTCCATGTTCCCACTATAGCAAATGATGCTCTTGAAGCTGAGCTTATTGCTATCTACTGGGCCCTTACATTTGCACAATAGGCAACTTGGCAGAAAGTTTGGCTTGAGGTTGACTCTTTACAGCTTATCTCTTTGCTGAGTTCTGATAAACCATCCTCATGGCACCATATGCAATGGAAGAAAAAAATTGGCATTATCTACAAAAGTCTTACAATCCATATGTCCTTCATTTATAGAGAAGGTAACCAACCAGGTAACTGGCTTGCCAGACAAGGAACCTATGCCAACTCTACTTCTGTTGATACAACACCTCCTACCCCCCTTTCCCTCCTACTTCATGGTGATAAGCTGAAGATCCCTCATCTCAGATTCAAACAAAGGCCACTTAAAGAGATTTAGTGATTTTTTTGCTTTCTCCTTTTATTTTTTTTCTTTTATTTGTAACTCTTTTGAGACTTTTGAGGAGTGGGCTCCCTCCCATTGTCTGGGAACCCCTCCTTTAATAAACTTTGTAACACTTTTGATATTCAACATGTAGGGAGCCGTATAATTCTCCTTTATATATATATTCAACTTCATATAATTTTTAGAAAAATATGAAATCAAACTGACCCCAAACTTTTCACAATTTAAATGAAAGAGCACTATATCTCAAACCCTGTATCTATCCTGAAGGATAAACACAAGACTTGAGGATGAGACTCAATCAAATAAACTAAGAAATATATGACATTCATTTAGTCTGCGAAACCATTTTGTTTGCCGATAATTTCCTTTATTTAATATGAAGAATTAGATATTTTCTTAAGCTGGGTTCAGGCAAGCTTCCTATAAGGGCAAGCCCCTATTGTTAATTACATCTTAGATAACTGAAGTCACCGAAGAAAACTCTCGATAAAAATCAAGAAATATTATCTTCAAAGAGTCCAAAAGAATAGGACTTTTCAATGAGATCTGACAAAGAGGTGTAAAATGTGAATGACTCAAATTTGAAACATTTTGTTTTTGGAATCCAAAGGAGGAAGAACTAGGGGATGTCATGGATCCGGAGGAGAACCTCAATGACTTCACGATCTATCCAATTGTTTAGCTTCAGTTTTGAGGAGAAATTATTTGAATGTTTCATCCTGCCAATTTTATTTATTTAGGGCTTACATTTGTTTGAAGCAATCACATAAGTAGTCTGTAAGATGTGAGGGTTTAGGTCCTAATGGATGACAACCTCAGAATCCTAAGAAGAGTTCGGGCTTATATTGTCTAGCTGAGCTACATAAAGGCCTAAAGATGAGGTGAGGATTTGTATTGCATAAGCAAACAACATTGAAGTTCTTTGGCTTTGGTTGTTTAATTCTAAGGAATGAATGGTTTAACTGAGGATGATAGATTTTGCCATTGAAGTTGGTCATGTTGCCCACCATACTAGCTCCAAGCTCCTTGGTGTGGCGACTTTAAGTTTTCTGGTGTGTTAAGTTATGTGTTAAATTAGAAGCCCTATGGTTGTAGTTCTTTAAATGTTATAGGGCATGATAAAATTGATTAGAGTGACACCGGTTAGGATCCTACAGTCCCCTCAATCCTGTAGCATAATTTTCTATCAAATTCACTTAGACCAAATAATTTTACTAAACTCAACTTAATGAGTTCCATACTTTCAATTAGACCGTGGGAAGCCTTGTTAGCACCCATAGGTTAGCTCATCCGAGGGATTCCCGATCATCCGATAGAGATGTCTTGATTTGGTTGCAGTTGTGGTTTTTTTGATGTTTGTGATTAAATTTTTAGTTGTCTTATATTTTGAATATTGTGGCTGTGAATTTTATCTTGATTGATTTTAGTTTTGGTTTTAGTTTCATGGCTATCCTAGCAGTTTTGGTTTTCATGCAGGGTGACATCGTTGTTTAACATGCAAGCTTTCTAAGCATAAAATATAGTGTGGAAATTATAGAAAAAAGATGGTACTGTAAACTGTAAAAGCGTACTTAACGAGTCTTCTCGTTCCACCTCCTGAAACTCAAAATTCATGTAAGGGAATTTTATGTAAAGTGGAAAAATAAGGTTATGATGATTTATAAAATCTTAAATCATATCTTGGTGAACCTCTATTAATTCAATTAAGGATGATCTTATTAAGCAAGACATAGTGAGTTTAGTAGACCTCCGAGGTATCCAACACCGTCTAGCAAAAAGTCTCGAGATCATTTAAACTTATTATGTTGCTTAATAATTTATCCTGCAAATATCTCTAGTGTTCAGTGAACATTGATGTTTTAATTATCCTTAAGACTAAGGTAATCATCATTTGTCATTTATATTGAGAATTATGTGGGTGAAGACCCGTAAAAGGGGTAAGTTAATGTTATTAAGACAATTAGCCAATTTTAGCTTTATCTTGGGCTTGTAGTGTTCAATTTATAGTTACATTTAATTTTCTAATCCTCATTTAACCAAATTTGATTTAGCTTAGGTCACTACTAAGCCCTTAAGACCTTGGTAAATGTCTAAGTCATTTTGAAAGAGATTAAGTTTTAAGTGATACTAATTGATCATCACAACAATTGAATGCCACTTGAACATCAAATAGGGGTATTAAATTAATGAGTTATTTACACCTTAAATCATACCCCTAAGTCTAGTATTATTTAATTTACTAGACTTCCAAATTTTAATAATTTAGAAAATTACAAATTTATCCTTTAATTAGAAAAAAATCAGAGACTGAAGGAACATTTTGAACATACAGGGCATATTGAAGATGTATTGGTACATATGTTCAAGAAACATGCTTGGATTGAGGAGGAACATTCAACTGATGAATTTCCATTTCGAACCTTCTACAATATGTATGTACACTACCAATCGATGGAAAATATCTAGGAGGATGATAGTGAAGATGATGTTTGATCTTAATTTTTGCATGGAATGTTTTGTGTAGTACTATTTGTTTTAGTTTGTCATGTGGGATTTCATTTCCTTTCTAATGAACACTATCTATGTTTATGTTTTGAATTTTGATGTTTAGATTTCAATGTTAGGATGTTGGTTTTCCTTAGAACGTGATGTTTGTTTGCTTGAAAAAATGTTAGCTTGTAATAACATGGATTTTATATATAAATGTAAGTTTTGTATTATTTGTAAAAGTTTGGTACTAGTGTGATGTTTATGATTCTTAGAAAGGTTTATTTGAGTCAAATAGAGGTTGACGTAAAACAGTAAGGTGCAAATTTCCACAAAAACCAAAATCTGAAAAATTTGAGCTCTGACACATGAAGCGCCAACTTATAGAGCCTTGGCGCATGATGCACCAAAGATCTAAACACACTATATTCCCTCGAAAACCATCAAATTACATAGACAAACTCCATTTTCGCTACTTGATTTATCTTCTACCCCAAGACCTTGGTCTAGGGCATCACATTGTAGGCGAAAGAGTAGGATTCAAAGGCTAAAAAGTATAGATTTCATCTTCCCTTGGTAAGAGTTTCACTTTATCTTAGAAATTTTCAATTTTCATCATGGATTTTGGGAAATCCAAAAATTGGAATTTTTGATGAAAATACTTGAATAAAACTCATGGTGAAAAGTTTCTTACCAAATAACCTTGCTTGAGGAGTTTGACTTTTAATTTAGTATTATTTGGACTATAATTGGATTTTCATAGAATTTTCAAATGGCTCCCTGAGTCAAGTGAGGAAGGATGACCGAGGACTTTGATGCACAAAGATTTGTTAGTTTAAAAGCCCAACATAGTTACATTACTTAAATGGAGACCAAGAGAATGATCCAAGAGCGAGCGTTTGCAAACCCGGGAGGCGAGGTTGAAAGATTGATTCTTGTCAGGAATTGGAAAAGTTTCTGCTACTTCACTGTCGTAGCAATTGTCTCAATGGTTCAAGAGTTTTATGAAAACTTTAGATTCACTAATGAAGATCAGATCCTATTTAGAGGTAAACAAGTTGAATTTACTGTTGATCAGATCAATACTTTTTATGGTTTGAGAACTTTTCGATGAATATGTTGCATTTGTGATGACTGATTCATCACTGGAGGAAGTGATTGCATTTTTGACCAATGGAAGAGGTGAATGGAAGTTTAGGTATAAAAAGATAGTTAACTTCCCTACCTCCATGTTGACTATTCAATTAAAAATATGGCACCACTTCATTTCTGCCAGACTATTGCCAACAAATCATTTGGCTGACGTTACGAAACATAGAGTTCTAGTTAACTATTGCATTCAGAACATGAAGGCAATATATGTGAGTGCACTTATAGTTCAGCATGCTCGAAGTATTGCTGGTAGTTATATAGCTGGAGGATTGGGATACTGTGCCTTTATTTTCACTTGATGTGAATAATCAGGAGTAGAATCTCATAGAAATGAAAAGAGATTACAACCACAAAATCTGATTGGGAGACACATGATTGAGAGAGTAGAATCATTTGTTGAGTGTAGAAGTGGAAGAAGGGTTAGACCCTCCACATCAGTTGTAGGGGCATCTACTTCTAGATTTGTATCACTTGAAGGTATTATGGATCAACTGATGATTCAACATATGGATATAGTATATATTCAAACTTAGTTGGGAGAGATAGGAGCAAGGAATGCATATAATGATGAATATCAGTAGAGGAGAGTTCAACATGATATTGATTTTGAAAATTTCATGGTAATGTGGGCTTTCTTGCTTGCCCCAATTTTACTCCCTATACTCCCATTCATGATGATGATGAAGAAGAAGAATCAGATGATGAAGAGAAATGAGAAGTAGATCAATTTTTATGAGTCTTGTTTAATTTTATGTCTGTTTTTTGTTTGTATTTGTATTGTGATGTACTTTTATTTGAAACATATTGTAGTAAAAGATTTTTATGTTGTGTTGTGAAATAAATCTGTAATAGTAATTGTAGACTTTCACTTTATCAGCATTTTTAGTATTTTCGGTTTAGTTTGGCAGTTTAGTTTTTCAGTTTTTGTATTTATGTTTTTAATTCTCAGCAAGTTCTCTAAAATATACTCTGTTTTATTTAATGCTTTAAAGCCTATATGTAGTTTTACACTTAGTACCTGCAGTATACCAGAGCCCAGTTTCATAGTCATAGATCCTCTACATGTTAGTTTTTTTTTCATGTATTCACTGTTTTCTTTCACCAGTTAAATTTTATATTCAAAATATTTCTAAAGTCCTTTAAGAACTTAAGTTTGGGGGAAAGAAAAATTTATTTTGAAAAGTAGTAAACTAAATTTTATTTGTCCTTAAGTAACTACAATTTCAAAAAATAATTTAACATGGCCTGGGATATTAAGATTTACATTAAATGGCTACACGTCTGTTTATAAGTATTATGGAAAATTTAGGTAAAGAGTTTTTAATAATGAATGTGAATTCTAAAGTTGAAGATATTTGGTATGATAGGATAAGACTATGTTTTTCTATTCAAAGTAAAGGAAATTGTATTTTTGAAGTGTTAAGAATTTTAGAGTTTCATGTAAGAAGAAAGGAATGAGACTTTATGAAAAATCATAAACTAATATGAATTTATAAAGTAAAGAAAGGTATAGAGTTTTGACTTTAAGAAGAGCATAGGGAAGTTCAAAATCAATAAAGGCAATCTATATATAATAATCCTCACTTGGAAAAAGAAAATAAAATAAAAAAATTGGAATGATCCTATAAGAAAAGAAAAAAAAGAGATAGAAAAAGAAAAGAAAAGAAAAGAAAAATAAGTGAGGAGAAACTTGAGGAGATGCCTAATCAAAATTTGGCTTCACTTGACAACTTAAGGAATGAGTTTTATTACATTTTCTAAGCTTATATTGGAGTATTAGGAGCATTCCTAGTAAAGTTTTCGTGAAGTTCTTTTTCATATGAATGTTCTAAATGTTCTTAATATGACGAATTGCAATTCTTCTGGAAATGAATAAAGATTCAAAAATCTTCAATTTAATTGCTAAGTATTCCTAGACTTAGAACTTGAATCTAAGTTATTAAAGGATTTTTCTTAAATTTTGTTATTCTATTTATAAAATTAAAGTATAGAAGTTATAAGTTAATCTCTATCCTAAGCCATATGCTTTTATGTAATAAAAGTGTCACTTGAGGAGAAGTAACATTTAAGTTTGGGAGATTTTGATACACAAAAATTATTTTAAGTACCTATTTTATGCTTATTTTTGTGATATTGAACTTTAAATAAGGGTATTTTTGCATTTTTGTTGCAGGTATATCATTTTTAGGCATTTGGAGCAAAAATGACAAAAAAATGAAATTTGGAGCAAAAAAAAGCCAATTTTGGATTGTGGAGCTTGATGCACCAGATTGATGCATGATGCGCCAAAATCTAGAGAGCTGGCGCATGATGAGCTAGATCGGCAGACGATGCGCCAGAGATGACTTTTTCACATTAAAGAGGTTTGAGACAAATTTTGTGTGAATTTTCAAAGGTACACTTGTTCAACACACCTCTTAGAGTAATTCAATGCATCTAGACACTTTGGAAGGTTCTTTTATGAAGGGATATGACTTATGGATCAAAAGACAAATCTTTTGAATTCAAAAGAGTTAACTTTTGGAGGAATTTTTTTAGGGAATTTTAAATTCTTTTCAAAAGGAGGCAGCCCAAAATAAAAGAAGAGGACTTGAAATGGCTAAAGGGGGACAGAAAAGTAGAGGTTTTGGGGGTGTGGCTTGAGAGTTAGAGAGAGAGAGAAGAAGAGATTTTCTTCTAGGTTTGTAAGAGGAGAGGGAAGGTGAGAGATTTCTTCTTCATTACATTTCTAAGACGGAATTGGGAGTGAATATAAAGAGAAAAAGGCTTGCAGAGAACTTCTAGGGATTTGCTTGGGAAGGATTGTGAGATAAGTTGTATTTTTATTTCTTTTGTTCTGTAAACTTTTTTTATATATGAAATTCATGGTTCATCGTATCCTTCTCTAAATTTTGAGTAGTCTTTTTTATCCTCTCCTTATTTTGAAGATGTGGTTTTGTGAAGAGTAGATTTTGTTTTCTACGGTTTTAAATAATAATAATTTGTGATGATTTGAACTGTGATCTTCATTTACTTTTTGATCTGACCAATTTAAATGTTAAAACTTGTTGAGAGACATATGTTTTTAAATGAGATATGATTTCTAAAACATATGGAGAATCAAATTTGATTTCATGGGAGAGTATGTCATCCATGGGATTGGGTGCAAATAAATAGGGAAATGTACTTTTTTTGAATGTGGAATTAGAGATTTAAAGGTGACAGATTAAAACACCCAATTTGGTTCAGTTGATTGGAAACTAATGCAAGATTGTCTTAAGCTGTGCAACAACTTGCAAGGCTAATAAGAATGCCCAAAATTCCGCCTTTAAAGGTGTAGAGGCAAATAAAGGAGAAGCAAAATAAAACAAACACTGCCCTACATGATTCCGTAGGATTCCCCCCGCACCCGCATCCCTGGGACTCTAACTACCATCAATATTAAACTTAAACCAATCGAAAGGTGGGGGTTTTCATCTAAAGAAGATGGTCGTGCGACCCAAAATTTTCGACACAATATCATTGAATAAAAAATGGCACGAAAAGCTCTTTGGAAATGAGCAATTATATTAGAAATAGAAAGATTTGGATGAAACATAGTATTCTCATATTTAGCATCGTTTCTCGCCACCCATATGAACCAAAGTACCACAAGAGGAAACCAAAATATCTTTTTATCCACCTGTGTAGCTTCTCTCCAAATAGAAAGAAAATTAACAAAAGAGAAGGAAGTCCTTCATTTGATATTAAAATGGTTACCAAACCTATTCAAAGTATCAGCAGCAAAGGGAAAAAGAAAAAAAAGGTGAGCAACCGTTTCCAAATTTTGCTTACATAGATAACATTGAGTCGTCAATTTCATTCTATTTAGTTTCAAAGTATCATCCAAAGGCAGCATATTAAGTATTAACCTCCATAAGAAGAAAGAAATAGATGGTGAGATAAATTTATTTCAAATAACACGCCCCCACCTCCAATCTCTAAATTGGTAAAGATTTGTGTAAAGAAATTTGTTGGGTGACAGCGACTTTATATATGCTTAAAAATACAAGAATTTGATATTGTTGCTGGAAGAATTAAGTCCCCGGCAATGGCGCCAAAAATTTGACAGTGACTTTAGATATGCTTAAAAATATAAGAATTTGATACTGTTGCTGGAAGAGTGAAGTCTCCGGCAACGGTGCCAAAAACTCGATAGTCGTTATAGATTTGATAAAAAGTGTGTATAAAATATTCAATAATTGTAAAGTCACATTTATCAACGTAAGTATACGTATCGCTCAAGTAATACATGGCTCTGATGGAGTCCTAGATATCGATCCCACAGGGAGTAATACTAGAGGTTACGAACTAGGATTTAGAAAATCAATACTTAATCACAACAATAATGTTGAAATTGCTTATTTGTTACCAATAGGCAAATGAAATAAATATGTAATTTTAACAAACTCTTAATCAATTAATTCTACTAATCAAGTTTCTAATGTGAAGTTCAATATATAAGAAAACATCATTCTCCTTGTCAAGAAATTAAAGTGAATGGATAAAGTGAATTAGTTCAAATTGTATTGTGCCAAATAGGAGCATACCTATTCTTTACTCTTTGGTCCAGGCATAAAGAACATTGACTAATCCTATGCTTGGTTACCGAATCTACGGCTAGGCTGGGTTGATACTGGCTCTCACTTCGAAGCTCCCACGTTCCCCTAGCCTGAGGGCTAACATCTACACTTCAGCACCCAAACAATATGACCAAATTAAGGATTTTAGTCTGTCACTCTAAAATCTCAAATTCTACGCCCGATAATTTTATTTCTCTATTTATTTGCACCCAACTTTTAAGGACTTTGGCCTCCCTAAATCTTGGATGTAATCTTCACTTTAGTTGTAAAACTCAACGTATTTTAACAAATCAATTAGCCAGATTGAAAGTAAATTAAGATCGAAAAAAAAGATCATCACAACATCTTTAACATTCTCATGGTTTAATCAATTCAAATCACCATTTCACAAAATCGCAAGATAAGGAGAAATACAAAGAAAACTACTTAAAACTCATGGACAAGATACGACAAAACTTAGAACTTATATATAAAAGCAAAGTCATACAAACTTTAATAAGTAAATACCACTTATCTCTAATTCCTCCACAAGCAAACTCCTCGAACTTCCTCTAAATCTCATCCTTTATTTCAGCACACAGAATTCTTCTTCGAAGCGGTAATGAGGAAGAAATCTCCCACTTTCCCTCTACTCTTACAATCTCTCAAAGAATTCCTCACAATACTAACCCTAAATTAAACTCCCTACACTCTACAAACAATAAAAACTCAGCAGACACCACCACAGGGCTCCTCTTTTTCTGGCCCAAATGTTTCTCTTAAAGTTGTAGAAGAGTTTTCCAAAAGTTGCGTAAGCGTCCCTTAAAAAATCATCCACATTCAATGCACCTGTTAACAGAACCGCTATTCTCACCGTTGGTAGCCTCGATGGTGCCATCGGCGGCCTTCTAGGATATTTGATTTTTGACTCTCGGGAAAAACCCTCCGTCGGCGCTGCTGGGCTCGCCGTCGGTGCCCTATTTCAAATCTTCATATTTTGGTCCTTTTTGCTCCAAATTCATTCCTTTTTACATCTTTTTTCTTCAATGACCATAATTCAACATACCTGCAACAAAACATCAAAAATACCCTTCTTTAAAGTGTAATATCATCAATATTAGTATAAAATATGTATGAAAATCTCAACATATTTTTCTTTGGTCAAAATCCCCTAAACTTAACTATTACTTGTCCTCAAGTAATTTTAGTACTAAATAAAAGTTATGATCTATTGCAGTAAAGTTTTAATTCAGAATTACTATAAATTTGATTTAAGTAAATACCATAGTGAGATTTTTGGAAAAAGATTCAAGTAATTAAATTAACTATGTAGATACAAGACTATCTAGTCATCAAGTTTAAGAGTTCTAGTTTTCTATTAGTTTAAAAAATGACTATATGTTGTAATATCAAGTCACTTAGAATATTCAAATGATAGGAACTTCATGAGAACACTACTAGTAAAAGATGCTAATCCATAAATATAAGTTCAGGAATGTATTTAGATTTTTCTTTAGGGAGGTCCAAGTGAAGTCAATTTTTGATTGGGCATCTCCTCAAGCTTCTCCTCACTTACATATTTTTTTCTCTTTTTTTTCATTTGTATTGCTTTCAATCCTATATATATATCTTTTATTTTCAGGAATTGTTGTCAATCCTTTCTTTTTCTTTTTCAAGTGAGGATTACTATATCTAGATAACCTTTAAGGATTTTGAATATCTCCTTTCTTTCCCTAAATTTGAAACTCAAAGCGTTCCTTTACCTTATAAGTATTTCATAGTTTTTACATCATTGAGCCCTAATTTTATCTTCTCAAATGAATTTCTAGGATTCTTAATATTTCAAAATATAGTTTTCCTTACTTTAAAAAGTTAACTATATTCTTGTTCTCTTATACTAAATATCGTAATCTACAAAATTAATTTTCCTTACAAAAATATTCTTTTAAATCTACTATACAAATTAAATATCTACAAAATATAGTTATCTGAATTAAATTCACTACAAAAAATCATATTAATAATTTTTTAAAATATTAAAATTGAGAACATCCAATGGTTAATCTTTTTCTTCCCTCCCCTAAACTTAAAATTTTCAATATGGAGTGATACATGTGTAAAGAAAATTCTAAATATAAATCATACCTCAATACTTTAGGCATTTTTCTCATCCTGAAAATTTTGCAGTTCCTTCTTAAAAATTTAACTTCAGCTGGTCTGTAATATTAGGAGCTTTCTATACATATAAATCATTAGAGAATTTACTGAGTAATGAAATTTTGAAATAAGTACAAAACTAAATATTATACAAACACAATATTTCACTAACACATCCATAATACTAAATAAAAAACAATTACAAATATATTAAAATGGAAATAAAAATCACATCACATTACAATTTTAAAAAGTACTAATCAACATTTATTATAACTACACATGCAAATTTCAACTACCACACTAAACATTTATAACAATAATTAAAAATTATACAATTGCAACATAAAAATAACAATGAAAGTAAAAACACACAAACATCTATCTCTATTACAAAATTATAACAATAAAAGTACATCAATTACTATCATATATCAAAGTCCCATACTATATCCTCATCTCTCTGGTCAGCGGGTAGATTGGGCTAATACTGAGTATAACCGGGGCATTCAGGAAAAGTAACATTAGGCTCACCTCTGTATTGTCGGGCCTAAGCTTAGTAGTAAGCTATCTCAAAGTCAGAATGCCTCTGTAGGTACTCACTATCATAATCATGTCTATGTTCTAATTCCCCAATTCTTTTATGTAATTTCTCGATACTCTTCTGCTGCAATGTTAACTCATTCATTAAATCATTCAGGGTAAGGAGCTAGAGGAAGGAAGGTCATAATTAGTAGAGGGGATATCTCTACTAGTAGAAGGTTCTTGACTCCTATTCATAGATCTCCATTTTTCATAGGATTCATATGTATTGAAATTAGCTTTACTAATGGGTTTCAAAGAGTAAACCCATTCTTCATCATCTCCGCCTTCAACTCCAAAAAGTTGGCAAAGTGCATAAATGAGGCTAGGATTTCCCAGACCTTCACTTAATTCACTCTTTGCCATGGTTAATATATTCTTATAAATAATTCTCCCCAAATTTATAGTTCGATTATTCTGAATATAAAAATTCAGAATAGCTCTATCTCTTGTTACCTCACTATAGTGATAGGTAGGTAACAGAGTAGAGGAAATATAATAATTTCACGCTTTAGATGTGGCATTCAACATGGAAGCAGAAAAATTTACCCTTTCTCATTGTTTTATCTTCCATGCCCCTTTCCCATCAGTGAAAAAGTTGATGACATCATTTAGTGGGTCTTCCATTGTACTGAAGGTTTCATAATTGCAGCTATAGGAGTCTGGGATTTCATAAAATGAGTTAATGCGGGCGGCACTAAACTCAACAAAAAATCCCCTTACTCAAACGGTTTCGTCCTCAGAATAGAACGCATTGGCATAAACTTCTTTCACAATATTCATAGCAGCCTTATTGGTGGTATAACAGAAGTTTTCCCACCTCCGTTCGGTAATAAATCATTCAACTTCTCCTTTCGGACTCTCAAAAACACGATCTTGTATACATTTCTTCCCTTCAAATACTAAAGTAAATCTCGACTGAGCCTTTGCATTGATGAAGCTAGACTCGTCAAACTCAAGTCGCCTCTTTTGTCGCGGAGCCATGTCAATCTTATCAAAATTATAAAAAATTCCAAAATACACTTCAAATCTCAAATAATGGTTTCCAAGTGTGACTTTGAGAGTTGAAAACTAAATTCCATGAATTTCTTCTAATTATTTACTCCACATTCTCAATTTTTTCGGATCTTCTCAATGTGGAGGAAATTCAAGGGGAAAATCAAATATTTTTAGGCTGGAGTGAAGCTCTTACTGAGAGATGATAAAATCTGGTGTCTAAATGCCTTGAAATTGCCCCAAATCTAAGATCTTCAAGCCCTAGAGCAAATTTTTTGTTTTTTAAGAGGAAGGGGATGATGAATAGTGGTGGTTGACTGGTAAAAATCAAGGTTAAAAGTGTTTTTTTGAGATCTCACCGTCGGCGGGGTCTTCAGTGCCGTAACCGAGATCTATTGAATTAAATAGCCTAAGTCTCATGAAAAATCTGCCGTCGGCGGCATCAATGGGGCTGTCGGTGAGATTTTTAAAATTGGTTGAATTTCTAGATTTTGGCGATTTTGATCTTTTTCAAGCCTCGGCGACATCCGTTCAATCATTCTAGACATAAATTTTAAATTATTAAATGATGTACTAACCCAAATAAATATTCACAACATAAAACCTTACAATTATATATAAATTTCAAGAGTTACAGTACACGTTACACGACACACATAAGTTTGGTATTTTCTCAACCTCAATACATCAATTTAGCGTCGCAATCCAAGCCACAACACTTTAAATGCTGAAAACAAACATCTTATGCTCAATCTTAACTATACTGAGGTCTAAAAGCAAATTTAGAAAGTGACCTAAGCACATAAGTTCAAATCAAATCACACACTTAGACATACAGGTGGCAAAGTAAATCTACTACTCTTCCAATTATATGCTTGTTTCTCCTCTGATATCACCCATTGATTGAACATGAATGAAGAGGTTATAGAAGGGTTGGTATGGGAATTCTTCAGTAGAGGCCCCTTCTATCAATCCCATCTTCCTCATCAATCGTATCAAATTTCCTTCGATATGTCCAGAGTGATCAAAATGATCTTTCAACCTCTCGTCTAGATGATCGAAAAAATTAGAGATATTGTTAATTGCATTCATAACATTTTGTAACTCTTTCTCTAGTTTCTTTATTTCACGCAGGATCACTAGTGACTTGTCCTAAACTAAAGGATGAATAGGAAGTGAATTCTGAGACAATTGATCCACCACAATAGTCATATCATTCTCATCTTCATTGGCTGGGAATTTCTTGGTTGGGTCTAAAGGCTTCCAAGGTAGAAGTACATTTTCCCAATTCTCATAAGATACTTGGAACCGACTACAAAGTAAGAAATTTGTTGAAGGATGTCCAGGATCATAAGTTGATCCATGAACGATCAGGCCCAAAACAGACTTCACAATTATCGATCCAATATCGATCGACAGTCTTATTTGGATGTGGTAATTTAGAATAGCACTTTGCTTAGTAACTTTACTGATCCTTATCGTTGGTAATAGTTTTGCAAAAATGAAGTAGTGTCAGTATTTAGAAAGGTGGTTTAGAAGTGTAGTAGAAAAACTAACATGCCCGTTTTCTCTCATTTCCCAGTCTTCAGTCTCGTCCCTCAAATATTGGTAGATCTCATTCATTAGGTTTCTTATCAGGATAAAGTTAGAATAATGGCAGACAAGAACATTCTCTATCATATATAACTCATTAAAACGTGCAGGAGTAAAATTTTTCCATCAACCTCGCACATAGACGACTTCCTGGTTGATTCCATGCAAATTAGCATAAAACTCTACCACAGGAATGACTACGGAGGCTGTAGTATAGCACAACACTTCCCATCGTCGCACAATCATCTCTTCAATTTCTGTCAAAGGATTGTTCAATCCTAAATTCACGAATCCTCTTTCTTTGATTAATCTCCTCTTTGTCAGCACTTTGTTGAAGATTCGTTGCGCCTCATAACTAATGAGTTTTCTCCAGTTAAACACTCAAAATCTAAGGTTTTCAGTGAAATTGGATGCCATATGGATGAATTTGGTGGAATTTCAATTCGTTTTTGGGGTAATACAAACTTAAGAACCAAATTTAGAAGTTTATAGAGGGTAACATTCGCCTAAAACACCCAAAAACCGTCATTAAAACTTTGGAAACCGTCATCCCGCTGTTCTCGCCGTTTGCTGATGGTGCCTTCGGCAAGCCTTTAGAATTAATTTCTTGGACTCTCGAGAAAAACTCGCTGTCGGCGGCGTCGAGCCCACCATCGGTGCCCAAGGAAAAATTTCACAGTTTCGCTCTGGTCCGATTGCATTCCAATTTTTTCTATGGATCTAATTTTTATGATTATTCAAGGGTAAATATGAGTAGTTGAGTTCAATACTACCACAAATTAACGATAATTTTAAATAAAAAATACTATAATCACAAAATAAAGATAACTATGTGTTGCCTCCCATAAAGCACCGGTTTAATGTCGTCAGCCCGACCTATTTAGATGTTATTCAGGTTGACTGACCATTAAAACCTCTTTAAAATTTGTTCTTACCCTCAAAATATGGCTTTAATCTGTGTCCATTTACATTAAATCTATTCCCAGTCTTTTGATCTTCAATTTCAACAGCTTTGTAAGTATAAACTTGAGTCATAGTAAAGGGTCGTAACCAACGAGACTTCAATTTCCTAGGGAATAACTTCTGCCTTGCATTGTAAAGCAAAACTTCTTGTCCTGGTTCAAAGTTCTTCTGGTTAATCTTCCAATCATGCCATAACTCCAGTTTCTCCTTATAATATTTTTCATTATCACAAGATTTATTTCTTAACTCTTCCAATTCATTCATTCGTAACAATCTCTTCTCACCAGCATCTTTGAAATTATAATTGAATTCTTTAATCGCCGAATATGCTTTATGCTCCAATTCTACTAGTAAGTGACAAGTCTTTCCAAAAACCAACCTATAAGGAGTCATTCCAATAGGATTTTTATAAGCAGTCCTAGAATCCCATAATGTGATATCTAGTCTAGTAGACCAATCTACTCTACTAGGGTTTACAGTCTTCTCAAGTATTTGTTTAATATCTCTATTAGAAACTTCAGCTAATCCACTAGTTTGAGGGTGATAGGAAGTAGAGATTCCATGAATAATATTAAACTTTTCTGTTAATCTCTGAATGTATTTGTTCCTAAAATGGGACCCTCCGTCAGTGATAATCACTCGACATTCTGTATCTAGTGAAAATATTTTTCATTAAAAATCTTGAAACACTTTTATCGTCACAACAAGGTAAAGCTTGTGCTTCAATCCACTTTGAAATGTAGTCTACCACAATTAATATGTATAAGTTTCCAGATGAAGTAATAAATGGTACCATGAAATCTAATCCCCAAACATCAAAGATCTCAACTTCTAACATGAAATTCAGAGGCATTTCATTTCTTCTAGATATATTTCCTACTCATTGGCATCGATCATAAGTTTTTATGTATCTGTAAACATCTCTAAAGAGAGTAGGACAATAGAATCCAACTTGTAAAATTTTATGAGCAGTTTTATCAATCTCAAAATGTCCTCCAAATTCAAAATCATGACATTTCTTAATGATTAGTTCAGTTTCTTCATAAGGTACACATCTTCTCATAATAAGATCCTTACATTGTTTATATAAATTAGGTTCATCCCCAAAATATGCTTTCACATCATGAATGAATTTTCTTTGTTGTTGCAATGTCAGCATAGGTGGCAAAATATCACTTACATTATAATTAACAATATCAGCATTTTCTACTCATTAATATTATAAAGTTGTTCATCAGGGAAACTGTCTGTAATTTCATTGTCAGTGTCAGATAATTCATGATATTCTAATCTCGACAAATGATCAGCAATTTGATTATCAATTCTCTTTCTATCAATAACCACAAAATTAAATTCTTGCATCAAAAGTATCCATCTAATTAACCTCGGTTTGACATCCTTCTTTTGCATCAGATATTTAATAGTAGAGTGATCAGTGTGCACAACACATTCAATGTCAATTAAATAAGATTAAATTTATTAAAAGCATACACAATAACGAGTAACTCTTTTTCTATAACAGTATAGCTAATTTGAGCATCATTAAGAGTTTTACTTGCGTAGTATATAACTTTAAAAATCCTTTCATACCTTTGTCTAAGAACAGCTCCAACAGCATAATCACTAGCATCGAACATCAGTTCGAATGGTTTCTCCCAGTTAGGTGAAACTATAATCGGGGCTATAATTAGTTTTTCTTTTAATAACTCAAAGGCATTTAGACAGTTTTCAGTAAATTCAAATTTCTTGTTCTTTTCTAAAAGTTGGCATAGAGGTTTAGTAATTTTTAAAAAATATTTAATATAACGCCTGTAAAAACCAACATGTTCAAGAAAACTTCTAACCCCTCTTACATTAATAGAGGTGTTAATTTAGATATAACTTAAATTTTTGTTGGGTCTGCTTCCATACCATTTTCCAAAATTTTATGCCCTAACATAATTCCTCCTGCAATCATAAATTGACATTTCTCCCAATTTAGAACTAAATTAGTTCTTTCACATAACTCCAAAACTTTTTTAAGATAATTTAAGCATGCATCAAATGATGTTCCAAATACAGAGAAATCATCCATAAACACTTCTAATCCATCATCAATTAACTTACCAAATACATACATTATACATTGTCGACACTATTTTTGGTGTGGGGTTTGCTCGTAAGAAGCTGTCGGTCATCGAAATTGAAATACCGTTGCCCGCTTCGGAAGGACGATTTTTTAAAAAATTTTAGTTTTGAAAAAGATGAAGCCAAACTGACCCCATAATTTTTATAGTTTAGATGAAAGAGCGCTTTACCTCAAATCCTGTATCTATTCCGAAGGATGAACACAAGAGTTGAGGGTGAGGCTTGATCAAATAAACTAAAGAAAGTTATGACATCCGTTAGGTCT
>NEWO01000671.1:0-67899 GCA_003013225.1 Phalaenopsis aphrodite | reverse complement strand
AAAATTTTGATAATTATGGGAATTATTCTTTTATCTTGTAATTTTGCAAAGTGAAGTGGGTTTCTGCCAATTAAACCCATTTTTGATCAAAATAATCAAATGAATTAATTAAGATTATAAATTACCCATTTCCCATTTTGATTAAGCCTAAATGTTCATTAAGGCTAAAATATCCAAAATTACAATTTTGTCCCTAAGGGTCTAAATTTTCATAATTTGTCAAATTAAAGTCAAATGACTTTGGGAATTTTATGTAACCCTATTGATAGGTCAATTAAGACACCAGAGGAGAAAATGTGAATTTTCACAATTTAATTTAATTCATATAATTATTTTCTTGCAAAAATATGCATCTTCAAAGAAAATTCCAAAAGATGATCACGACAATTCATAATCACTTGAAATTTTTATGTAAGCTAGCCCTATATCAGAAAGTCATTTGATAATTTTAAGTGTTGAAATATTTTAAGTGTTGAAAATTCGCGTGTATTGAAGTTTTGGGGACTTTAATAAAAATAAAATATTTTAAGTGTTGAAAAATAGATTTTTTTTTTATTTTTGGAAAATCTCTCTGAGGTTAGAGAACCTAGAGAAATTTATTTTGTATTTTATTATTTTTATTTGATTTTTTTTTAGAATTATTTTGTGAAAATTCCATTTTTAAACCTTAAGAAATTAATTTAAGGTTTAAAAATAGATTTTTTTATTTTTGAATTCAAGAAAAATATTCTAATTTTTCCTAAGTGTTTAGAAAGTGATTTATAATATTTTATGATCTTTGTGATTTCTGTAATTTGTAATATATATTTTTTTATTTATTAAAATAATTAAAAAAAAGGATTAAAAATAAGGTTTTTGTTTTAAATATCATTTTATTTTTATTAAATCCCCCTAACGTCAGAGAATTCAAAAAACTAGGTTTGAAAATTTTTGGAGTTATATTTTAATTTTTGAAAATTATTTAAGTGTTAAATTTGGTGATGATCTTTAAAAATCAATTAAAAATATCAAATGATCTAAAAATCCTTTGAAATTTTTATGGTGAGTTTTCTGACTCCTGAGCCACAGTGGAGAACAAAAATCAAGAGATTTTGAACTCTATGTACTCCAAATTAAATGTTTTAAGCAAATTAGGGTTTTCTCAAAACAATAATGTTTTTGATTCTTAAAAATCATGAAATTATTTCCTAAGACTACTCTGGCCATAAAAAACTTACATGAATTTTTGTAGAATTTTCTAAGCCACATACAATTTTCTATAATTATTTGAGAAGAAAATGCATTAAAACTTAGAAAATTAAATGCTCAAATTGTGCACCTAGACAGAGGCTACAACATATAAAAATTTGGGGTCAAGGTGATAATCCAATATGAATGGAGAATTGAAAAACCCCTAACCCTAATTTATTTTTTAAAAATAATTTATGCATCAAATTAATGTGAAAATAATTCCATATGATTCTCCTCTATTCACTGAGCAAGAGGGTATTTTTGTTTTATTTTTATGAATATTTTATGCAAAGATATGGATTTTTGAAGTTTAGGGGCTATTTTATGAATTTATTAAATACCCTTATTTATTTATTCAAACCACGGGCTGACTGGATCATCGGATCCGTCGAACAGCCACGTGGCGCGCTTCTATTTGACGCCGCCTTCTGAGTTAGCTGCCACGCGACCCACCATATCGTTCTAGAGGATCATCCGACTTGATCTCCGCCATCCATTCAATACACGCGAGAATGGACGGCATCCTTTCATCGTCCCCAATGGCCTTAACCGAGAGCCGTCCAACTTAAAACCTTAATATCTCTCTCGTTTCTTAAAGGATTTTGATGATTTTTTTTAAATTGTTCGTCTTAAAGAGACGAACACATGTATTTGGTAAACATACTATGAAATCAAGCCATCATAAATGGAGAGCTCGCGAAGGCTCGGGAGAGTGAGTGAGGTTATACCTTTGCTCCGAAAGGTTTGGCCTCAATCAGAGATTCTTCACACCTTCATTGGGTCCCAAAGAGCTTAAGGATGAAGCATATGGCTTTGGTGTAAGGCTTATATATGATGTCGACCACAGCCGATTTTGGGTGTTGGTTGAAAGCTATGGTAGAGGCTATTTCAGAGGGGGAATTGATGGGGGTTTGGCTTCCTTCACTGTTGTGAAAGTGTAGAGCCAATTTGTTTAAAGTTTGGTACTATGTATATTCGAATTGAAGTTTGTCCTGGTTTTGGGCAGGAATTCAAACTCGAAATTGGATTTCTGTGGTAAAATTGGGAGAGGGAAATGGATTGTAATGTGCTAAGTGACTCTTAGAAAAGCTGTCTTAGGAGTTTGGGAGGCCTTGGTGAAAATTTTTTTTACCACCCTATTCATGGCCGTGGGGGGTGCGTTTTATAGAAATTGGCCAAGGGGAAGCTTGGCTGGCCAATTGAGGGGTTACCCCCACTGCTTAGGTGTTAAGTAGAGGAGCTCTCAGCTCAATTTGGGCTAAGGTGGCTTCTTGGCATGAATTTGGGTATTGGCCATGTGGGGGCTCACGATTTTGGGCTTTAGCTTGGGTTAAAGTTGTTAACCAAGGGTTGGGTCATGGTTAAAGCTTATAATGAGCAGTAAAAATGACACCATAGAGTATTGACATGTGGTCTAACAAGTACTTTGATTTAACCTTCTCTTTATCCCTTTAAAAATTAAAAAAAAAATTTACCAACGAGATAAATATCAAGCTTAACCATGGGTTGGTGGCTAGTTTTAAACTCAACTCTAGAGTCTAGGATGAGTTAAGGTAAGGCTCATTTGACCATACCAAGCTCAATTGGTTTGGATTTGGCCATAAGTCCAAGAAGGTGCATATGACCAAATCTTGTGTTTGGACTAGGTTAGACATGTCAATTGGCCCAATTAAATATGGCATTTGGTGTAAGAGACCATGAAGAACAACTTTCACGAACGGTGAAAGTCATTTTGAGGTCAATTGGTTAATCAATTTGGTGGATTTCTTATTTTTGACCCATTTTAAGCATGTTGGGCTAAGTTTGGGTCAAACTTGGGCTAGCCATGGGCTAAGTCCAAATTGATTGTTGTGTTTGGTCAAAAATGACCTCACAAAGGATTTTTAACAAAAATTGGATGCCAATTTGAGGGTTAGGGCATTCAATTGTTGAGATTTGGGGTGTTAGCCAATATTGGGGCTAATTTGGGGTTTTGGATTTAAACCAAATTGGATGATCAAAAGGTTTTACCAATGCAAATTTATGGTCAAATTTGATGTAAAATATTGCTATGAAGCAAATACAACATATCTTTGGGTCAATTGGCATGGTTATAAGTCCAATTGATGTGATTTGGTCATTTAGCCAAAATTGGGATTTTGACCTAAATCAAAATTAAGCTTAATTCAGGGATCAATTGAGCTTAAATTTGTAATAATTTGATCAAATAAAATGTTAATTTAAGTTTAGAATCAAATTTGTGGTCAATTGGAACCAATTTGATTGATTTTGGGTTAAAAAGGGTTTTGAAATTAAGCCTTTAAGGGCCAAATTGGATGTCTTGGTCAAAGATGGTCAAATTTACAAAATCAGGCCACATGGTAGTTGAAAAAAATGAAATTGAGAATATTTGGAATTTATTGGGGTTTTTTTTGGAAATTTTTGGATGTTTTTTTGAATTTTGAGCCATGGAAGGGTATTTTGGTAATTTGGCCAAATTTTGGAAATTTTGGCAATTTTGGGTAGTTTGGAGGTTTTCAAAGTATTTGGGATGATTTTTTATCAAAATTGGGTATTTTGGGTAGATTTGGGAATTTTTAGCCAAAATTGGGGTCCTAGGGGCAGTTAGGTAACTTAAGGGTGTCTGGGGCAAAAGACCCAAGATGAGCATTTCAAGTAGAATTGGATAGATATCCACTATAAATGAACCATGGATCAATGAAATCCCCATTTTGGGTCCTTATGTATTTGTCTTAGCCAGGGTATTGTGAGGGTATGGTGAGGGTATGGTGAGGGTATTGTGAGAGTATTGTATACCTTAGCTCCAAACCAACACCTAAGGTCAATCGTAAGGCCAAGTAGCCCTATAGGAACTCTCCTTGAGTTCCCTCATAATGATCTTACCTACTAAGTGCTAGAGGTTAGGACCAATATGTGGAACTTCAAGTTGGGTAAAGAGAAGAGTTTTGAGTTTCTAATGGTGAGGGTACCTTTTCTAGTTTTCTAAGACTAGTCAGTAGGAAGTCCTATGGCTAGACCTAGGCTACTGAAGAAGTTTCTAGACCTCAACCAAAAGTGAGGTCAACATACATCTCTGGAATGTTGCATCTTCATTACATAATCTGAAAGGCATTCTTCGCAAAGCAAAAGTTCCAAAAGGACTAGTAAATGTTGTCTTTTCTTGATCCTCAAGAGCAATAAGAATTTGATGGTAGTCGGTATATCCATATAAAAAATAAACATATTTGTGCCTAGCAAGTCTATCTACTATTTGGTCTAAAAATGGTAAAGGGAAGTGATCTTTTCTAGTTGCAGTGTTTAATTTTCTATAATCAATACAAATACACTACCCAGTATTTCGTCTAACAGGTATTAATTCATTATTCTCTTTTGCTTCAACATTCACTCCTCCTTTCTTAGGAATACAATGAATTGGACTTACCCAAGCACTGTCTAAAAAATTATATATAATTCCAGTATCCAACCATTTCAAACTTTCCTTCTTGACTACTTCTTTTATCATTGGGTTTAATCTCCTTTGTGGATCAACTCTTGGTTTATATTGTTCATCCAACATAATTTTGTACGTACAGATCAAATGACTGATTCCTTTTATATCAGCTAAGGTCCAATCAAAAGCTTTATTTTATTTTTTTAATGTATCCAAAAGTTTTTGCTCTTGCAAATCATTTAACTCTGAAGATATAATAACAGGTAATGTAGACGAGTTTCCCAGAAACACATACTTCAAGTGGTTAGGCAATATTTTCAACTCAAGTTCAGGTGGTTTTATAATTGATGGAAACAGATTCTTATGAGCATTTTTTTTAATATCCAACATCTTAAATCTTTCCTGAACATAATGTAATTCTTCATTTTATATTTCTTCCAAAATAATTTCATCTTTGTCTTAAAAATGTTCTTTCTTCAAAATTATCTTTAAAATGCTCGCACAATAGATGTTCACTAATTTCTATGCGAAAACATTCATTATCTCTTTCAACAGTAGGGTATTTCATAGATTTTGTAATGTTAAAAGTCACTTCTTGATTGTTAACTCTCATAGTTAATTCTTCCTTTTAAACATCTATCATAGCTTTTCCAATATCTAAAAAAGTTCTCCTTAAAATTATAGGTATTTCTTTATCTTCCTCCATATCTAAAATAATGAAATCTACAAGAAAGATAAATTTATCAAGTTTTACTAACACATCATCTATAACTCCCTTAGGATAAGTAACCGAACGATCCGCTAACTGAAGAGTTACAGAAGTAGGTGAGACTTCTTTTAATCCTAATCTTTTGAAAATTGATAGAGGCATGAGATTAATGTTGGCTCCCAAATCACTTAAAGCTCTTCTATAAAATTTTTCACCGATAGCACACGGTATAATGAAACTACCTGGATCTTTTAATTTTTCAGGAAGCTTTTTCTGAATAATTACACTACACTTTTCGCTAAGTGCAACAGTCTCATTATCAATGAACTTCCTTTTCTTGTTCAAAATATCTTTCATAAATTTCACATAATTGGGCATTTGCTTTAAATCTAATACCAAGTGAATATTTACCGTTAATTTCTTAAGAATTTCTAAAAATTAGGAGAATTGTTTATCCTTTTTGTGTTGCTTCAATCTTTGAGGAAACGGTGATGGAGGTGTCTCCGCAGTAATTTTCATTGTTGTAAGTGGATATTGTAAATCTGTGTATTCATGATCCTTTTCTTTCTCTGTATCCACTTTCTCTTTTTCAATTTCCATTTATTTCTGCACTCTTGTTTTTAATTCTTTTCCACTTCTTAATTTTATCTCTTTTATCTGTTCTTTTCCTTGATCTTTAGGATTTGGCTCCACAGTACTAGGTAAAGTTCCCAATGTTCGGTTACTAAACGCAGTAGCGATATGCCCCAATTGGTTTTCAATATTCTTGAGAGCATTTCCTTGATTTTATAACTGGTTTCCTTGAATTTGTAATTGATTTCCTTGATTCTGCAATTATTGACCCATGTTTAATATCATCTCTTCCATAGACAACTTCTTTTCCTTAAACTGAGTGTTACTATTAAATCCTAGAGGATAAAAAGTTCTATAATTAACATTTTCTTGGTTGGATGAATTTCTTAATGGGTTCACTGAGTTGTTCGCCCATTGTTGATTTGTAGAAGAATTTTTATTCCAATTAAAATTAGGATTATTCTTTCAACCTAGGTTATAATAGTTTGAATAAGGATTATTGGGTCTACTGTTAATTGCATTTAAAGTCTCGTATGAAGGTTGAACATCCACAAATTTCCCAGATGAATTCTCTTCCATAATAGTAGGTGTTAGAGAATAATTCATTCCATAATGATCTAATTTTTTTGATATTGCAGAAATTTGCGAAGCTAACATAAATATTGCATCAGAATCGTGGATACTAGCTACTCTTTTAGGATTTACCCTTTCAGATGGTCATTGAAAATTGTTGGTAGTCATCTCTTCTATTAACAAATAAGCCTCATCAAAAGGTTTTGACATTAAAGAACCACCAACCGCAACATCTATAATAGATCTAAGAGATCTCATTAATCCATTATAAAAAGTTTGAATTATAAATCAATCTAGTAGTGAATGATGAGGGCACTTTCTAAGAAGATCTGTAAATCTCTCTCAAACTTCATATATCGACTCTCCATCAATCTGAAAAAATGATGTTATGTCATTCCTAAGTTTAGCAGTTTTGGATGGAGGGAAATATTTGGATAAAAATTTATGTGAAAGTTCTCCCCAAGTTCTAATAGATCCAGGTGCTAACGAATTTAACCACATCTTAGCCTTATCCCTAAGTGAAAAAGGAAAAAGTCTAAGTCTAACAACATCATTCAAAACTCTGTCATATTTTAAGGTAGCACAAAGTTCTAAAAAACTAGCGAGGTGTAAATTAGGATCTTCATTTGGTGTACCTCCGAATTGATTGTTTTGTACCATTTGGATAATAGCAGGTTTAAGCTCAAATGAATTAGCAGCTACATCAGGATTTTGGATAGATAAGTGAATTTCATCTACTATAGGATCCGCATAATCTCGTAGAGGTCTAGGTTGATGTTCATTTTCTATTGCTTGATTGTTCACATTGTTTTCCATTGTGTCAAGATTTCTAGGTTCTTTTCTTAGTTTTCTAATTCTTCTAACAGTGTGTTATAATTCTGAATCATAGGGCATAAGATTTTCAGGTCCAAATTTACGCATACAATTGAAATCAGTACACAGAAAGATAGTTAACTAATTATGAAAATAAGTTGAAATTCAAGTAAAAGTTTTCTAATAATCCTAATTTGTCTATCACTCTAATTATGATTTTTTTACTCCTCGGAAACGGTGCCAAAAATTTGACAGCGACTTTATATATGCTTAAAAATATAAGAATTTGATACTGTTGCCGGAAGAATTAAGTCCCCGACAACGACGCCAAAAACTTGACAGCGACTTTATATATGCTTAAAAATACAAGAATTTGATATTGTTGCTGGAAGAATTAAGTCCCCGATAACGGCGCCAAAAACTTGACTGTGGTTATAGATTTGATAAAAAATTTGTATAAAATATTCAATAATTGTAAAGTCACACTTATCAACGCAAGTATACGTATCGCTCAAGTAATATAGGGCTCTAATGGAGTCGTAGATATCGTTCCCTTAGGGAGTAATGCTAGAGGTTATAAACTAGGATTTAGAAAATCAATACTTAATCACAACAATAAAGTTCAAATTGCTTATTTGTGACTAATAGGCAATTATTATAAATATGTAATTTTAACAAACTCTTAATTAATTAATTCTACTAATCAAGTTTCTAATGTGAAGTTCAATATATAAGAAAGCATCATTCTCCTTGTCAAGAAATTAAAGTGAATGGATAAAGTGAATTAGTTCAAATTATATTGTGACAGATAGGAGCATACCTATTCTTTACCCTTTTCTCCAGGCATAAAGAACAATGTCTAATCCCACGCTTGGTTACTGAATCTGCGGCTAAGCTGGAAGGATACCGACTTTCACTTCGCAACGGCCACGTTCCCCTCGCCTGACGGCTAACATATACACTTCAGCACCCAAACGGTAGGACCAAATTGAGGATTTTAGTCTATCACTCTAAAATCTCTAATTTTATGCCCGATAATTTTATTTCCCTATTTATTTGCACCCAACTTTCAAGGACTTTGACCTCCCTAAATATTGGATGTAATCTTCACTTTAGTTGTAAAACTCAACATATTTTAACAAATCAATTGGCCATATTGAAAGTAAATTAAGATCGAAGTGAAAAGATCATCACAACTTCTTCAACATGCTTATGGCTCAACCAATTCAAATCACCATTTCACAAAATTTCAAGAAAGGAGAAAGACAGAGAAAACTGCTCAGAACTCATGGAGAAGATACGACAAAACTTAGAGGTTTTATATAAAAGCAAAG
The DNA here is from genome assembly GCA_003013225.1 of Phalaenopsis aphrodite. Lineage (NCBI taxonomy): Eukaryota > Viridiplantae > Streptophyta > Magnoliopsida > Asparagales > Orchidaceae > Phalaenopsis > Phalaenopsis aphrodite. The sequence continues at coordinate 59,237 of NEWO01000671.1, read as the reverse complement.
TCATACAAACTTTAATAAGTAAATACCACTTATCTCTAATTCCTCCACAAGCAGACTCCTTGAAGTTCCTCTGAATCTCTTCCTTTCTTTCAGCACACAGAATTCTTCTTTGAAGCGGCAAGGAGGAAGAAATCTCTCACTTTCCCTCCACTCTAACGATCTCTCAAAGAATTGCTCACAATAATAACCCTAAATTAAACTCTCTACACTCTACAAATAACAAAAACTCAGCGGACACCACAATGGGGCTCCTCTTTTTTTGGCCCAAATGTTTATCTTAAAGCTGTAGAGGAGTTTTCCAAGAGTTGCCTAAGCGTCCCTTAAAAAATCGTCCACATTCAATGCACCTGTTAAGAGAACCTCCATTCTCGCCGTCAGTGGCCTCGATGGCGCCGTCAGCGTCCTTCTAGAATATTTTGTTTTGGACTCTCGGGTAAAACTCGCCGTCGGCGCCATTGGGCTCGTCGTCGGTGCCCCAGTTGAAATCTTCATATTTTGGTTCTTTTTGCTCCGAATTCGCTCCTTTTTGCATCTTTTTGCTCCAATGACCATAATTCAACATACCTGCAACAAAACATAAAAAATACTCTTCTTTAAAGTGCAATATCATCAATATTAGTATAAAATAGGTATGAAAATCTCAACATAATTATCTTTGGTCAGTGGGATAGATACTTGCGGTGGATTTCCACAAAGGAATATCCTTTATACAATTCTTAATATGCATTTTAGAAATCCTAGCCGCCTAGACCCCAAAGAAGTCATTCAATTTATTGACATCCAAATTACCTTGAAGCCACAAGTCAGAGACAATCAACTCATTAGGAATTCCCTGTTGAAGAGATAATTCCTCATCCTCCATACCCCATTGATCATGCTACACAAAAATCTTGCCTTCCTCAATGTCCCAAAAGATAAATTTGCTAGCTATAGTTCCCGCTTTAAGAATGGCTTTCTAAATCTTGGAATCCCACACCCTCCATTGAACCACGACCGGGTCATAATGTGAGCAATATTTTTTTATGAAGAAAATTAGCCCATAAAGAATTGTTAGCACGAAATTTAAACCACAACTCGCCCATGTTAATATCATAGAATTGATCAAGGATTTTAATCCTTAAACCTCCAGCAGCCTTAGGTTTACAAACATTCTTAAAAGTAGTCCAATGCTTCCCAGAATGACTTCCAAACCGGAGAAACCGATTAAACAATCTCTCTAAAGTAAGTTGAGTACTCCTCCTGAGATTGAGAATTTGCATAGTATACATTGGAATATTGATGAGAACACTTTTGAGTAAGGTGAGAGGGAGAGAAAAGTTTTCCTCGAATACTTAATTTTGGATTTAATTTTATCAACAAATCATCCAACTGAGTTTGCTTCAGACGCCCCCTTAGAAGGTTAACTCCAAGACATCTTAGTTGAAGTGAGGCAGAGTGACATCCAGTGAAATGTATAACACAATTAGTAATCAAGCTCCTAATAGTATTACTATAGTAAATATTGCATTTATCTCTGTTAAAAGTTAAGCCAAAATTTTGTTGAAATTCTTCAAAAACACGCATCAACCATTTGATGGTATTTTCATTTGCATTAGAGAAAAGAATAGCGCATCTGCATAAGCAAGATGACTAACCACCACCTTGAACTGATGATGAAAGTGAGTATGCACCTTATTATGCAGCAGATCATTGAAAAATTGAGATAAATAGTAAAAAGAAATTATAAAGATTATAGGGGAAGGGGATCACCTTGCTTAATGCCTCTATGCGCAAAAAAAAAAGCCATAAGAATTACCATTAACCATCAAGTTGTAGAGATTGTTATGAAGCCATCTCTTGATTATAGAGATCAAATTATGATGAAAACCATGAGCATGAAGAATGTTAATCATGAATTCCCAACAGATAGTGTCAAATGCCTTTTTGATGTCCAATTTAAATATCATGTTGCCCACACGACATTTCTTATCAAGATCTTCAATTAGTTCTTGCGTCAGTAAAATATTATCTGTGATATCCCAACCTTTAACGAAAGCTGACTACTGAGGTGAGATGATATTAGGTAAGAGTGGTTTAAGTCTGAAAAGAATCAATTTGCTCAAAACATTAGATATAACCAAAGTTAGGGAATTGGGCTAAAATTTATCTGTTGACCTCACTTTTGGTTGAGGTTTAGTTTTCCCTCTTTAGTTGCCTAAGGTCTACTCATAGGAATTTCCAGTTGACTATTCTTAAAAAACTAGGAAAGGAACCCTCACCATTAAAATTCTAAGCTCCTCCTTGCTCAACTTGAAGTTCCACAAATTGGTCATAACCTTTAGCACTTAGTAGGTGGAGTCAGTATGTGAGAGCTCAAGATGAGCCCACATGGGATTGTCTGACCTTATGATTAGCCCTGGATGTTGGTCTAGATCTAGTTCACTCACCTACACTCACTCTCACCCACGATCACTCACAACCCTAAACCCAAATATGTTGACTTTGATCCCTTGATTCTTTTGGGAGACTCATGTAGATGGTCCCCTAAACCCAATTGCCTAGGCTAGGGTTTAGCTAAGACCAGTACATAGAGGACCCAAATGGGAATTCCATTGGTCCATGTTCACATATGGTTTTTGGCTTCCCAATTCTACCAAAAATACCCAACTTGGTCTTTTGCCCCTAAATCCACCCAATTTACCTAAATGCCCTTGAAAACGTAAATTTAACTAAAATTCCCAAATTCACTCAAAATACCCAAATTTGTTCAGAAATCATTTCAAACCATTTCAAATTACCCAAATTACCAAAAAACACCCAAAAATTCCAAAATGACCAAAATTCCCCCAAAACTATCAAAATTACTAAAATACCCTTGGCACCCCAAACTTTCCCAAAACCTCCAAGATCACTTCCAATGTCTCTGTTGACCTCACTTTTGGTTGAGGTCTAGTCTTTCTCTTTAGTAGCTTAGGGTTTAGCCATAGGACTTTCATATTGACTATTCTTAGAGAACGAGAAAAGGGACCCTCACCATTAGAAATTCTATACTCTTTTTTACTCAACTTGAAGTTCCACATATTGGTCCTAACCTCTATCACTTAGTAGGTGGGGTCATTATGAGGGAGCTCAAGGACAGTTTCTATAATGCTATTTGACCTTAGGGTTGACCTTACGTATTGGTCTATAGCTAAGGCATTCACTTCACTCACAATCACCCACCACCCTAAACCAAGAATTTCCTGACTTTATTGAATTGAACCTTTGGGAAACTCATGTAGATGGTCCCCAAAACCTACCAGCCCTAGGCTAGGTTTTAGCTAAGACCAGTACATAGAGGACCCAAATGGGGTTTCCATTGATCCATGGCTTACTTTTGGTGGTTAGTTCCCCAATTTTACCCAAAATACTCAGCCTAACCTTTCGCCCATAAACTCCCCCAAATTATCTAAGTACCCTTGAAACCCTAAATTTGGCAAAAATTCCCAAATTTATCTAAAATACCCAAAATTGTTCAAAAATCATTTCTAACCTTTTGAAAACTCCCAAATTACCCAAAATCATCAAAAATTGCCAAATTACCAAAATGCCCCTCATGGGCCCAAAATTTCAAAAATTCTAAAAAATTCCAAAAATTCCCAATTTCTTTTTTATTAAATACTACATAACCCAATTTGGCCAATTTGACCATCTTTGACCAAGACCCCCAAATTTGCCTTTAAAGACCCAAATTTCCCCAAATTCAACTCAAATGTTCAACAATGTGATCCCAATCTCCCCAAATTTCAATCTCAAACTCAAATTCACCTTCAATGTGACCAAAATAAACCAAATCCATGCTCAATTGGCCCATGTTTTTAGCTCAATTTTGATTTAGATCAAAGCCCCAATTTTGGCCACAAAAGCTAATCTCATCAAAGTGAATGCCTTAACCCCAAAATTGACACCCAATTTATGTTGAAAACTCTTCATGAGGTTCCTATTGACCATTTTCAACCATCAATTTGGACTTAACCCAAGGTAACCCAATCTAAACTCATGTGTGGCCCAACATGTCTGAATTGACCAAATCTCCAAAAATTTTCAAATTGATTCTCTAATTGAACTCAAAACCCTCTTCATCCTTCACCAAAATTGTTCCTTACAATCACTTACACTAAATGTGACATTTATTTGGACCAATTGACATGAATAACCTAGCTCAAACCTAAATTTTGGTCATTTGCACCCACTTGGACCCATGCACTAAATGTAGCCTAACATCCCCAAAGCCATCAAATTAATGGCTTCGCAGCCATTAGTTTGACCCTAAGACTGAGCCAAAACTCACCTAACCCAAGTTAATTGAGCCATGGACCAATGGTCTCCTAAATTAAGGGATATGTTTCCCAAATATGCTTAGGCTTGAGATCTTTTTGCCAAAACTAAACCTTAGTCCATTAAATTGTTGTGAAGTATTCTCTTAGGTTCCCTAAGCTCCAAGTCACCTCCCCCTGCCATGGTCGGCTGGCCTAGTCACCGGAGAAGCCAAAACTGAGGACCATTTCCTCTTGAACTTCTCCCAAATCCAACAAATAGGCTACCTCACCCAAATGAGATGTTAGAGCCTCTCTGCCCTCCACCTAAGCACCATTTTCACCCCTCAATTGGCCATGATAGCTACCCCTTAGCTATTTTTATAAAAGCTCCCCCCCACGACCAATAGAGGTGTGCTGAAATTTTCTCAGAGAGAGACCTCCAAATCACTCCCTAAGCTTCCTTAAGACCTCCACAGTGCAATTCAATCACTCCATTGCCCTAATTCCTTATGTGTAACCCTAATTTTGAGCTAAAAAATTAGGGCAGAAACATGACATCCCTTAAAACTCCACTACACTCTAAAACTCCACTACACTCTAAATACCCCTTTGAAGGAGCCCCTAACATAGCTCTAGACCAACACCTGAAATTGAGCTTGGTCGAATTTATACCGAGACCTTACACCACAATAAGAGGCTTAATCCTTAGCCTCATTGGACCTCAATGAACGTGTCGAGCATCTTTGATTGAAGCTTCCCTTCTCAGACCCAACGAATTGAACTTCTTCTCCTCCCGAGCTTCTTTTGATTCTCCATTTGCTTGGGCTTAATTTCATGGCGTCTTAACTGTATGGATATGTTCCTCTAGTTTAGACGAGCAATTAAAAAAAATTCACTTAATTTGGTTAAGAAATGAAGGAGTAATCAAACTTAGAAGATGGATGGTTCTCGCCTAGGCTATCAGGGACAATGACGGAGCATCATTCGATCAAGCGTGTATCTGATGGATAGTCAATATAAAGCCAGACAGCACTTTGGGACATAAACCGTGGGTCAAGTCAGCATTGAAGTGGATGACAGCGTTGAACGGGAGCACGTCGCATGGAGCTTCAGAGCTGTCAAGGATGATGTGGCGGCGTGCGTTTAAATAGATAAATAGGGAATTAAAAAATTCAGAAAATGACCCTTAATTTCAAAAATCCATATCTTGGTGTAGAAAAATCACAAAAATAAAATAAAAATACCATCTTGCTCACTGAACAGAGGAGAACAATGTGGATTAAATTTTGTGTCCATTTGATGCATATTTGATTTTTAAAAAATCAATTAGGGTTAGGAGTCTTTTGATTCTCCATGCATATAGGCATTTCACTATAGCTTGAATTTTTGGCATGTTGTAGTCTCTGTCAAGGGGAACATTCCTTGATTTTTCCAAAGCTAAAGAAGACCTCTAGACAGAGATCCATATTTTTCAAGTTTATGTACATTATTTACTTAAATTAATCATAATAATTACCATGTTGATTATAAAAATATAAGAAAATTTTGGAAGATTTATGATGCCAGAGAATTTTTCGGAAAATTTCTTATGAGCCAAGTCATTCAAAATAAACCTAATTTGCCTAAAACCTAAAACACTAAGGTAATTAATTTTGGAAAACACAAACATCAAAAATATTTAATTTTTTGTGTCCAGTATTTTTTAAGATCCGTAGAACTCCCCATAAAAATTTCAAAGCATTTTGAGTCCATGTGATTGCCTAAATTGATTTTTCAAGTTAAATATCCTTTTTGGCACTAAAATGATTTTTAATGATCAAAATATAACTAAAAAAATTATGAAAACTTATTTTTTGAGTTCTCTTTGACTAGAAGAATTTTATAAAAATAAAATGGTATTTAAAGTAAAACATCATTTTTTAAGCCCATTTTAAATATTTAAATAATTAAAAATTCATAAAAATCATAAAAATAATAAAATTTATTGAAATATTTTAAATTCTTTTATAAGTATTTAAAAACAATTGGAATATTTTTCCTGATTTTCTAAATAAAGATATTGTATTTTGAAGCTTAAAATAATTTTTAAAGGTTAAAAAAATGGATTTCCACTAAAATAATTCCAATAAATCAAAGAAAAAACAAAAAAAAATATAAAATTTGCTTCTACTGACTACAATGAGATTTTTTAAAAATACAAAACATAATTTTTACCATTTACAATATTTTATATTTAATAAATACCCCATAAATTAAAATAATTCTAATAATTCAAATACAATTTAAAAAATCATGAATTTTTTTCCAAATGTCTCCATAGTCAAGGTCTACCTTTATTAAAAATTTTAAGTGATTAGGCTACACCTTGGTTAAGTAAGCAAATATTCTTTGAAAAATCCCATTTTTTCATGAAAATAATTATATAAAGTAAATTAAATTTAGAAAAAACACATTTTCTCCATTGATGTCTTAATTGACCCATCAATGAGGCAGGATAAAAATTTTAAAGTCATTTGATTTGAATTTGACAAATTAGGAAGTGTTAGAGCCTTAGGGGAAAAGTGTAATTTTACGAATTTGGCATTTAATTAACATTTAGGCTTAATTCAAGAAGAGAAATGGGCAACTGTTGATCTTAATCAGCATGTTTGGATGATTTAAATTAAAAAGGGATTAATTGATAGAAACCAACCGCACTTTCCTAATTAAAAGGATAAACCAATAAATTTCTAAATTATTAAAATTTGAAGGTTTCTTAAAATTAAAGGGGTATAACTTTTGAAGTCAATAATTAATCAATTTAATACCCCTATTTAATTTCTAAATGAAATTCAAATAATGAATCATGATCACCTAAAACTTAACCTTTTCCAAATTAATTAAGACACTCACCTATGTCTTAAGGACTTAGTAGTAATCTAAGTTAGATCAAGACTGATTAAATGAGGATTAGAAAAGCAAACATAGCTAAAATTTTTCAACCTTTAAAACACCACAAGCCCAATTAGGACCAAAATTTGGCTAAGTGTTCCAACAAAACTAGCTTGCCCCCTTTAAGGGTCTTAATTCACATAATCATCAAAAATAAATTACAAATGATAATTACCCTACTCTTAGGGATAATTAGGACATCAATTTTCATTGAGCATTAGGACATTCATAGGATAAATTATTAAGTAACATAATAAGTTTAAATGAGCTCGAGGCTTTTCACCAGGTGATAAGAGGGAAAGCATGAACCTGCTTCTTCCTCCTAAATTGTTGGATACCTCAGAGGTCTACTAAACTTAATTTGCTTTTCTTAATAAAATCATCCTTAATTAAACTCCTAAGAACCCACCAAGATATGACATAGGGTTAGGAAAACCACCAAAACCTTACTTTTCTACCTCTACATGAACTGCGCTCACATGAATTTTAAGTTTCAGGTGGTGGAACGAGAAGACCTACCAGGTACGCTTTTTATAGTTTATAGTGTTGTCTTTCTTGTAAGTTTTTATACTTGCAAAGCTTGAATGCTAAACAACGTTGCCACCCTGCATGAAAACTATAGCTATTAGGATAGCCACAAAACCAAAACCAAAACTAAAACTAAAATAAACCAACATAAAATTCACCCCGACAAAATTCAAAATAAAAAAAAATCAAAGTTTAATCACAAACATCACACAAAACAACAACTACAACTAAATTAAGACGTCTCTATCGGATAATTGAGAACCCCTCAGAGGAGGTAACCTATGGTTGCTAATGAGTCTTCCCACGGTCTAAATGAAATTTTGGAACTCATTAAGTTGAGTTTAATAAATTTATTTGGACTAAGTGAATCCAATAGAAAATAGTGGTGTCGAAACGAGGGAATTGTGGGATCCTAACCGGTATTACTGTAATCAACTTTAACATCCCCCATAAAATTTAAAGAACTTCAACCATAGGGCCACCTGATATGACATCATAACTTGACACCCCAGAAAACTCAAACTCATCACGACAAGGAGCTTCGAGCTAGCATGGTGTGCAACACGGTCATCTTCAATAGCAAAACATGACTTCACCAGCTAAACTAATTCATTTCTTAGAATTAAACAACCAAGTCATAGGGTGTTGAGGTTGTCTGCTTATGCAACAGAAATCATCACCTCATCTTTAGGCATTTATATAGCTCTGTTGTATAATATAAACCCTAACTCCTTTTAGTATTTCAAGGTTTTCGTTCATCTCGACCTAAATCCTCACATTTTCCAGGTTATTTGTGTAATTGTTTCACACAAATGTAAGCCCTAAATTAATAAAATTTGCAGAATAAAACACTCAAATAATTTTTCATCTAAATTGAAGCCAAGCAATAAGATGGACTGGGATGTCACCGAGGTGCTCCTCTAGTTCAATGACATCCCCTAGTTCTTCCTTCTTTGGATTCTACAAAAAAAAAGTTCAAAATTTGAACTATTCTCCTTTCACACCTTTTTGTTCGATTTCATTAAAATGTCCTTTCCTTTGAATTCCTTGAAGATAATATTTCTTGATTTTTATAGATAGTTTTCTTAGATGACTTCAGTCATTTAAGATGTAATTAACTATAGAAAGCTTTTCTTAAATCCAGCTTAATTTAAACCCTATTTAATTCTTCATATTAAATAGGAGAAATTTTTGGCAAATAAAATGGTTTTGCAGACCAAACGGATGCCATATGTTTCTTAGTTTATTTGATCGAGTCTCATCCTCAAGTCTTGTGTTTATCCTTCAGGATCGATACAGGATTTGAGGTATAGTGCTCTTTCAGTTATACTATAAAAATATGAAGTCAGTTTGATTTCATAATTTTCTAAACTTAAATGCCCTTTCGAAGCTGGCGACGAGATTTCAATTTTGATGACCAACAGCTTTCTACGGGCAACTCCTTAACCAAAATAGTGCCCACATCTTCTGGTGACTCCACTGGGGTTGAGCTTTTTTCTTCATTTAAGTAAAGAAAAATTATCTTCATACATTGGTCATGCGTTCATGTCTCTTATGAACCAAAATTACCCTTCTTCCGTTGCAATGCTTTCCCATTTCTACCTTGGGAAAGTACGGTCAACTCTTTGGACTTCAAGACTACCTGTTCAATCACCTTTGAATAGAGGGGTTCAGGAGGCCATTAAGGACTCTTTAAATCTTCATGTGGGGTCGGACCCCAATAGGTGTGTTGATGGACTAAATTCCACCTAGGCATTATGTGTTGCTAAATAGGTCCCGCACTGGGTCCTAAACACTTCACATCTCCTTTTCAAGTTTGATTTCCTATTGTGCAAATTAATCAAAGTTATGTTGTGGTACGCGCGCTTCAAATTATTTTTTTTTACAAATTAAATTATTTCTACTTTCAAATCACCTTTTTATTAAAATTTTTAAAAATCTCCACAAACTAAAACTTACCCAATCTACAGATTAACCTCTGTTAATTTTTAGTGCTTGCACTATGATTACAAGGTTTTGGCCATATAACTAACCCCAGAGCTTTCTTCTCTTAAAGCTGCTGCAATGGCCTGCCCAACACTGACTTTTTCCTGCAACTTGCTAACAAGCCGCGAAGCCCGCAACGTTGTTCCCACCATTTAGTTCAAATCCGAATTTGAAGAGCTCAAGGTCATCCTCAGAAAAGCTCTGTTTGTCATGATGAAAGTCACCACTCCAAAAATTCAGGAGCCGTTTCTTGAGTTTAACCTGAACTGTCTTCAGGACTTCCCTACTTGCAAGAAGGCTAAGACTGCTACTACCACCGCAGCGCCTGCCAAACCTACTGTTCCCGCTACGAAGGGAAAAGAAATAATGATTTTTGAAAATCCAACTGAAGGATTAGCTACTCCACCTTCAATGTTTGAAATCATATCAAGTTCAAAGACTGCACTGCTAACCCAAACTCAGAAAAGAAATTGCAACAAAAGGATTCGGAAAGCTGCTGAAGCCCAGGCTCCTGAGAAAACACCCGTCGTGTAAGAGCCTCACCAAGAGGAATTTGAACTACCAGAAATATATCTACTACTGCGAGGAAGTAGATTTCATCCTCTAGTAGACACCGACAGACACGAGAGTGTCCAGAAGATTGTTGTTGTGTTACCATCACATCATGGACAGGATAGAGAGAAAAAGAAGTCTACCCCTATCACTCGAGTCAGCTCAATTTTTTTAGAAACTAGCTGTCAAAGAGGGCTGTTCAATTCGTGAGTTACTCAAATAAGTGGGAAATGCAATATCCCCTCAAATGAAGGAAGAGATTTTAAGGGACATCAAGTTCACCAAACAAAAGTCAAATGAAAATTTGTCCGCTCGCATTCTCGTCTGGTTCCGCCTAGGAAACAGAATTGACACTGCCGCTGTTACTACAGATTCCACCACTACCAAGACCACAGGCTGTCAACCAGTAAAGTCAAGACTGGGTCCAAGAATCCTACCAAGCACACATCACGAAGATATTTTTAAAAAGGAAAAGACAAAAAGGTTACCTGATATTGTATCTGGTCTACACCATGGGAGCATATTTCTCCTCGACATACCAATGCTTCTGCTAGGACACTCCATCCTGAGACATCATTGTCAAACATGAAAATATGGATACCGAAGGTTGTTGCACTGATACAATCCAGTGAACCCGCAGGGTAAGATCATGGAATGAAGCTAGGGTCCGAAGTATGTGACATCGTCGCTACAATTGCCAGTAAGATGGAAGAACAAAAGGGTCCTCCAGATCTTAAGATGATTCAAGAATCAATAATTGAAGAAAAATTTGAAAAGCTCAGAGTCAAGATTTCTGAGTTGGCTTGGGAACATGGAGTTTCCATCGATGATGATGATGAAAATTTTGACTATAACGATTATCTCGAATAAGATTTCATGGATGACCATGTTGTCGAGACCAGGGCCATTGCATATGCGTGCGACACTCAACCTTCTACCGAAGAGAGGGCCATAGATGAGCTGCACAGGGCTATCCTCCTAAGGGATGAGCAAGTCAGTCTATTGGAGAAAAGGATAGAAGAGATGGCCACCGCAATGACAACTATGGCCAATATTCAAAGGCAGTCACAAGCACCATAACTAGCATCTCCAGAGATCAACCAACCAGAAATCATACATATTACAGATGAAAGAAGAGTGATTGTCTTAGCAAATAAAGATGAGCAACCAAAGAAGGATTCTCCATCAAGCGCCATGCTGGAGAAAGAATTCAAACATATGGTCGAGCAAGTGTCTTAACCCAATCTAAGGGTGGTGCATTGATTCTAAAAGGTAGACCTTACCGGGAAGAGTTCTATGTTGTATCTTTCCCTGAGGGTTTCGTATTCACAAACTTCAAGATATTTGATGAGATTGAAAAATCCCAGATAGCACCTAGCACACTTCCAAGCCAGTTATGACAATATAAGAAATAATAAAGCTTTACTCTGCCAACAGTTCTTCAGCATCCTGTCAGGAGTTGCTTTCGATTGGTATGTCGATTTTCCCAACAGATCGGTTAAAACATTCACTGAGTTGGAATAATTATTTATAAATAGATTCGCTGGAGCGTAACATCATGTTTCCATAGGTGAACTCATGATGGAGAAACAAAAGCCCAACGAGACTTTAGTGGATTACATTTTGAGGTGGAGAAACCTTAGCATGAAGTGCAAACCTCAGCTACAGGAACATCATGTGATTGAGATCCTACTCAAAAGCATTCATGGACCAGTAGCTTTCATACTCAAGGGACTCACCATCAAATCCTTCGATAAGCTACTCAGTAAGGCTAGCAGTCTTCAGGAAAAAATCAAACATATGGATTCTCATGGAAATCTAAAACAATTAGAGTGTTTGAAAAGAAATCTGGAACAGTCACAACTATTGATAAAGGAAAACAACCAATAAATATATATGCAGAAACTTTTCATCAATCTTCTTCACAGCAGGCTCCGAAATAGAATAGCCAGTCTAACCAGTGACCGCCTCAGGGAGGATCATCTCAAATTAAAAGAATATCTTTGGCAGAATGACAAAAAATGGTGTACTCTTTCAGAGATGAAGCTGTATCTAAAATATTCAGAAGTCTGATGAAGAAGCCTGAGCTTAAACTACTAGACCCAAAGAAACCTGAAGAGGTCGATAAGAAGGATCAAACAAATTATTGCCCATATCACATTTTACTGGGACATACAATAGAAGAATGTTTCATCTTTAAGGATTGGTTCGAGAAAAATCTCAAACAAGGAAATATAACAATCCCGAAAGAGTATTTAAAAGAACCTGAAAAAGGTTCCATAAATAATATTTTAGCCTAGCCAATCTCTCTGATTGATCCGTACACTAGAGAATATGGATGGAGTACAATATGGAACAAGCTTAAGAGGGTCATAAACCAAATACAAAATTCATCAAAACAATCTTTCGTACATGGCAGAAAAGAGGGATAGGATACAGTTTGGAGCAAATCATCCAAGAAGATGTTAAATCAAATCCAGAACACTTCAAAGGAAACTTGCACTCAGAGTCTATAGCTCGCCAGGCCTGAGATGAAGCTTTCACCGCCAGAACCGTCTTCATCAAGGTTAAAGAAAAAGAAGAACTTCTTCACAAAGATTGATAGCACGGGGGGTAGGATATGGACTGTCTCTACTAGATTGGTTGTCTCGGATTTGGGGAAGAAAATCCTAGAACCTCTGACTTTATAGTATTATCTTTTTACCCCTCTAAGGGTTGATGAATATAATGATCGTGATTTTGGCTACATTTTAATTATTTATAGTGATGACATAATCAATTGTGACCAATATAACTCTGATCTCAATTCCCAAAATGATCCTCAAATCATACTTGAGTCCGATGAACGCACTCACAATATTGAAGAATACATCAATGATACTGCTCACCCTCAACTTAGATCTTTTCTTCAAAGAAGAAACACCGAAAGATTCAACAATGATACTTCAAGAAGAAGAAATTATAGATATAAACTTAGGGAGCGAGAAAGTATTACCTTCGAGACAGCTCCAACAGATAAAGGAAAATAGATAGTAACCCGGGAGGAATTACCTCCACCTCCATCAGTGGAAGAACCACACAATCAATAAAGAAGTAGAAGGCCAAAAAAGTTAGATTACAATGTGCTAGCTCATCTTAGGAAGTTGCAGGTCTGACTAAGCATTTATGATGATCTGATCCTGTCAAAGGAGATGAGAGAAGCTCTGGTTACATCTTTTCTTGTCCCAGAGATTTCTCTAGCTCAGTTAGCCAGCACATCCTCAGATGAAGTTTGCTCGTTGAAAGAACAGTCAGGGGTAACCTTCACGGATAAAGATTTGCTGCTTGGTACCACAGACCACAATCGACCACTCTACATCTCTGTCAGCATCGAAAGATTCGTATTATCCAGAGTTCTGGTAGATTCAGGAGCATCTCTTAACTTTATGAGCCTATGTACATTGGCCTATTTGGACATCGAAGCCCAAGAGCTTACGACCGATAAAATGATGCTAAGAGGATTTAATCAAAAAGGAGAAAAAGCCCTTGGATCGATCACATTAGTTATGAAGGTCGAAGAACTAGCAACAACCGCTAAATTTCATATCATCGACACTGAGACCTCTTCTAATGCTCTACTTGGTTGACCGTGGATTCATGAACACAACACGGTTCCTTCATTTCTACATCAGTGCATCAAATACTGCAAAGAACAAGAATACTGCATCAAAGGAGATCTACAATCATTTTCAATTCATGAAGTCGGTATTCATGAAGATGCTGCCTACTACGCGCCACCAAAGAAAACTGTCTTCTCGCACGAGATTCCGACAAACAATAATGAAGATTCAGAAAACTCAGAAAATGGAGGCCATTAAACTTCTCTTCAATGATCTTCTACCACCCTTCTACAACAAATTGGTGGAGCTTCTTTCAGTTCACACACCCAAGGTCGAGATCGGGGACGTGGACAAGGAAGAATCAATCTAATTATTGAACGGACTAGGCCAACCATCAACATTGGTGATGAAGACAGTTCTGAAGATGAAATAATGATGACAAAAAAGAAGAAACCTCAGTATGAGATGCCCTTAGAAGATACGGAGAAAAGTGAATATGAAACAATGTATGATCGGATAAACTACCATGTGAATACTATGACCCTTACTCCAATCCTTCCTCAAAAGGTCTAGAGTTTAGAGGTCAAGGAAGTCCGTAGTGTTGGTTCAAAGCCGATCAACTTTTATCGTGCTTCTACCTCTACTAATCTTGAAAATTATGTAAATTTGGATGATGATCCTAACGAATTAATGGAATTACCTTTTGATTACTTTTCACCTTATGTACAAAAGTTAATTCAACAGGGACATTTGCCAAAACAAATGTTAAAAGGTAAACTACAACTTTTTGAAAAGTTATGGAATGTTAAAAGTCAAACTCCCAACTCAAAAGAGGGTCTCGGATTTGGTACAGTCAGACCAGTCGATGACTTAAAATTTTGCATGGTTGTTACTAGTAAATCAGAAGAGGATTGTCTCGATGTAGAAGATGACTCTACCGATCAGCTAATAGAAGATGCTCCGCTAGAATTTGAGGAGGAAATCATGTCAACTGTTGATGAATTGAAAGAAATTAACCTCGGGACAAAAGAGCAACCCCGACCTACCTTTATAAGTTCTTTACTCAGCGATGAAGAATCTTTAGAATTGATCAAACTATTAAAATAATTCAAAGATTGCTTTTCCTGGAGTTATGATGAAATGACAGGACTGTCAGCAGAAGTAGCTGTTTATAAACTAGGGGTGGACCAAGATATGACTCTTGTAAAACAAGCCCCCAGACGAAAGTACCTCGAAATAGAACAATAAGTCATAGCCAAGGTTAAGAAATTAATAGACATGAACTTTTTGTGGGAAGAGTGATACCCCACACGGCTAGCTAACAATGTTCCAGTTAAGAAGAAAAATAGACAGATACACGCTTGTGTCGATTTTAGAGATCTAAAGAAAGCATGTTCAAAAGATGAATTTCCGCTACCAATACCAGAAATGATGGTGGATATCACTTCTACACACAAAATCTTCTCCTTCATGAATAGATCGTCAGGGTATAACCAAATCAAGATGGCTCCCAAGGATGCAGCACTTACAGCCTTCAAAACACCGATTGGAATTTTCTGCTACACAGTGATGTCGTTTGGGTTAAAGAATGCTGGAGCTACATACCAATGAGCAATGATGAAGATTTTTGACGACCTCATTCACAATCAAGTAGAATGCTATGTGGATGATTTGTTCATCAAAAGCAAATGAAAAATAGACCATTTGTATAATTTGAAGATCGTGTTTGAACGATTACGACGATATGACCTTAAAATGAATCCCTTAAAGTGTGCCTATGGCGTTACCTCTGGTAAATTTCTAGGATTTGTTGTCCATCATCGGGGAATCGAGATCGACCCAGATAAGATTAAAGCCATCTTAGAAATGCCTCCTCCTAAAACTTTGAAACAACTATGTTCCTTCTAGGGGAAGTTGGCATATCTGAGACGCTTTATCTTCAATCTCTCAGGTAGGTGTCAGCCTTTCTCAGCATTAATTAAAAATGACGCCAAGTTCATTTAGGAAGACAAATGCCAACAACCCTTCGAGGACGTTAAAAAATATTAAATGGCACCTCCTGTTTTGGCAGCCCCTATCCTAAGGAAACCTTTGATACTTTATATAACGACCTTAGATGACACTCTCAGAGCCCTCTTAGCCCTAGTCAGTGATGAGGGTAAAGAAAACACACTCTACTACTTAAGTCGTCATCTAATACCGATGGAGATGAGTTATCCACTTATTGGAAAGCATTGTCTGACATTAATTTTTGCCGCCCAAAAGCTTATACATTACACGCTTTCTCATAAGATTACCCGAATTTCAAAAGTTAACCCGTTGCAATATTTGATGACCCGAACAATACTCTCCGGACGTCTAGCAAGATGGTTAATGATCTTATTGCAATTTGATATAATTTTTGTTCCCCTTCATGCTATCAAGGGACAAATTCTAGCAGACTTTTTTGTTGTACACCAACTGCCAGCTGGGTCCTCTCTCGATGACAAACTACCAGATGACCAAGTGTTACAAATGGAATTCTCTAGTGTGTCATGTTGGGAGATGTACTTCGACGGTGCTTCATCAGCCAAAAAAGACAAAGAATCAGGCACAGTCATACCAGGCAAAGCAGGGATCAGTTTGATCTTTATCACGCTAGATAAGGGTATGTTGAGGTTCTCATACCACCTGACAAAGCCATGCACCAACAACGAAGTAGAATATGAAGCTTTAATGACTTGATTAGAGTTGACAGTCTCAATGGATATAAGAAACATTAACATCTATGGTGAATTTCAACTCGTCATCAACAAGTCGTTGGACAATACAAAATTCTGTAACCAAGGCTATCAGAATATCACCGATACGCGATGAAGTTGCTGGAGCAAATCCCCTACGTCTCTTTCTACCGAATTCCTAGGGGAGATAATGCCCATGCCGATGCTCTAGCAAAACTTGCTAAGGAGTTGGTGTGTTCCCCCGAAGGATTCCATTAAAATCACAGTACAAGAAAGAAAATTTTTATCTCAAATCAACCTCAACACTCTACATAGGCTCGAAAAAGAGGAAACAACGATTGCAGTTAGGATATCAACAAAGATTGGCGCAAGCTATTAATAAATATTTTCATACTAGAAAGTTGCCGGAACACAAGTCTGAGGCACATCACATTACAAAAAGGGCTATGTCATACGCCTTGGTTGGTGGTGTCTTCTATAGAAGAACGTTCGACCAGATGTGGCTACCATGCCTAAGAAAAGCCGAAGCACGAAATATTGTCAAAGAAGTACATACTCATTAGTCAGGACCAAAAATGAAAATGAAGAGCAAGTGACTCAGATATTATTGGCTAGCAATGATGTCCGACTGCATGGATACGGTTAGAAAATGTCACTAGTGTCAAGTGCATAGAGTGGTCTTGCACCAACCTCCGAATGTGCTACACCCAACTGTTGCTTTGTGGCCATTCGAGTGTTGGGGCACAAACATAATAGGTCAAATAGACCCTCAGTCTTCTACAGAACTCAAATTTATTCTCACTGGTACAGACTATTTCTCTAATGGGCAGAGGTAGTACCGCTACAAGAGGTTACAACATAGCATGTCCTCCAATTCTTCAAAAGCCAAATCATCTACTATTTCGATGTACCGTGAAAATAAATTTCCGACAATGGGACGACATTCAAAAGTACAAAAATCAACAACTTTGTCAAACTATATAGAATATATTGGAGATACTCTACAATTTATTATCCTAGAGTAAATAGATTGGCTGAGGCCTTCAACAAGACATTGGTATAGATTTAAAAAAAAATGCTCAATGAAAATAAAAGAGATTGGCACAACAAATTGCTAGAAGCTTTGTGGGCCTACCGGAAAACATTCAAGGCTCCTACTGAGTGTACACCTTACATGCTCGTGTACGGGTCAGAAGTCGTACTGCCACTAGAAAATCAGACGTCGCCTCTCTGAGTCGCAGTCGTCAATCAACTTACAACAGAGGAAAGTGCAAAGTTCAGACTTGAAGAACTAAAGAATCTTGAAGGAAAATGACATGAAGCACATCAACATTTGGAGCTTTATCAGGAAAAGATGGTGCAAGCTCACGACAAATTGGTCCGCCCAAGGACATTTAAAGTTGGTGACCTCATCCTTGTACTCAAAAGGCATATTCTTGCATACCGCAAGATAAGTGGAAAATTTGAACCAGCTTGGGATGGACCATTTATCGCTGAAAAGGTCTACACTGGAGGAGCTACCAATTAGTAGATTTTCGGGGTGAAAGACCCAAGCTGCCAATCAATTGACGCTAGTTGAAAACGTACTACACAACCTAACATTGCTTATAGCCGCTTGATTTGAAAATTATAAATTTTTTATTGCTTTGGGGGTTATCTATGTGGCTAAAAGTCTGTGACCGGGTCCAAAAATTTTATAGTTAACCTCAATTTAATGAAGAATTTGGAAAATTACACACTGCAATTCTCTTTTCTACCTTTAAGTTTAAATTTAATATTCTACTAAATAAAATAAAATAAATACATAAATAAATAACTTCTTCACCAGAATAAATTAAAACTTCCTCTAACTAAAAACCTTTATTTTGTTCTTGTTCACACTAAGTTTCAGCTCACTGATGTTTTTTTCTATGGTCTATAGAAAAATGTCAGGTCAGAAGCTAATTTTTGCCTTCAAGGATGGTTGGAACGTCGTGCTTAATGAGGAGATGGCACCACAAGGTGGCATTATTGACTTTGACATAGAGTTCAATGAAATTGACATGGGATACAAAGGTCCTCTAATGGATGTAGTCAACGAACAAGAAAAGGAGGGTTGCCCTCACTTCTGAAATTCATATCAAAAAGTAATCCCTCACTGAAGGGGAAAGAGGTGATAAGACAACACGATCCCATGGAAGGAACCAGCTATCTACCATCCATGGTAGCCACTCCAGCAGGAAACTTGGTTGCTGCTAAGAATGGTAGGATAGCGTTCGCTTCCCTACGAAGGCTCAACGGAGAAATGTCAACCATCGTAAGCACAGAGCTCTCTTAAGAGAAGAAAAGGGAAGTCAACAACAAATAGAAAACCAACTCGTCCCAATTTCAAAGGGACACATCTATAATCCGGATATGAAAGAAACCTCTTCAGCCTGTCCACAACAGATGAGGAGCCTGGGTATGTTCATGAGCCAGAAGTACCGCCAGCCTTGAATGAACTTTGTGCGGGTTGCCCTACTTGCAACGTTGATATACCGGCACAAGCGTCAGCTACATGAGCTTTTTTCAAATTTCTGGACTGTAATCTCCAGCACTTGGAGCATTTCAGTACTCTTAAAGAATATGCCTCTAATGAAGATCAGTCTCAGACCAACAATTGCCAGTTGGCGGGGGCATACATCCCAATGGGTACAAAACAGAATGACCCATGGTATATTGAGTCATATGTTTCGATGGACGTCAAGTCATACATCCCGTTAGAGGTAACACCGACACCAGTCTGGATTCCTGTCAACAATGAAATGAGGGAATGTCCACGTCAGCCACCCGTCCTCAGCACAATAGAGTATTATAAAATCAGTAAAGTCAACAAAAGAAGCTTTGAGTTCTACGAACAAGTCCGTGGAGAACTCGTCAATATATTGGATGAACTGGAATTGGATATCAGAGTCTTTTTAGAAAAAAATATGAACAAAGCATTCTAGATTGTATCTTTGACTTAAGAGACAGAGGTCGAGTAGGCTTGCTCATGGAAAGAACCTACTCTGAACCAAGGAAATGGATGAGAGGAAAGAGAAGGATTACAATACAATGTGGGTGCTGCTACAATATTCTCTTTGGAAAGGAAATTGATGTCATTGGCCCTCGCGAGTTCTAAGGATCTGTAAAGATTCCCTTGCCAATAATTTCAATGCTTGTTCTAAAAGGCAACGGTGCAAACATCGCCAAGCACTACATTCCCGGAGTACAATGCCTTAGGGTGTCTGTGACTTTCTGATGGATGGACAAAAACAATATACCATTTGGATTTCAGCCAGATCCTGAACTCGAAGAACTGTTTTCGTATGAGCTATGAGAAGGTTGCACCTCTAGGCGCACGTGAAGGGAACTCTTGTCCTGGAACGTGACTCAGAATATCAGCTTGATCATGAGCTCACTACGCAATGCGACAGATATTTAGAAGGTTTCTCTTTCTTCTCTACTACATTACAGATATTATATGTATCAGACATGATTAGTCCATGATGTATACTCGATATGACACATTCCGGATGTACCTTCATACAGTTTGCATATTGTACTTTTTTTGATGCATTAGCCTACTTTTCATCTATAATATTTTATTGAAGCACATTAATGAAATTCCTTTCAAAAAATTTCTCTGATTGTTCAATTGCCCTTCTAGGTCCGATGGATAAAAGCCATTGAACCATGCATTAGTTCACAACTGCAATGAACGAAGATAAAAAAAAACAAACATTTAATGATAAAAAATGAAACTTTCAAATGAAAAAATGACGAGAAGAATATAAATTATGATAAATTTAGATAAATAAAAAGTCCCTTTTGAAAAATCAACCAACTAAAATTAAAATTTGAAAAACATATTTTTAAAAATTAAATGTGATAATAACAACAAGAAAAGAAAACAAATATGTTGAGTGGATTCTCTCAATTTCGGAGTTTCTTACTGTTTGCTCGCGCAGCACGACTATCCTTGCCTGCGTTAACTTTTCACATCACATTGCACATTCTGCACAAAACCCCACAAAATTCTGCATATCTTCTTAAAAAAATGTCAACCTCTTCACATGCCACATATCTTTAAATTCAACACCACAAAAAATTTAGAAATATCAATTCTCATCTTTGAATCAGTCATTACCTTCTGATTCACCCCTTTCGAGGTCGTTCCTTACCTTCCGACACTCTCTCTTGAGATTGACCCTTACCTGTCAATTGTCATCTTAGAATCAGTCACTATCTTCTAATTCACCCCTTTCTAGGTCAGTCCTTACCTTCCGACGCTCTCTCTTAAGATTGATCCTCACCTATCAATTCTCATCGTAGAATCGGTCACTACTTTCTTATTCACCCCTTTCAAGGTTGGTCCTTACCTTCCGACACTCTCTCTTGAGATTGACCCTTACCTATCAATTCTCATCTTAAAATCAGTCACTTCTTTTTGATTCACCCCTTTCGAGGTTGGTCCTTACCTTCTGACTCTCTCTTTTGAGATTGATCACTACCTTTCAATTCTTATTTTAGAATCATTCCTTAACCTCTGATTCACCCTTTTAAGGTCGGTCCTTACCTTCCGATGCTCTCTTTTGAGATTTACCCTTATCTGTCAATTCTCATCTTAGAATCAGCCACTACCTTTCGATTCATTACCTTCAAGGTTGGTCCTTACCTTCTGACGCTCTCTTTTGAGATTGATCACAACCTTTCAATTCTCATTTTCGAATCAGTCCCTAATTTCTGATTCACCCTTTTGAGATAGGTCCTTACCTTCTGACTCTCTCTTTTGAGATTAACCACTACCTTTCAATTCTCATTTTAGAATCAGTTCTTAACCTCTGATTCACCCTTTTGAGGTCGGTCCTTACCTTCGAACGCTCTCTTTTGAGATTGATCATTAACTTTCAATTCTCATTTTAGAATCAGTCATTAACCTCTGATTCACCCTTTTGAGGTCGTTCCTCACCTTTTGACACTCTCTTTTGAGATTGATCACTACGTTTCAATTCTCATTTTGAATCAGTCCCTAATTTTTTATTCACTCTTCTGAGGTCAGTGTTTACCTTCCAATGCTCTTTTTGAGATTGATCACTACCTTTCAATTCTCATTTTTGAATCAGTCCCTAATTTCTAATTCACTACTTTTGATGTCGGTCCTTACTTTCTGACACTCTCTTTTGAGATTGATCAATAACTTTCAATTCTCATTTTAGAATCAATTCTTCACCTCTAATTCACCCTTTTGAGATCGGTCTCTACCTTCCGATGCTCTCTCTTGTGATTGATCCTTATCTTTCAATCCTTGTCTTAGGATCACTCCCTAACTCCTGATTCCTCTTTTTTCATGGTTGGTCCATAACTTTCGACCCTCTTCTAAAATTAATACCTGAATTTTAAATCCCCCTGTGGTCAGTACTTACACACTGATTCCCATCCTCTATAAATTCCTGAAATCACATAACTCAAAATCTACTCTCCAATCCCCAGCGAGAGTCCCTACTTCTTGACTTTGATCAAATATTCACCTGCTATATTCCCCAGTGGAAACAAATAGCACACACAACTCTACACATTTCTTCTAGGTCTATTGACTTGGGGAGTGTGTATTGGTTTTGTTGATCTTGTCGGTCAACGCCAATACACGCGGTGTGCTTGTCCGGCACATCACACCTATTAGGACATTTGTTGACCTCACTTTTGGTTGAGGTCTAGTCTTTCTCTTTAGTAGCCTAGGGTCTAGCCATAGGACTTTTCTATTGACTATTTTTAGATAACTAGAAAAAGACACCCTCACCATTAGAAATTATAAACTCTTCTTTACTCAACTTAAAGTTCCACATATTGGTCCTAACCCGTAGCGCTTTGTAGGTGTGGTCATTATGAAGGAGCTCAAGGAGAGTTCCTATAGGGCTATTTGACTCTAGGGTTGACCTTGGGTGTTGGTCTAGAGCTAAGGCACTCACTTCATTCACAATCACTCAGTACCCTAAACCCATAATTTCCTGACTTTGGTCCCGTGAGCCTTTGGGAAACTCATGTAGATGGTCCCATAAACCTACTAGCCCTAGGCTGGGATTTAGTGGTTAGTTCCCCAATTTGGGAAACTCACAATCACTCACTACCCATTTGGGTTTCCATTAGTCCATGGCTTACTTTTGGTGGTTAGTTCCCCAATTTTACCCAAAATACTCAGCCTAGCGTTTTGCCTCTAAACTCCCCCAAATTACCTAAGTTCCCTTGAAACCCTAAATTTGGCCAAAATTCCCAAATTTATCCAAAATACCCAAACTTGTTCAAAAATCTTTTCAAACCTTTTGAAAACACCCAAATTACCCAAAATAACCAAAAATTTCCAAATTACCAAAATTCCCCTCAAGGGCCTAAAATTTCAAAAATTCTAAAAAACCCAAAAATTGCCAAAATATTCCAACTATTCCCAATTTCTTTTTTCTCAACTATCACATAAACCATCTTTGACAAAGACCCCCAATTTTGTCTTTAAAGGCCCAAATTTCCCCAAACTCAACTCAAATGCCCATCAATTTGATCCCAATATCCCCAAATTTCAATCCCAAACTCAAATTCAACTTCAATGTGACCAAAATAAACTAAATCTAAGCTCAACTGGCCCATGCTTTGAGCCCAAATTTGATTTAGATCAAAGCCCTAATTTTGGTCACATGACCTAATCTCATCAAATTGAATGTCTTCACCCAAAAATAGCACCCAATTTATATTAAAACCTCTTCATGAGGTTCTTATTGGCCATTTTCAACCATCAATTTGGACTTAGCCCACGGCCAACCCAATCTAGACCCAAGTCTAGCCCAACATGCCAAAATTGACCAAATCTTCAAAATCCTTCAAATCTTTAATTGAACTCAAAACCCTTTTCATCATTAACCAAAATTGTTTTTTACAATCACTTACACCAAATGCAACATTTATTTGGACCAATTGACATGGAAAATCTAGCCTAAACCCAACTTTTGGTCATTTGCACCCACTTAGACCCATGCACTAAATGTAGCCTAACCAACCCAAAGCCATAAAATTATAGGCTCCACAACCATTAGTTGGACCCTAAGACTGAGCCAAAACTCACCTAACCCAAGCTAAGTGAGCCATGGACCAATGGTCCCCTAAACTAAGGGATATATTTTCCAAATATGCTTAGGCTTAAGATCTGTTTGCCAAAACTAAACCTTAGCCTATTAAATTGCTGTGACATATTCATCGGGGTTCCCTGAGCTCCTAGCCACCTCCCTCTACCATGGTCGACCGGCTTAGTCGCTGGAGAAGCCATAATTGAGAACCATTTCCTCTTGAACTTCACCTAAATCAAACCAAGATGCCACCTCACCCAAATGAGATGTTAGAGCCTCTCTACCCTCCACCTAAGCACCATTTATCACCCCTCAATTGGCCATGACAGCCACCCCTTAGCCATTTTTATAAAATCTTCCCCCCACGACCATGAGAGGCGTGCTGATATTTTCTTAGAGAGAGACCTCCAAATCACTCCCTGAGCTTCCTTAAGACCTCCATAGTGCAATCCAATCACTCCATTGCCATAATTCCTCCTGTGTAACCCTAATTTTGAGCTAAAAAATTAGGGCAAAAATAGGACATCCCTTAAAACTCCACAAAATTCCATTTACTTGTGCCTCTGGTTTAGGTTTACCTCAAGTAAAAATTTCAAGTGATTAGGTTTCACCTTGGTCAAGTTAGCAAATTTTCTTTGAAAAATCCCATTTTTGCATGAAAATAATTGTATAAATTAAATTGAATTTTAAAAAATCACATTTTCTCCTCTGAATGAGGTAGGATAAAAATTTTAATGTCATTTGATTTGAATTTGACAAATTATGAAGTGTTAGAGCCTTAGGGGCAAAGTGTAATTTTAGGAATTTTGCCTTAATTAACATTTAGGCTTAATTAAAGAAGGGAAATGGGCAACCTCTGATCTTAATCAGCTTGTTTGGATGATTGAAATTAAAAAGGGATTAATTATTAGAAACCGACCTCACTTTCTTAATTAAAAGGAAAAATTATTAAATTTCTAAATTATTAAAATTTGGAGGTTTAATAAAATTAAATGAACCTAAGACTTAGGGGTATGACTTTTGAAGTCAATAATTAATCAATTTAATGCCCATATTTGATTTTCAAATGAAATTCAAATATTGAAACATGATCACCTAAAAGTTAATATTTTTCAAATTAATTAAGACACTAACCTAAGTCTTAATGGCTTAGTAGTGATCTAAGTTAAATCAAGACTGATTAAATGAGGATTAGAAAAGCAAACATAGCTAAAATTTAAGACCTTTAAAACACCAAGAGCTAAATTAGGACCAAAATTTGGCTAAGTGTTCTAAGAACATTAGCTTGCCCCCTTTAAGGGTCTTCATTCAAATAATCTTCAAAATTAAATTACAAATGATAATTACCCTACTCTTAGAGATAATTAGAACATCAATGTTCATTGAGCATTAGGGAATTCATAGGATGAATTATTAAGCAACATAATAAGTTTAAATGAGCTCGAGCTTTTCACCAGGTGATAAGAGGGAAGCATGGACGTGCTTCTTCCTCATAACCTGTTGGATACCTCAGAGGTCTACTAAACTTAATATGTTTTTCTTAACAAAATCATCCTTAATTAAAATCCAAAATAGCCACCAAGACATGACATAGGGTTAGGAAAACTACCAAAACCTTACTTTTCTACCTCTACATGAACTGCCCCCACATGCATTTTATGTTTCAGGTGGTGAAACAAGAAGACTCGCCAGGTACGTTTTTTATAGTTTACAGTGCTGTCTTTCTTGTACTTTTTATACTTGCAAAACTTACATGCTAAACAACGATGCCACTCTGCATGAAAACTAAAACTACAGGGTAGCCACAAAACCAAAACCAAAACTAAAACTAAAATCAACTAAGATAAAATTCACCCCCACAACATTAAAAATATAAAATAACTCAAAATTTAATCACAAAAATCACATAAAACAACAACTACAACTAAACTAAGACGTCTTTATCAGATGATCGGGAACCCCTCGGAGGAGGTAACCTACGGTTGCTAACGAGGCTTCCCACGGTCTAAATTGAACTATGAAACTCATTAAGTTGAGTTTAGTAAATTCATTTGGACTAAATGAATCCAATAGAAAATAGTGGTGCCAAAATGAGGGAACCGTCGGATCCTAACTGGTGTTGCTCTAATCAACTTTAACATCCCCCACAAAATTTAAAGAACTTCAACCATAAGGCCACTTGATTTGACATCATAGCTTGACACCTTAGAAAACTAAAACTCATCATGGCAAGGAGCTTGGAGCTAGCATGGTGGGCAGCACGGCCATCTTCAACAGCAAAACATGACTTCACCAGCTAAACCAATTCATTCCTTAGAATTAAACAACCAAGCTATAGGGTTTTGAGGTTGTCTGCTTATGCAACATAAATCCTCACCTCATCTTTAGGCATTTTTATAGCTCTACTATACAATCTAATCCCTAACTCATTTTAGGATTCTGAGGTTGTCGTTCATCGTGACCTAAATCCTCACATCTTCCAGGCTATTTGTATGATTGCTTCATACAAATGTAAGCCCTAAATTAATAAAATTTGCAGGATCAAAAACTTAAATAATTTTTCATCTAAATTGAAGCCAAATAATAGGATAGAATGGGAAGCCACTGAAGTTCTCCTTTGAATCCATGACATCCCCTAGTTCTTCCTCCTTTGGATTCTACAATAAAAAAGTTCTAAATTTGAACCATTCCCCTTTCACACCTCTTTGTCTGATTTCATTGAAAAGTCCTTTACTTTGAATTCTTTTAAGATAATATTGTTTGATTTTTATCGAGAGTTTTTTTAGATGACTTTGGTCATTTAATATGTAATTAACTATAGGGGCTTGCCCTTATAGGAAGCTTTTCTCAAACCCAACATAATGTAAACCCTATTTAATTTTTCATATTAAATAAGGGAAATTGTCAGCAAATAAAATGGTTTCGTAAACCAAACAGATGACATATATTTCTTAGTTTATTCTATTGAGTCTCATCCTCAAGTCTTATGTTTATCCTTTAGGATAGATATAATATTTAAGGTATAGCGCTCTTTCATTTAAACTATAAAAATATGAGGTCAGTTTGATTTTATAATTTTCTAAACTTAAACGTCCATCCAAAGCGGGCGACAGGATTTTGATTTCGGTGACCGACAGCTTTCTATGGGTAACTCCTTAGCCAAAATAGTGTTGATAGTCTCCAAAACCAATTTGAACCCTTCAACTGAACCCAATTTGGCCAATTTGACTATTTTAACCAAAACCCCCCAAATTGCCTTTAAAGGCCCAATTTACCCAAATTTACCCTAAATGTACATCAATTTGGACTCAATTTCCATCAATTTAAATTATAAACTCAAATTCGCCTTTCATATGACTAATCAAAACCAAATCCAAGTCTAATTAGCCAAAGCTTTGAGCTCAATCTTGATCTAAGTCAAGCCCCCAATTTTGGCTCTATGACTTAGTCCCGCCAGTTTGAACCCTATGGTCTACTTAATTTCCCACAATTTGGATCTTAAATCTTTTATAACACTCCTACACACTAAACCTCACCTTCATTTGCCCTTGGTGAAGCCTCAATTTCATTTAATTTCAACCCAACTCAAAAAATCCCCAATTTGGCTGTCTCTAAATTCCACCAAATTGAATGCCTTAACCCTAAAATTGGCACCCAATTTATGTTGAAAACTCTTCATGAAATTCCTATAGAGAATTTTTAAAAATTAATTTTAATCTCACCCAATCTTAGCCCAACCTAGACACAAGTCTAGTCCGACATGCCCAAATTGACCAAAATCCCAAGATCCTTCAATTTGAGCTTCCAATTGGACTCAAAATCATTTAAATACTTAACAAAGAATTTTCATGACCATCATCCATAAATTTTTGATCAATCAATTGGGCTCAAAGTCATGGCTAGCCTAACCCAAACCCAACTCTTAGCCATTTGGACCCAAATTGGACCCATGCTCCAAAATTAACTCAACCATCTCAAAGCCACCAAATTGCTGACTCCACGGCCACTAAGTACACTCTATTGACCAAGATAAAACCTTTTGGACCAGCCAAGTTGAGACATGGACCATTGGATCCCTAAATTAAGGGATTTATGCCCATTTATAGGCCTTAACCAAAAATCTCCCCCATCATCACTTGTCCTTGAGGGTTAACCATATTTAACCCTCCCACCGGTTCATGTGACCTCCTGGCCACCTCCCTTGGCCCTTCCAGCTGACCTAGTGGCTGGAAAACGCCAAAATCAAGAGTCCCAAGCCATAATTCAAACCCAAATATACCCATCTAAGCTGGTCAATTCCAATTAGCTTTAACACCTCAAAAACCTCCACCTAAGCACCATTTTGCGCCCTTCAATTGGCCATGACAACCACCCCAAGCCATTTTATTTAAACCTCACCTCCATGCTCAAAGAAATAAGAGTTGAATTTTTCTTAAGGAAACTCTACCAAATTTCTCTCAGAGACCCCTAAGACCTCCTCAGTTCAACCCCACCATTTTGCCCCACTGATCTCCAATGTGGAAGCTCAATTTTGAGCTCAAATTTCTGCCAAAATCATGATAGAACTCTCCATAGCTTCATAGCTCACGAAACTCTAATTACTTGTGCACACACCATCCCCATGGTGACAAAATTTGATTCCCCACAAAAGCCCCCTCTGAAATTGCCTCTAACCTAGCTCTAAACCAACACCTGAAAACCACCTTCATGAAATTCATACCTAGACCATTCACCAAGGCTTGGGACTTCATCCAGAGGTTCATTGAGACCATCGAATCTACCACAACCATTTGATTGAGGCCTCACACCCTAACCCTAATCTGAGCTTATTTTTAATCTCCATACATATTTACTATATTTCATAATGTATAATCCATATAGATAGGTTTGCCTTATGTAGATGAAATTTAGAAACAAACTCTATGTAATTTGGTTGAGTCTAGGCCAAGATCTTAAGGCTTTAGTGTGAAAGGCTCAAGGGTTAGGTCACTTTGGGATGATAACGGAGAGTCGTTCGATCGCGCGTGTAATCAACAGACAAAGGAGATCAAGCCGGACAAATCCATGGTGCATAAAGCGCGGTCCGTGTTGAAGCTACGTGGCTGACGCTGTCAAATGGTGGAGCGATGAATGGAGCCTTTGGAGCATACGAGCATGAGTTGGCGCCATGTGGATAAGTAGAAAAATATGGAATTTTTGAATTATTTTAAGTGCCTAAACATCAAAATTCATATCTTTTTCTAGAAAAATCATAAAAATAAAAAAATACCCTCTTGCTCAGTGAACAGACGAGAATAATGTGGACCAAAAATAAAAATTATTTTCAAACCTATGATTTTAAATTAATTAAATAACCTCTATAGTATTTTAACTTCCCATGACTAAGGAGTGCTCACCATGGCTTGAGATTTTTAGGATTTATTCCTTATCACAAAGGGGATGTTCTCTGATTTTTCTAAGGGCAGAGGGCATCTCTATGCTTCTAACCCTAATATTCAAGCTAAGGTGACAATTTTGGCTTATTTTAATTACATAAATCAAAATATCACTTGAAAAATTATGAGAAAAATTTTTGTAGGTTTCCCGTGGTCAGAGAAATCTAGGAAAAATATTGTGATGATTTGAATCATTTTTTGAATTCCTATACTTAGTTAAATTTCAATACCTTGTATTAATTTGTGTAAATTAAATACATGTCAAAAATTAATAAAATCAACTCCACATTGTTTATAAAAATCATATCTACCCACTGTAAAAATTTGAAAATTATTTAGCTTAGTTTAAGCACTAAATGGGATTTTTTCAGAAAGCTTGTAATTTTGTCCAAAAATAATTATAATAAATTAAATATACTTAAAAAAGTTATTAAAAGTAGTTTTCTGAGTTCCTTGTGATCAGAGGCACTTAGGAAAAATAAAATTTATTTTTGGTAAATTACTTGATTTTGAGCCTCATTTTGAATTTAAAATAATTAAGAATAAATAAAAAATCAAAAATACAAAAAAAATATTTCAAAATGTCCCTAACTATTCTATGATTACATGGGACTCAATAAAATATTTTTCCTAATTTTCCTAATTTAAAAATTTTTTTTTAAAAGCTTAAATGTGAATTTTCTTTATTTTCTCATTAAAATAATTATAATAAAAAAATTAAAAATTACAAAAATATTAAATTTTATTCTCTGAGTTTTCTAAACTCAGAGAAGTCTAATAAAAATATAAAATTATTTTTTTATGATTAAAACACTATTTTCTACTTAAAATAAATCATGAAAATTGATCTAACTAAATTATTAATAATAAAAATTTAATTTAAAAAAATCATGAAATTTTACCTAAATATTTCCCTGACCTAAAGAATCCTATGATAATTTTCTCATAAATAAAAACTTTATTTTGGGAAGTTAATTAAATCACCTTTTGAAAATCTTATTTTTTTGGATTTAAATAATTATCTAAATTAAATTAAAGTTTGAGAGGTCCACATATCCTCCTCTAATATCCTAATTACCTCATGTATATGATACTCTAAACCCTCAAAATCATTTGAGTTGTGTCTAATGAGTTATGAGGTGAAGAACCCCAAGGGCAAAGTGATAATTTTAGACTTAATCAAAATTTTGGATTATCAAAGGGAAAATGGGTATATTGATCTTAATAAACATATTTGGATGATAGAAATACAAAGGGGTTACAAGGTAGAAACCCATTCAACACCCTTGCATAACATCAACTAACAACATAATTCTCCTAATCTTGATGAGTTGGAAGTCAAGTAAAGATCAAATGATTCTTAAGTGATGGGCTTATGCCAGAAAGAGGATAAATTACTTTTCTTAAGCCCAATGTTGAGGATGATGTGATCATTTAATAAGGATATAGGACACTTTAATCAAAACTTTGAAAACCACCATTTCACTCATTACGATTGTTAAAGTCTTGGTAGTGACATAGGTTCGAAGTCTAAACTCAAGTTGATTGTATTTAGAAAATGATATGATTGATAATTAACATCTTTAAGCACTATAAGCCTAACTTTAACTCTGGGCACCACAATCTTAAATGACTCAAACACGCCTTAAGGGTACCCACTCACATAATTTTTAAATGAAACATCAATTGACTAATTGAGTATCCTATCCTTGGGATAATTATATTGTTAAGCTTCAATGACCAATGGGGTAGCCACACTTTAGCCTCAGATAATTATTGAAACATTATGATAAGATCAAAATAAACTCAGGATATTTCAAGGTATATTCAAAATGATTTAGGGCCACACCTTGAACATTTTGAAATCTATTGGATATTCTGAAGGGAAAATTGGACTTGCCATATTTTATTCTAAAATTATCCACTAAGATCTTTTGAAATTCAACAAAATTATAACTTGGAGTTTGGTAACTAAATCTTCATCTACTCTTAAAACATAAACCTTCTTGCAATACTTGTAAGTACTAACCTTTCAGGTGGTGGAGCGAGAATACTCGACAGGTACGCTTCCAAATTAATGCATTTATCTTCTTGTACTTCTTATTTCAAACTTGCATGTTAAACAACGATCACTCTGCATGAAAACCTAAAACTGCTAGGATAACCACAAAACTAAAACCGAAACTAAAATCAACCAAGATAAAAATCACCTCCATAATAATCAAAATATAAGACAACTCAAAATTTAATCACAAACATCACAAAACCACAATTGCAACTAAATTAAGACGTCTATATCAGGTAATCGAGAATCTCTCCGAAGTGGTAACCTACGGTTGCTAACGAAACTTTCTACTGTATAAATAAAAGTATGGAATTCATTAAGTTGAGTTTAATAAATTCATTTGGCCTAAGTGAATCCGATAGAAAATAGTGGTACCGGAACGAGGGAATCGTACGATCCTAACCGGTGTCGCTATAATCAACTTCAACATGCCCAATAACATTTAAAGAACTTTAGCCATAGGGACATTTGATTTGACATCATAACCTGACACACTAGAAAACTTAAACTCATCACGACAAGGATCTTAGAGCTAGCATGGTGGGCAACACGGCCATCTTCAACAACAAAACACGTCTACATCAGCTAAATCATTTTCCTTCCTTATAATTAAACAACCAAGCCATAGGATTTCAAGGTCGTTCGCCTCGTGCGCCATAAATCCTCAGCCCTTTCTTTAGGCCTTTGTCTAGCTCTGCTATACAATATAAGCCTTAACTCATCTTAAGATTCTAGTGCGTCGTCTATCGCAACCTAAATCCTCACATCTTCCAGGCTATTTGTGTATTTGTTTCACACGAATGTAAGTCCTACATAATAAAATTTACAAGATGAAACATTTAAATAATTTCTCCTCTAAACTAAAGCCAAACAATAGGATATCTTGAGAAGTCACTGAGGTTCTCCTCCAGATCTATGACATCCCCTAGTTCTCCTCATTTGGATTCTACAACAAAATGTTCCAAATTTGAACTATTCCCCATTCACACCTCTTTGTTCAATCTTGTTGAAAAGTCATGTCCTTTTAACCTCTTTGAAGATAATATTTTCTAAATTTTATCTAGAGTTTTTTTAAGTGACTTCGGTCATTTAAGTTGTAATTAAATATAGGAGCTTGCCCTTATAGAAAGCTTTTTCGAGCCTAGCTTAATATAAACCCTATTTAATTTTTCATATTAAATAGGAGAATTTATGGTCAAATAAAATGGTTTTGCAGACCAAACTGATGTCATATATTTCTTAGTTTTTTTTATCGAGCCTCATCCTCAAGTCTTGTTTTTCTCTTTCCAGATAGATACAGGGTTTGAGGTATAGTGCTCTTTCATTTAAAATATGAAAAATATGGGTTCAGTTTGATTTCATATTTTTCTAATATATATATATATATATATATATATATATATATATATATATATATATATATATATATATATATATATATATATGTAAATTAAACATCCTTCGAAAGCAGACGATGAGATTTTGATTCCAGTGGCCGACAGCTTCTAACGTAAAACTCCTTAACCAAAAATTCTAGCTACTCCGCTGGGGACTAGCTTTTTTTTCCATTTAAATAAGCAAACATTTTATTCATACATCGGTAATGTGTTCTTGTCCCTCTTGGACCAAATTACCTTTCTTCTGTTGGCATGTTTTTCTCATTTCTGTCTTAGGAAAGTACGATCAACTCTTTGGACTTCAGGATTGCCTGTTCAATCACCTTCAAACAAGGAGGTTCAGAAGTTCATTTAAGGACTTTTTAATCTTCATGTGAGGTAGAACCCCCAATTGGTGTGTTCTTGGACTAATTCCACCTGAGCACTGACAACGACTTTTTATATACCTAAAAATATAAGAATTTGACACCAATACTAGAAGATTTAAACCCTCGGCAATGACGCCAAAAACTTGATGCAACTTTTAATATGCAAGAATTTATGAACTCATATTTATATATTTATAATGATTTTGTAAAGTCATAATTTCAAACGCAAGTATACGTATCGTTCAAGTAATACAGGGCTCTAGTGGAGCCCCATTTATCAATCTCACAGGGAAGCGAGGTAAGAGGTCCTTAGTCAAATCCTATTCTACTACAATTAGTCCTTAGTTTGGAATGTCTATTAAAATGATGTTTAATCTAGCAACTACTCCTAAATGCAAGTGTTAAATGTAAAGATGGTAACTATAACTAAATGCAAATATTAATTCTAAAGATAACCCTTTTTGGATGAATTGGTTTAAAGAAATTTGAGATATTAAAAACTGCTACTCTTATGTAATGAATTGGATAATGTAAAGGAATGAGATGCATTAAATATTATATGTGCCAAATAGAAGCAATCCTATTCCGTACCCTTTGGTCCAGG
Source organism: Phalaenopsis aphrodite (assembly GCA_003013225.1). Taxonomy (NCBI): domain Eukaryota; kingdom Viridiplantae; phylum Streptophyta; class Magnoliopsida; order Asparagales; family Orchidaceae; genus Phalaenopsis; species Phalaenopsis aphrodite. The sequence goes on along the minus strand of NEWO01000671.1, from coordinate 25,666 downwards.
CAAAAAGAACATTGACTAATCCTATGCTTGTTTACTAAATCCGTGGCTAGGCTGGGAGGATGCCGGCTCTCACTTCGGAGCTCCCACCTTCCCCTCGCTTGAGGGCTAACAACTCTGCTTCAGTATTCAAACAGGAGGACCAAATTGGGGATTTTAGTTTGTCACCCTAAAATCTCGAATTCTACGCCCATCAAAGTATATTTCCCTATTTATTTGCATTCAACTCCCGTGAACTTAACCATCCAAGGAATCTCAATGTGGTTCTACTTTGTTGAGAATTACACAGTCCTCTTCGGTCTTAATGCAATTACAACGAACTTTAACACTACAATAGGCCTTTATTGTAATGTAAATAAAGTGCAAGTAAAAACCATCACATTGATAATTAAATCCGCTTCTAACATGCATCACAAAATCCCAAACATGAATTCTACTCATTACAAAAGAAAAGTAAAATGAAAACAACGGCATAATCTTCTCATGCCATTATTTCCAAACAAGAAGAGAGAGTAAGAGAAGCCCATCACAAAGCACAAAGAAAACACAATGGAAACTTCATTTAACCAATGGAAATTCACTAAATAAGTGTTTACAAAACCATAAGATAATGAAGAACACAATACTTAGTTTTTTCCCTTGAAAGAAAGAAGAAAATCTCTCCCACAAAGTCTCTCAGCGATCCATGCAATGCTAGAACATCTCCTTACAAATTCTCTCAAAATCCCCTCTCCAATCTCTCCAAAAGGGTAGAAATCTACATTTCTACTCCTATTCTAAGAAACCTAAGCTTTCTCCACACTTTTACTAACATTCCTTTCACAAAAATCCCCTTTTTTCTAACCTAAATTCATTCTTTTAAAGTGTAGGGATGAAGTTTGAAGAGTTATCACAAGAGTCCTTTCAAAAAGCGTCCAAATACGTTGAATTCCGACCCAAAACCGTCAAAAGTCGTTTCATAGTCGTCCCGGGCACAGTCGGCGGGCTCGAGGGCGTGGTCGGCAAGCTTTTCTTTTATTTTTTTGTCTTATCAGGTAAATCTCACCATCGACACCGTTTTGGCGCTTACTGCACAGCTCCACCTTTTCGCTCTATTTGGCTCTATTTTTGCTCTGTTTCGCCCCATTTCAATTGTGTTGTGTTCTTAATAGATAGTTCTACAAAATAAGCATAAAAACAACCTTACTTTAAAGTGTAATCTCATTCAAAAATATGCAAGAAGCGTAAAAGAGATTAAGCATTGAAAGACTTATCGAAAGGTGACAGGGCAAATTTCCTTTGTTGCTCGTTTTTGCTCCAAATTGCTCTGTGTTTGTATCTTTTTGCTCCAATGACCATAATTCATCATACTTACAATAAAAAATAAAAATTACCCTTATTTTAAGTGCAATATCATCAAAATCAGTGTAGAATAGGTATAAAAATCTCAACATATTTTCCTTTTGTCAAAATCCCCCAAACTTAACTATTACTTGTCCTCATGTAATTTTAGTACTACATAAAAGTTATGATCTATTGTAGTAAAGTTTTAATTTAGAAAAACTATAAGTTTGATTTAAGTAAATAGATCAGTTAGATTTTTAGAAAAAATTTAAGTAATTAAGGTAACTCTGTATGTACAAGATTATCTAGTCATCAAGTTTAAGAGTTCTAGTTTTCTATTCATTTCAAGAATGACTATATGTTATAATATCAAGTCACTTAGAATATTCAAATGATAGGAACTTCATGAGAACACTACTAGTAAATGGTGCTAATCCATAAATATAAGTTCAGGAATGTATTTAGGTTTTCTCTTTAGGTAGGTCCAGTGAAGCCAATTTTTGATTAGGCATCTCCTCAAGCTTCTCCTCACTTTTTTATTTCTTTCTTTCTTTTCTTTTCTCTTTTTCATTTAGATTGCTTTCAATCCTATATATTTTTCTTTTCTTTTCAGAGATTGTTGTCAATGCTTTCTTTTTTCTTTTTCAAGTGAGGATTACTATATCTAGATAGCCTTTAATGATTTTGAACATCACCTTTCTTTCCCTAAATTTGAAAGTCAAAGCATTCATTTACCTTATAAATATTTCATAGTTGTTACATCATTGAGCCCCACTCTTTTCTTCTCAAATGAATTTCCAAGATTCTTAATACTTCAAAATATAGTTTCCTTTACTTTAAATAATTAACTGTAGTTTTATTCTCTTTAACTAAATATCTTAATCTACAAAATTAATTTTCATTAAAAAATATTCTTTTAAGTCTACCATAAAATTTAAATATCTAAAAAATATAGTTCTCAGAATTAAATTCACTACATAAAATCATATTAATAATTTTTTTAAATATTTAAATTAAGAACATCTAATAGTTAATCTTTTTCATCCCTCCCCCAAACTTGCATTTTAAATATTTTGCAATTACTTCCATAAAATGTAGCAGGAATAAAAAGTAATTGAATCTACTAGCTACTGCAACATCCAATCAAATTTATATGCATGCATAATCAGGATAAAATGAAAGCACGAGTAAGTAAATTAAGCCTAAAACATGCTTGCAATAATATTAAACTAAAAGACAGTATATTCAATTTAAAATTTCATTTTTCTTCCTACCCCCAAACTTGATTTTTAGAATGTATAACATTTAGTGCAGATAATATAAGTAGGAAGAAAAACAGTATAAAAATTCTATCTACCTCAAATTTCTATAAAAAACATCTACAATTTTTTATTAGGATAGAAAACATGTAGTAGAAAGTAAATCTAAACTAAACATGCCAGAATGAAATTAACTAAACAAAGTTCTAACTAGCATAACATGTTTCAGAATTGAAATATAAAAATGTTCTTCAATTCTTATAAATTGTAACACAACCACACGACCAAGATAAATGAGGTCAATTGTTCCTCCATCTCATCGCATCTCACTAACTTACTTCCAATTTATAACGGAATCCCTACACAAATATATTGGGTGCTTATAAATAATTTTATAGATTCTAATCCCAAAGATAAGATTATCCCTGATATATTGGTTCTCGAGCGCCAACATCAGACATCACCATATCCCAATAATTAATAACCTCTGGCAGTTATAAGGATAGTGTAAGATCATCCACAAGTTACTCATCTAATAGGTTTGCAACTCCTATCAAATGAAAATAAAGTCCGAGAAAAGAAGTAACAAATATGAGATGGAACTATCACTGTTAAAATTCATAATGTCTCATATAAAACTCAAGTTCGGGTGAAACCCGAGTTATAGTGGACTCGTCAATCCAACTACTACAAGAGAACATACAAGTCTAACCATAATTAAAATTTAAGGAATCATCTCCCTCATGACACAAAAAAAGTAAATCAAACCACTTACAATCTAAAAAACTACAAACATCAAGCAAATAGATCAATCCACACTAAAGAAAACACAATACAACACTAACAATCATGTCTCTTAAGCATACTAATTCAAACCATACAGATAACTATGGGTTGCCTCCCATAAAGCGTTTGATTTAATGTCGCTAGCCCGACAAATGATTCCACCTGGAACAAAATTCCAATTAAGTAATCCTTGATCAATAACCCAATTTTTTCCAGATCTAGGGATTCCTACAAAGTCCTTGAATTAAAATTTTTCTTTCAGCTCTTCCTTTTCATATTGATTCATATCATTGTTCCTCATATTTCTTTCTAGATCCATTATTCTTATAGTAATTTTCTCAATTTGCATATTAATATCATCATCGAAATTTATAGAAAATGGATCTTTATATGATAATTCAAGATCTCCAAAATTTTGGATCAGATTCTCTCTAGATAATTCAGATTCGACCTCAATATCTTCTATGCTACTCTTATGTTTCAAATTATCTTCCAATTCTTCAGAAATTTCTTCCATTGATCTTTCAATTTCCTTGTCCATATCTCTCAACTCAAAGCTGTTTTGAACCAAATCCTCTAATTCTCTTCTAAATATTAGTTTAATAATTTTAAATTGCACATAATTCATTTCCTTAGGATTTATCTCAGAGTCACTAGGTAAAATCTCGGGGGGGGGTAGTTGTTAATTGCATTAATAATCTGCCCCGACATCAGAATCTTATTCATTTTGTTTGTATACCACAGAATATGCCATTCAGTAACTTTGAATCACTCTTTCATAGGAGATCTTTTATTGATTTCATCATTCAATTCAAGTTCATCTTGTGATTGAGCCAAATGTGAAGATATAGAGACTGGTGGTGTATATGAATTCACCAAATAGATAGGCTTTAAAATTGTATGAGGTAAATTCATTTTAAGGTCATGAGATTTTTTAACAGATGGAATTAAAAGTTTACCATTTTTGGTAACGTCCATCATTTCACACCTCTCCTTAGTCTTCTTTAAACAACATTTTAGACTCATCATGAAAGCCCATTTCGATCTCATCTGCTAACTTACTCTCAAAACTTTTCTGGAAATATTTTTTACTTAGATAATCAATTTCATCCATCGGAAAACAATCATCATCATTTCTCTCACCTAGATATTTCATAGCCTTTAAAACATCAAAAGTGGTTTCATGGTCATTAATATTTATAGATAACTTTTCTTTTTGCACATTTATCATAGCTTATCCAATAATAAAAAAGGTCTCCCCAAAATAATGGGATATTCTTTATCTTCCTCCATATTTATTACAATAAGTCCATAGAAAAGATAAATTTATCCACTTTAACAAGCACATCTTCTATAATCCCTTGTGGATAAATGATAGATCAATCAGTTAACTGAAGAGTTATAGTAGTGGGAGAAATATCGGCTAAACCTAACCTTTTAAATATAGATAGAGTCATCACATTAATGCTCGATCCTAAATCACATAATGCTTTTCCACATAATCTTTTTCCAATTACACAAGGAATTGTAAAGCTACAACGATCTTTAAGTTTCCGAGGAAATTTTTTCTGAAGTATAGCGTTGCACTCCTCACTTAGTTCAACTGTCCCGTAATCCCCAAATTTCCTTTTCTTATTTAATATCACCTTCATAAATTTTGCATAACTTGGCATCTGTTTCAAAGCTTCAGCGAAAGGAATATTTATCGTTAACTTCTTAAGTACGTACAAGAACTTTGAAACTTTTTTATCCAACTTATGTTGTCTAAGTCTTTGATGAAATGGAGGTGGTGGTCTTTTTAAATTGATTTTAGTTGGAGATATTAATTTTTCAGATCCTTAGAAACATCTTCTTCAGGTCTTTTAGTTTCCTTTGTTTCTCTCATAGCATTTTTCTTTTCTAACCACATCCCTATCTCTCTTCCACTTTATAATTGGACAACTTCTACTTGTTCATTAGTGTTCTCTTTAGGGTTGATCTCAATGTTTCTAGGAAGTGTTCCTTGGGGTCTATTGTTAAGTGAATTAGTAATTTATCCTAGTTGATTCTCTATGTTTCTAATCGCAACATTTTGACTTTGTAACTGGTTTCCCATTTTCAATACCACTTCTTCCATAGACATCTTCTTTTTCTCAAATTGTTGATCATTGTTAGAGTCTGGTGGATATGAAGGTCTATAGTTTGTGTTCCCCTAATTATTCCAACTCCCATTAGGATTTGCATGATTATTTTCCCATTGTTCGTTTCTACCCCAAGTAGTATGACACTAGTTAAAATTAGGATGGTTCTTCCAACCTGGGTTGTAAAAGTTAGAATATGGGTTGTTTATGGTATTTAAAGCATCCTATGATAAGTTAGAATCAATCATATGCCCTAATGAAGTTTCCTCACTTACTGGAGTGAGTTGAGGCTGGTTCATTCTAAATTGGTCCAAGTTCCTTGATATTGCGGCAACTTGAGAAGCAAGAATTGTAATCACATTTGAATCATGAACACTGGCTACTTTTTTGGGATTTACCCTTGTAGAGGGCCATTGAAATTCATTTGCAGACATATTTTCAATTAACACATACGCTTCATCAAATGGTTTTGACATTAATGATCCACCCGCAGCAGCATCAATTATAAACCTAAGGGATTCTACTAACCCATTATAAAAAATTTGAAAGATTAACCAATCAGGCAGAGCATGATGTGGACACTTTCTTAAGAGTTCATTAAATCTTTCCCAGGCTTTGTACATTGATTCCCCTTCATACTGACAAAATGAGATAATATCTCTTCTAAGTTTAGTAGTCCTTGAAGGTGGAAAATACTTAGTTATGAATTTCTGAGTTAACTCCTCCCAATTTTTAATAAAGTCAGGTGCTAATGAGTATAACCATATTTTAGCCTTATCCTTTAGTGAGAAAGGAAAAAACCTTAGTCTAACAACATCGTCTGACATACCGTTATAACAAAATATAGCACAAAGTTCTAATTTGATAAGTTTATATAGGGATCCTCCAAAGGAGTTCCCCCAAACTGATTGTTCTACACCAGTTGGACAATTCCAAGATTTATTTCAAACTAGTCAGCTTCTACGACAGTGTTTTCTATACTTGAGTGAATTTCATCTATCGTAGGATTTACGTAATCCCTCAATGAAGTATGACGATTTTCCAAGTTATTATTTTGAAAGTTTTCCATTTCCATTTCTAGTTTTTTGAGTCCTTTTTGTATTTTTATTTTTATCTTTTTTTCAAACTTGGAATCATAAGGCACAAGTCCTGCAGATCCTTTGTTTAGCATACGCAACACAACAAATAATACATTTACAATTAAACAAATAACATATGAAATATATTCAACACAACAAAACATTTTCACGAACACCTTATTTTTCACACAAACAGTTTTTTTAACACGTTTTCATATAAAAACACTTTTCACACAAAACAGTTTTTACGACACTACAGTTTTCCAAGTCTAAGTCTAATTACTTCAACTAAAATTCTCTTAAAGTTCTTACCGAAGCTTCCCCAGCAACGACTCCAAAAACTTGACAGTGACTTTTTATATACCTAAAAATACAAGAGATTGACATCACTACTAGAAGATTTAAACCCTCGGCAATGACGCCAAAAACTTGATGCAACTTTTAATAGGCAAGGATTTATGAACTTAGATTTATATATTTATAATGATTTTGTGAAGTCATAATTTCAAACGCAAGTATACATATCGCTCAAGTAATAGAGGGCTCTAGTGGAGTCTCATTTATCGATCCCACAGGAAAAGCGAGGTAAGAGGTCCTTAGTTAAATCCTAGTCTACTACAATTAGTCCTTAGTTTGGAATGTTGATTAAAATGATGTTTTATCTAGCAACTACTCCTAAATGCAAGTCTTAAATGTAAAGATGGTAACTATAACTAAATGCAAATATTAATTCTAAAGATAACCCTTTTTGGATGAATTTGTTTAGAGAATTTTGAGATATTAAAAACTACTACTCTTATGTATTGAATTGGATAATGTAAAGGAATGAGATGCATTAAATATTGTATGTGCCAAATAGAAGTAATCATATTCTTTACCCTTTCCTCCAGGCATAAAGAACATTGACTAATCATATGCTTGTTTACTGAATCTATGGCTAGGCTGGGAGGATACCGGCTCTCACTTCGGAGTTCCATGTTCCCCTCGCCTGAGGGCTAACATCTCAGCTTCAGTACTCAAACAATAGGACCAAATTGGGGACTTTAGTCTGTCACCCTAAAATCTTCAATTCTACGCCCATCAAAGTATATTTTCCTATTTATTTGCATTCAACTCCCCTAAACCTAACCATCCACGCAATCTGAATGTGGTTCTACTTTGCTGAGAATTACACAGCCCTCTCGGCTCTTAATGCAATTACAACGAACTCTATCATTACAACAAGACTTTATTGTAATGTAAATAAAGTGCAAGTAAAAACCATCACATTGATAATTAAATATGCTTCTAAGATGCATCACAAAATCCTAAACATGAATTCTACTCATTACAAAAGAAAAGTAAAATGAAAACAATGACATAATCTTCTCATGCCATTATTTCCAAATAAGAAGAGATAGTAAGAGAAGCACATCATAAAGCACAAAGAAAAAATAACGGAAACTTCATTTAACCAAAGCAAATCCACTAGATAAGTGTTTACAAAATCATAAGATAATGAAGAACACAATACTTAGTTTTTTCTCTTGAAAGAATAAAGAAAATCTCTCCCACAAAGTCTCCCACCGATCCATGCAATGCTAGAACATCTCCTTACAAATTCTCTCAAAATCCCCTCTCACTCTCTCCAAAAGGGTAGAAATCTACATTTCTACTCCTATTCTAAGAAACCTAAACTTTCTCTACACTTTTCCTAACATTCCTCTCACAAAAATCCCCATTTTTCTAACCTAAATTTGTTCTTTTAAGGTGTAGGGATGAATTTTGAAGAGTTTCCACAAGAGTCCATTCAAAAAGCGTCCAAATACGTTGAATTTCGGCCCATAACCGCCAAAAGTTGGTTCATAGTCGTCCTGAGGGCCGTCAGCGGGCTCGAGGGCGCTGTCGGCAATTTTTTCTGTCGCTTTTCGGTCTTCACAAGTAAATCTCACCGTCGGCGCCAAAATCGGCAGGCAGACTGCGTAGCTCCACCGTTTCACTTCGTTTGCCTCCGTTTTAGCTCTCTTTCACCTCCATTTCAGTTGTGTTGTGTTCCTGACAGATAACCCTACAAAATAAGCATAAAAATAACCTTCCTTTAAAGTGTAATCTCATTCAAAAATATGCAAGAAGTGTAAAAGAGATTAAGCTTCGAAAGACTTATCGAAAGGTGACAGGGCAAAATTTCATTTCTTGCTCGTTTTTGCACCAAATTGCACCGTTTTTGCTCCAAATTGCACAGTTTTTGTATTGTTTTGCTCCAATGACCATAATTCATCATACCTGCAATAAAATATAAAAAATACCCTTCTTTAAAGTGCAATATCATCAAAATCATTGTAGAACAAGTATGAAAATCTCAACATATTTTCCTTTGGTAAGGCATTATGCGTTGTTAAGTTTGTCCCGCACTGCCTTCTGAATTCACTTTTTCCCTTCCATGTTTGATTTGTTGTTTTGCAAATTAAATTGGATTGTGTCGTGTTGTGCGTGAGCTTTAAATTTTTTTTATACTAATTAAATCTTATTACCTTCAAACTGTTTTTACTAAAATTTTATAACCTCCATAAATTAAATAAAGACATACTCAGTCTACAGATTGGCCTCTGCTAATTTTAGTGCTCACACTAGGATTATGAGGTATTGGACAAATAGCTAACCCCAGAGCTTTTTCTTTTCAAGCTGCTACAATGGCGTTTCCAATGCTAAAATTTTCCTGCAACCTACGGATGAGTCGCAGTGCCCACAACATCGCTCCCACCATAAAGTTTGGAGCAGGGTTTGAAGATCTTGAGGTCATCCTCGAGAAAACCCCCTTCATCGTGATGAAAGTTGTCGCTCCAGAAGTTCAGGAATCTTTTATTGAGTTTAGCCTAAGCTGTCCTCGGGACATCCCTTCTTACAAGAAAATCAAGACTAATGCCACCGTGGAACCTACCAAGCATGTTTTTTCTGCTGCTACTAAGGAAAAAGAAGTTATGATCATTGAAGACCCAACTTAGGGGTTAACTTTCCAAGCATCAGTGTTCGAAATCGGATCAAGTTCGAGGACTGCACCGTTAACCTGAACCCAAAGAAGAAACTGCAGTCAGAAGGTTTAGAGGGCTGCTAAAGCCCAAACTCCTAAGGAAGTACCTGTTGATGAAGATCCTCACCAGGATGAGTCAGGATTATTTAAGACCTATCCACTTCTACAAGGGAGTAGGTTCCATCCCTTAATGGATACCAATGGGTATGAAAGTATCTAAAAGATTGTCGCTACTTTACCGTCACTTCATGGACATGGAGAGGAGAGAAAGAAGCCTGCTCCTATCACCTGAGTCAGTTCAATTTTTCATAGACTAGCTACTAAAGAAATTTATTCAGTTAGCGAGTTACACAAACGATATCCTCTCGCATGAAGAAAGAAATTCTAAGGGATGTCAAGTCTTCTAGACAATCTCCAAAATCAACAGAAGCTTTGTCTGCTCGCATTTCCGTGGTTTTCTTTGGGAAGTTGAGTTGATACCGCCATTGTTACTACCGATTCCACCGATTTTAAATCCGCAGGCGATCGACCAGTTAACTCACGTCTAGGTCCAAGAATTCTACCAAACACCCACTATAAAGATGTTTCTAAAGTTCCAAAGGAAAAGTTTAAGTGGTTGCCCAGTACTATATCTGTTCTGCAACATGGGTAGCATACCTTTCCTCGACATGTTGATGTTTCTTCTAAGACACTCTGTCTCAAGAAATCACCTTCAAAGAAAAGTTATGGATACCCAAGGTCGTTGTATTGATATAGTCTAGTAAGTCAGCAGGGCAAGATCATTGAATGAATTAAGGGTCTGAAGTATATGATATTTTCACAATAATTGTTAGCAAGAGGGAGGAGCAAGTGGACGACGTCAAGCAGGGTCCTCAAGACCTTAAGACAATCCAAGAATCAATAATTGAAGAAAATATCAAAGAGCTCAAAATTGAGATTTCTGAATTAGCCCGGGAGCATGGAGTCTTCATTGATGATGATGATGAAGAAGATTTTGACTTTAATGAGTACCTTGAGGAGGATTTCATGGATATCCATGTCATTGAAACCAGAGTCGCTGCATCTACATGCAACGCTCAAACTCTCGTTGAAGAGAATGTCGTAGATGAGTTGCGTAGGGTTCTCTTCCTAAGGGATGAGCAAATCAGCCAAAAGAAAAGAATGAAAGAGATGGCCACTGCCATGACCGTCATAGCCGCAGTTCTGAGATAGTCTCAACCCCCACAGTTAGCCTCTCCAGAAATCAACCAACTGGAGATTATACATATCATGGGTGAAAGGAGGGAAGTTTCCTCAGCAAATAAAGATGAGCAACAAAAGAAGGATTCTCCATCAAGCACCATGCTAGAGGAGGAGTTTAAGCAAATGGTTGAGCAAGTTTTGGAGGCCTTAGCCCAATCCAAGGGTGGTGAATTGATTTTATAGGGTTGTCCTTACTCAGAGGAGTTCGATGTTGTTCCCTACCCTAAGGGTTTTGTGTCACCAAACTTTAAGATATTCGATGGGACTGGAAATCCCAGATAGCACATTGCACATTTTCGAGCCAGTTGTGGTAATACTAGAGGTAACGAAGCCTTGGTTTTACCTTAGTTTGTCAGCAACCTATCAGGGATCGCTTCTGATTGTTATGTTGAAATACCTAATGGATCAATTAAGACATTTGTCGAGTTAGAACAGTTGTTCATGAAAAGATTTGCCGAGGCACAACATCACGTCTCTATTAGAGATCTCATAATGGAAAAGCAGAAGCCCAATGAGACTTTAGTGGGCTATATCTTGAGGTGGAGAAACCTTAGCATGAAATGTGAACCTTAGCTGCAAGAACATCATGCGATTGAGATCTTACTCAAGAGAATCCATGGGCTAGTAGCTTTATTGCTCAAGGGACTCACAATTAAATCCTTTGAGAAGGTACTAAGCAAGGCCAGCAGTCTTCAAGAAGAAATCAAACATATGGATTCTTATTAGAAATCCAAGGCAACCAGAGTATTTGAAAAGAAGTTAGGATTAGTGGAAACTGTCGATAAAGGAAAACAACCAATGAAGATACATGCAGAAAATTCTCGTCAATCGTCGTCACAACATGCTAAAAAACAGACACAATAATACAGCCAGTCTAGCCAGCAACTGCCTCAGCGAGGATCATACCCAGCAGAGAATAAGAGATTGTCTTTAGCAAAACGACATAAAGTGATGTATCTCTTAAAAAATGAAGTCATACCCAAGATGTTCATAAGTCTGAGTTCAGACTACTAGATCCAAAGAAACTCAAAGAGGTCGACAAGAAAGATCAACCAAATTATTGCTCGTATCATAGATTTCTTGGACACACTATAGAGGGATGTTTTGTCTTCAAGGATTGGCATGAGAAAATTCTTAAACAATGGAATATAATGATCCCGAAAGAATATTTGAAAGAACCTGAAAAATTTTCTATAAATATGACTTTGGCTGAGCCAATCTCTTCGATTGACCCATATACTAGAAAAGATGGATGCAGTACGACTTAGAACAAGCTCATGAGGGTCCTGAACCAAATTCAGAATGCTTCAAAACAAGCATCTATTCAAATTCTTCAGCCTGCCAAACTCAAGATGAATATTTTGCCAAAGGATCCATCATCGTCAAAGACAAAGAAGAAAAAGAAAACCACCACGAAAACTGATAGCAGGGAGGGTAGGATAACTGCTACCTCGACTAGATTAGCTGTCTTGGATTTGAGGAAGAAAATTCTCGAACCCCTGACCTTTTATGATTATCTTTTTACCCCTCTAGGGTCTTATTAATAACATGATTATGATTTTGTCTACGTTTTAACTGTTTCTGGTGATAACGTAACAATCTCAATTCTCAAACTGATCCTCATATCGTACTTGAGTCTGACGAACTAATTGACAAGACCGAAGAAGAAATTGCTGATACCAACTATGACAGTGTTGGGAGTGAAGAACCAATCCTCGAGCACCACGATCCACCGCTTTCCATCAACTTAGATCTTTCCAACAAAGAAGAAACACCAGAAGATTCAACAATGGTATCTCAAGAAGAAGAAATTATGTAAGTGAACTTAAGTAGTGGGAGAGTGTTACCCTCGAGAGCAGCTCTAGTGGATAAAGGAAAGAAAATAGTAACTCGAGAAGAGTTACCTTCACCTTTGCCAATGGAAAAACCACATAATCAAGGGAAAATTGGAGGATCATACAAATTGGATTACAACGTGCTAGCTCATCTTAAGAAGTTGTTGGCTAGATTAAGCATCTACAATGCTCTAATCCTATCAAAGGAGATGAGAGAGTCTCTAGATACAGCTTTGCTTGACCCAAAGATTTGCTTAGCCTAGTTGGCTAGCACATCCTCGGATAAAGTTTGCTCGTTTAAAGAATAGTCTGGCATAACTTTCATAGATGAAGATTTGTTGCTCGGTGCCGCCCAACACAATCGTCCAATCTATATCTATGTTAACGTCGGCAAATTTGTTTTGTCCAAAGTCTTGGTAGATCTTGGAGTATCACTGAACTTGATGAGTCCACGGATATTGGTCTATTTGGACATTAAAGCTTAGAAGCTTATAGCTGATAAAATGATGTTAAGAGAATTTAACCAAAAGGGAGGGAGAGCCCTTGGATCAATGACATTACTTATGAAGTTTGAAGAACTAGTAACAACCGCTAAGTTCCATATCATCGACGCTGAGACCTCTTTTAATGCTCTACTTGGTCGACCATGGATTCATGACCACAACATGGTTCCGTCGTCTCTACAACAATGCATTAAGTACTACAAGGAAGGACAAGAACATTGTATCAAGAGGGATCTACAACCGTTTTCACTTCATGAAGTTTACATTCATGAAGATGCCGCCAACTACGCGCCTCCAAAGAAAACTGTCTTCTCTTGTGAAATTGTGACAAATAAATGTGAAGATTCAAAAAAATCACAAAGAGAAAACCATTCAACTCCGCTTCAGCAATCTTCCACTACTCTTTTACAATAAATTGGTGGGGATTCTTTTAGTTCACACACCCGAGGTCGAGGCCGGGGACGCGGACAAGCAAGAACCAAATTAATTGCTGAGCAGGCTAGACCGACCATCTATATTGGTGATGAAGATAGTTCTGAAGATGAAATAATGATGACATAACTGAAGAAACCTCAGTACAAGATATCCTTAGAAGATATGGATAAAAGCAAATATGAAACAATGTATGATCGGATAAACCATTATGTGAACACGATGACCCTTACACCGATTCTCCCTCAAAATGTTGAGATTATAGAGGTCAAGGAAGTCTATATTCAAAGCCGATCAAGTTTTATCGTGCTTCTACTTCTATTAGTTCTGAAAATTATGTAAATTTTGATGATGATCCTAATGAATTAATGGAATTACCTTTTTGTTACTTTTCACCTTATGTACAAAAGTTAATTCAACAATGAAATATTCCAAAATAAATGACAAAAGATAAATTACAACTTTTTGAAAAATTATGGGATGTTAAAAGTCTAACTCCCAACTTGAAAGAGGGTGTCGAACTTGGTACAGTAGGACCAGTCGATGATTCAAAGTTTTGCATGATTGTTACTAATAAGTCCGAAGAGGATTTCCTCGATATAGAGGATGACTCAACTGATCAGCTAATAAAAGATGCTCTATCAGAATTTGAGGAAAAAATTAAGTCAACTGTCAATGAATTGAAGGAAGTTAACCACAGAATTTGAGCAGCCATACCTAAATTCATAAATTCTCTACTCAATGATGAAGAATCTTTAGAATTGATCAAACTATTAACAGAATTCAAAGATTACTTTGTATGGAGTTACGATGAAATGTCAGGAGTGTCAGCAGAAGTTGCAGTTCATAAACTCGGAGTGGACAATGGTATGACCCCAGTAAATCAAGCCTCGAGAAGAATGCGCCTCGAAATAGAGCAACAAGCATTGCCGAGGTGAAGAAATTAATAGACGCTAGCTTTGTAAAAGAAGAGCAATACCCTGCGTGGTTGACTAACATTGTACTTGTTAAGAAGAAAAATAGACAAATCTGTGTTTGTGTCGACTTCAGTGATTTAAACAAAGCAAATCTAAAAAATGAACTTTTGTTACTAATACCTGAAATGATGGTGGATATTGCTTCGACACATGAAATTTTTTCCTTCATGGCCAGATCATCGGGGTACAATCAAATCAAGATGGTTCCAGAAGATGCAACACTTACAGCCTTCTAGGAACCTATCAGGATTTTCTGCTACATAGTGATGCCATTTGGGTTGAAGAATGCTGGAGCGACATATTAACGAGCTATCACAAAGATTTTTTATGATCTCATTCACAACAAAGTAAAATTCTACATGGACGATTTGGTCATCAAAAGTAAACAAAAAATAGACCATTTGTTTGATTTGAGGATCGTGTTCGAACAGTTACGACAATATAACCTTAAAATGAATCCCTTAAAGTGCTCCTTTGGCGTTACCTCTGAAAAATTTCTAGGATTCGTTATCTGTCATCGGGGAATCGAGATCGACCCAGATAAGATTAAAGGTAACTTGGAAATTCCTCCTCCGAAGACTTTGAAACAACAACATTCCTTCCAAGGAAAATTAATATATTTGAGACGCTTTATTTCTAATCTCTCAGTTAAGCGTCAGCCCTTCTCAGAATTAATTAAAAAGGACGCCAAATTCATTTGGGAAGAGAAATGCTAGCAGACCTTTGATGACGTTAAGCAATATTTAATGACACCTCCTGTTTTGGCAGTCTCTATCCTAGGGAAATCTTTGATACTCTGTACATCGGCCCTAGATGATCTCTCGGAGCCCTTTTAGCCCAAGTCAGTGACAAGGTTAAGGAAAATGCACTCTACTGATTGAGTTGTCACCTAATACCAACTGAGATAAGGTATCCTCCTATCGAGAAGCATTGTCTAACTTTCATTTTTGCCACCAAAAAGCTTAGAAATTACATGCTTTCTCATAAGATTACCCTAATTTCAAAAGTTAATTTGTTGCAATATTTGGTGACCTGACCAATACTTTTCGGATGTCTAGCAAGATGGTCAATGATTTTATTTAAATTTGATATAACTTTTATTCCCCTTCATGCTATCAAGGGACAGATTTTATCACACTTCCTCGCTGCACACCCACTTCCAACTGGGTCCCCTCTTAATAATGAGTATTAGATGAATAAGTATTACAGATGGATTTCTCCGGTACGCAACGCTAGGAGATGTACTTCAAAGGAGCTTCATCAACCATAAAAGACAAAGGATCAGGCACGGTTACACCAGGCAAAGAAGGGATTGGTTTGATCTTTATCACAACAGATAAGGGTATGATGAGGTTCTCATACCACTTGACAGAGTCGTGCACCAACAACGAAGCAGAACATGAAGTTTTATTTCTCGGGTTGGAGTTGGCAATTTCGATTGACATAACAGATATTTCCATCTATGGCGATTCTCAGCTTGTCATCCAACAAGTCGTCGGATAGTACAACATTTTAAAACTGAGATTAGCAGAATACCATCAATACGTAATGAAGCTGTTGGAGAAAATTCCCAATGTAACTTTCTACAGGATTCCTAGGAGAGATAATGCCCATGCTGACGCTCTAGCAAAACTTGTAAGGCGTTGGCTTGTCCCCCAGAGGATTCTATTGATATCACAGTACAAGGAAGACAAGTTTTGTTTCGAATCAACCTAAAAAATCAACACAAGCTTGAAAGAGAAGAAGAAACGATGATTGTACTTGCTGATATCAATGGAGAATGGCGTAAGCCATTGATAAAATACTTGCAAATTGGAAAGCTGCCAGAGGATAAGTCGGCAACACATCACTTCACAAAAAAGGCTATGTCATATGCTCTAATAAGTGATGTACTCTACAAAAGATTGTTTGATCAGAGGTGGTTGTGATGCCAAAGCAGAGCCGAAGCACAAAATATTTTCAAAGAAGTACACACCAGATTGTGTGGCACTCACCAGTCAGGGACAAAGATGAAAATGAAGATCAAAAGACTCGGATATTATTGGCCAAAATGATATCCAACTGTAAGGATACAACCAAAAAATGTCACCTGTGTTAAGTGCATGGGGTGGTCTTGCACCAACCTCCGAATGTGCTACACCCAACCATTGTTTCGTGGTCATTCGAGTGTTGGGGCACAGACATAATAGGTCACAGACCCTCCATCCTCCAAAGGACAGATTTATACTTGCCGCTGACGATTAGTTTTCCAAATGGGCAAAGGATGTGTCGTTATAAGTGGTTACGGTACAACACAACCTTTAATAAGATACTGGTATATATTTTGAAGAAGACACTAGAAGAAAATAAAAGAGATTGGCATAACAAATTGCTAGAAGCCTTATCGGGCTACCGGACGACGTTCAAGACTCCCACTCAGTGCACGCCCTACATGCTCGTGTACGGGTCTGAGGTAGTACTATCAATAGAAGTCCAGACATCGTCTCTTAAAGTCACTTTCACCAATCAACTGACAATAGAAGAAAGTGTAAAACTCAGACTTGATGAATTGGAAAGTCTTGAAGGAAAATGACTAGAAGCACAACAAAATTTGGAGCTTTATCAAGCGAAGATGCTACAAGCTCATTACAATTTGGTCCATCAAAGGACATTCAAAGTTGTTGATCTCATACTTGTGCTCAAAATGCCTACTCTTGCACGTTGCAAGATAGGTGGAAAATTTGAGCCAACTTGGGAGGGACCATTTATCGTGGAAAAGGTCTACACAAGAGGAGCCTACCAGCTAATAGATTTTTGAAGTGAAAGACCCATGAAGCCAATCAATGGACGATACCTGAAGAAATACTATGCAACTTAACATTGCTTGGCATGAAATTTTGAAATTTTGATTGTTCTTGGGTTATTTATTTGGCCAAATGTCTGTGATCGGGTCCAAAATTTTGTAATAAAATTAGCTCAATAAAATGAAAACTTTTGAAATTATATACTTCAAATTTATCACTCTAGTTTTATGATTGATATCTTACTAAATTAAACAATATATATATATAAATAAATGATCTTCTCACCGGTGCAAAGTAAATTTTTCCCTAATAAACATTTTGTTTTGTTCTTGTTATTGCTAAATTTCAGCTCACTGATATTTTACCTATTGTATGCAAAGAAAAACTGTCGGGCTAGAGGCTGATCTTTGCTTTCAAAGATGGTTGGAACCTCACACTTAACGAGGAAATGACACCGGAGCGTGGCGTCATAGACTTTGGCATGAACTTCAATCAAGTCGACATGGACTATGAGGGTCCTCTGATAGATGTCGTTACCCGTCAGGAAAAAGAAGAGCTACAATCACTACTAAGGATAAGCACTAGAGATAATTCCTCAATGAAGGGGAAAAATGTTATAGTACAACAAGACCCGATGGAGGGGACTAGTCGCCTGCCGTCTATGATAGCTACACCAATCGAGGGTTTGGTTGCTTCCAATGATGAAAAATCACCAAATGCACCGCTGCGGAGAACTCAGCGTAGAAATGCCAACTGCCAAAAACATAGGGCTTTCTTACATGAAGAGAGAAGATGCAAGAAGGAGACAGAAAACTTACTCACCCCTATCCCTGATGGGAATATCTATGATCCAAGCATGAGAGAGACCTCTTCTAGCCTACCTGCTACAAACAATGAGTCCAAATTCACTACAGAGACGGAGATACCATAAGTTTAGATGTTCTTTGTGCATGTTGCTCGACAAGCAACGCTAAGATACCTACATGTACACCAATTACAGGGGCATTTGGGGAGTGCCTAGACTGCAAAGTCCTCCACCTGGAGCACTGCAGTACTTTAGAGTAGTACGCGTCCACTAACAATGGATTTCAGACCACTGATCACCCGATGGGGGAACCGTATGTCCCGTTGGAGATAGAGTTGTATATCCCATTGGATACAAAGCCATATATCCCATTGGATATAGAGTCATATATTCCGCTAGAGATAGAGAGAGCACCAGCTCAGATTCCTGATAATGTTGAAATGAGGGAACACCCTCAACAGCCACCATTGATCACCATGGCATAATTTGATAAACTGATCAAAGTAAAGAAAAGGGAATTTGAATCCCATGAAGAATTTCAAGGAAGGTTCATCAATATACTAGAAGGCTTGGAGCTATACACCAGGTTCTTCTCTGAAAGCAACGAAAGAAGTATTCTCAACTGTATATTCGACCTAAGGGACTGGGGTCGAGCAGGTCTTCTAATGGAAAGAACCTATTCGGAACCATGAAAATGGATGCATGGAAAGGGCATGATCACCACACAATGTGGCTGCTGTTACAACTTCACCAAGGATAGACAAGAAAATCCTCCAAGAATTCTTAGACACAATCAAGTGGACCCACTACCTCCTATGATAAAATGGATGATTAAAAGAATGGTCCGATGGAGCATACTTCTAGTCAACTGTATTCCTAACAGCTCTATCATCAATATATATGATGAAGGTGACTGCATACCCCCACACATTGACCTTCACGACTCTGTGAGACCTTTCTACATTATCTCTTTCATGATGAAAAGCAACATTTTATTTGGAAAAGAAATAGATGTCGTTGGCCCCGGCGAGTTCAAAGGATCTGTGGAGATTTCGCTACCCGTGGGTTAAGTGCTTGTTCTTAAAAGAAACGAAGCAGACATCGCTAAACATTGCATTCCATGGGTACAACACCGTAGGGTGTCTGTAACTTTCCAAAGGATGAATGACAGCAAAATGTCATATGGATTCCAACTCGACCCGGAGTTGGAAGAACTACTGTCATACGAGCTATGAGAGGGTTGCACCTTTAAGCACATGCAAAGGGAACTCTTGTCCTGGAGTGTGTTTAGTATGTCAGCTCGATCTAGAGCTCGCCCAAACAAAGACAAGCATTCAGAGGACACCTTTTTACAGTAATTTGACACAACAGATATGATGATATAAGTATTAGTATGCTCAACTTGTGATATGTACCCAACATGAGACAATTTCTAATGTACTTTGATGCACTCAACATATTGTACCTTTCAAGGCTTTGGCCTGTTCTCAATCTGTAACACCGGTTGAAGCATATTAATGAAAGCTCCTTCAAAATTTTGTATGTTCATTCACTTGCCCTATAAGGTGCAATGGATAACAGCCACGAAACCATACGTTGGTTCGGGACTACAATGAACAAAAAATAAAACAACAAAAATTTGATGATAATAAAATTCAATAAATAAATAAATAAATAAAACTCTATTTTAAAAAATCAACCAACTAAAATTGAATTTTGAAAACATATTTTATCAATTAAATGTGATAAAAACAACAAGAAAAGAAAATAAATCTGTTGAGTTGATTCTCTCAATTTCAGGTTCTCGTACTCTTTGCTTGCACAACACGACTATCTTTGTCTGCACAATTCTCTTCACATCCTTGTGGAATTTCACATCGTTCACAAAACCTCACAAAATTCTACATATCTTCTTCAACAATGTCATCCTTTTAACATGACACATATTTATGGATTCAACACCACAAAGTCATTGTAAATTTCAATTCTTATTTTGGGATCAGTCCCTAACTTCTGAATCCCTTCTTTTTAGGTTGTCCCTAAATTTTGATTCTCTTTTGAGATTGATACCTAAATTTCAATTCTCATTTTGGGATAAGTCCCTAACTTTTGATTCCCTCCTTTTGAGGTCGGTCCCTAACTTTTGATTCTCTTTTTAAGATTGATACTTAAATTTCAATTCTCATTTCAGGATCAGTCCCTAACTTTTAATTCCTTCCTTTCAAGTTTAGTCCCTAACTTCGACTCTTTTTCTGAGATTGATACATAAATTTCAATTCCCATTTCAGGATCAGTCCCTAACTTTTGATTCCCTTTTTTCAAGTTTGGTTCCTAACTTTCGACTCTTTTCTTAAGATTGATAAATAAATTTCAATTCCCATTTCGAGATCAGTCCCTAACTTCTAATCCTTCCTTTTGAGGTTGGTCCCTAACTTCTGACTCTCTATCTGGAATTGATACCTAAATTTCAATTCTCATTTTGAGATCAGTCCCTAACTTTTGAGTCCCTCCCTAATTCTCTTTTTAGGATTGATACCTAAATTTCAATTCTCATTTCGAGATCAGTCCCTAACTTCGGATTCCCTCCTTTTCAGTTTAGTCCCTAAATTTTGACTCTCTTTCTGAGATTGATACCTAAATTTTAATTTTCATTTCAAAATCAATCCCTAACTTTTGATTCTCTTCTTTCGAGATCGATCCTTAACTTCTGACTCTCTTTTGAGATTGATACATAAATTTCAATTCTCATTTTGGGATCAATACTTAACTTCTGATTCCCTCCTTTCAAGGTCGGTCCCTAACTTCTGACTCACTTTCTGAGATTGATAGCTAAATTTCAATTCTTATTTCGGGATCAGTCCCTAACTTTTGATTCCTTCCTTTTGAGGTCAGTCCCTAACTTTTGACTCTCTTTCTAAGATTGACACCTAAATTTCAATTCTTTGTTTGGAATCAGCCCTTAACTTTTGATTCCCTCCTTTCGAGGTTGGTCCCTAACTTTTGGCTCTCTTTCTGAGATTGATACCTAAATTTCAATTCTCATTTCAGGATCAGTCCCTAATTTCTGATTCCTTTTGAGGTTGGTCCCTAACTTTAGACTGGAGATTGATACCTAAATTTCAATTCTCATTTCAAGATCAGTACCTAAGTTCTGATTCCTATCTTTCGAGGTTGGTACCTAAATTTTGACTTTCTTTTGGGATTAATACCTAAATTTTAAGTCCCACCTTAGGAACAACACCTACACACTGACTCTCATCCTCTATAAGCACCTAAAATTCGATAACTCAAACCCACTTTCCAATCCCAGCGAGAGTTTCTACCTCCTGGTTTTGATTAAATATTCGCTTGCTAATTCCTCGGCAAAAATAAAAAGCACACACAATTCTAAATTCCTTCTATGTTTGTTGTCTTAGGAGTCTGTGTTGGTCTTATTGATCTCGTCGGTCAATGCCAATACGCGTAGTGTGCTTTTCCCAACACACCACCCCTATTAGCTGTTCATTTGTTGACCTCACTTTTGGTTAAGGTTTATTTTTCCCTCTTTAGTTGCCTAAGGTCTAGCCATAGGACTTTCCTGTTGATTATTCCTAAAAAACTAGAAAAGGAACCCTCACCATTAGAAATTCTAAAGACCTCATTGCTCAACCTGAAGTTCCACATATTGGTCCTAACATCTAACACTTAGTATGTTGGGTCAGTATGAGGGAGCTCAAGATGAGTCCCCAAAGGACTGTCTGACCTTAGGGTTAGCCATGGGTTTTGGTCTGGAGCTAATTCACTCACCGACACTCACTCTCACCCACAATCACTCACAACCCTAAACCGAAATTTGTTGACATTTATCCATTGATTCTTTTGGGAGACTCAAGTAGATGGTCCCCTAAACCCACTAGCCTTAGGCTAGGGTTTTGCTAAGACCAGTACATAGAGGATCCAAATGGGGATTCCATTGTACATAATTCACATATGGTGGTCGGCTTCCCAACTCTACCACAAATACCCAACTTGGCCTTTTGCCCCTAAATCCATCCAAATTACCTAAATGCCCTCAAAACCTTAAATTTTGCAAAAAAATTCTCAAATTCATTCAAAATATTTAAATTTGTTCAAAATTCATTTCAAACCATTTCAAAATACCAAAATTACTCAAAATTAACCAAAAATTCCAAAATTACCAAAATACCCCCAAAATTGCCATAATTACGAAAAATCCCTAGGCACCTGAGACTATTCCAAAACCTCCAAAATCACTTCAAATGTCTCAAAAACTAATTTGACCATTTTGACCAAAACCCCTCAAATTGCCTTTAAAAGCCCAATTTCCCAAAATTTACCTTAAATGTCCATCAATTTGGTCCCAATTTCCCTCAGTTTCAATTCTAAGCTCAAATTCACATTTTATATGACCAATATAAACCAAATCCAGACCTAATTAGCCCATGCTTTGAGCTCAATCTTGATCTAATCAAACCCCTAATTTTGGCCCTATAACTTAATCCCACCAAATTGAACCCTATAGCCTACTTAATTTGCCTCAATTTGGATCTTAAATCTTTTATAACACTCTTACACACCAAACGTGACCTTCATTTGGCCTTGGTGAAGCCTCAATTTCATTTAATTTCAACCAAAGTCCAAAAATCCCCAAATTTGCCCCAAATTTTCTATGTCTCTAAATTCCACCAAATTGAATGCCTTAATCCCAAATATGGCACCCAATTTATGATGAAAACTCTCCATGAAATTTTTATAGACCATTTTCAACAATCAATTTGAACCTCACCCAACCTTAGCCCAACCTAGATGCAAGTCTAGTCCAACATGTTCAAATTGACCAAAATCCCAAGATCCTTCAAATTGAGCTTCCAATTGGACTAAAAATCATTTCAATACTTCACCAAAAATCTTATTGATCAATCAATTGGGCTCAAAATCATGGATAGCCTAACCCAAACCCAAATCTTAGCCATTTGGACCCCCAAATTGGACCCATGCACCAAAATTAATTTAGCCATCTCAAAGCCATCAAATTGATGACTCCACAACCACTAAGTACACTTTATTGACCCGGCTAAAACCCCTTAGACCAGCCATGGTGAGCTATGGACCATTGGATCCCTAAATTAAGAGATTTATGCCCATTTATGGGTCTTAATAAAAAATATCTCCCATCATCACTTGCCATTGAGGGTTAGCTATAATTAAAGCTTCCATTGGCTCACCTAACCTCCTGGCCACCTCCCCTGGCCCTACTGGCCAACCTAGTGGCCGTAAAACACCAAAACCAAGAGCCCCAAGCCAAAATTCGAACCCATACTTAACCATATGAGCTGGCCAATTCCAATTGGCATTAGCACCTCAAAACCCTCCAACTAAGCACCATTTTGCACCCCTGAATTGGCCATGACAGCCACTCTAGGACATTTTATTTAAACCTCACCTCCATGGCCAAAAAAATATGAGCTGAATTTTTCTTAAGGAAACTCTGTCAAATTGCTCTCAGAGACTCCCTAAGACCTCCTCAGTTCAAGCCCACCATTTTCCCCCACTTATCTCCACTGTGAAAGCTCAATTTTAAGCCCCAGTTTCTACAAAAACTAGGACAGAAATCTCCACAGCTCCACAGTCCACCAAACTCCAATTACATGTGCACACACCATCCCCACAGTTAAAGAAGTTGATTCCCCACAAAAGCCCCCCTCTAAAATAACCTCTAACCTAACTCTATACCAACAGCTGAAAACCACATTTATCGAACTCATACTTAGACCATTCACCAGGGCTTGGGACTTCATTTGAAGGTTTGTTGAAACTAATCAAAGCTGCCATAGCCATCTGATTGAGGCCTCCCCTCTTAGACAAAGGTATTGAATCTTAACCCTAATCCGAGCTTATTTTTACTCTCCATATGTATTTACTATATTTCATACTGTATAATTCATATAGATAGGTTCATCTTGAGTAGATGAAGGTTTAGAAACAAACCCCATGCAATTTGGTTGAGTTTAGGCCAAGATCTTAAGGTTTTAGTGTGAACAGCTCACGGGTTAGGTCATTTGGGGGCGATAACAGAGAGTCGTCCGTTCGCGCGTGTATTCATCGGATGAAGGAGATCAAGTCAGACAGATCCATGGTGCATAAAGCGCCGTCCACATGGCGGCTACATGGCTGGTGGCGTCAAATGGCAGAGCGACGCATGGACCCTTCAGAGTGGACGAGGATGGGTTGGTGACGCGTGGATAAGTAGAAAATATGGAATTTTTGAATTATTTTAAATGCCTAAATTTCAAAAATCCATAACTTTATGTAGAAAAATTATAAAAACAAAAGAAAAATACCCTCTTGTTTAGTGAACAGATGAGAATAATGTGGACTAGAAATAAAAATTATTTTTCAAACATATGATTTTAAATTAATTAAATACCATCTATGGTATTTTAACTCTCTATGACTAAGGAGTGCTCACCATGGCTTAAGATTTTTAAGGTTTATTCCTCATCACAAAGGGGAAGTTCTCTGATTTTTCCAAAGTCAGAGGGCATCTCTATGCTTCTAACCATGATTTTCAAGCTAAGGTGACTATTTTGGATTTTTTTAATTATATAAATCAAAACATCACTTGAAAAATTATGAGAACAGTTTTATTAGGTTTTTGGTGATCAGAGAAATCTAGGAAAAATATTGTGATGCTTTGAATCATTTTGTGAATTCATATAGTTAGTTAAATGTTAATACCTTGTATAAATTTTTGTAAATTAAATACATGTAAAAATTATCAAAATTAACTCCACATTGTTCATAAAAATCATATCTACCCACTGTAAAAATTTGAAAATTATTTGGCTTAGCCTAAGCACTAAAGCGGATTTTTTAAGAAAGCTTGTATTTTTGTACAAAAATAATTGTAATAAATTAAATACACTTAGAAAAATATATGAAAATTGGTTTTTTGAGTACCTTGTGATGAGAGGCACTTAGGAAAAATAAAATTTATTTTTGGTTAATTACTTGATTTTGAGTCTCATTTTGAATTTAAAATAATTAAGAATAAATAAAAATTCCCAAAATATAAAAAAAAAATTCAAAATGTCCCTAACTATTCTTTGATCATTTGGAACTCAATAAAATATTTTTTTTTCTAATTTTCCTAAGTTAAAAATAAATTTTTTAAAAGCTTAAAAGTGAATTTCTTTATTTTCTCACTAAAATAATTATAATAAATTAATTAAAAATAAAAAAAATAAAATTTGATTCTCTAAGTTTTTTGAACTCAGAGAAGTCTAATAAAAATATATAAATAATTTTTGTAATTAAAACACTATTTTCTATTTAAAATAAATCATTAAAATTGATATAAACTAAAATAATAATAATAAAAATTTAATTCAAAAAAATCATAAAATTATACTATTGACCTCACTTTTGGTTGAGGTCTAGAAAACTTCTTCAGTAGCCTAGGTCTAGCCATAGGACTTTCCTATTGACTAGTCTTAGAAAATTAAAAAAAGGTACCCC
>NEWO01000670.1:324780-341917 GCA_003013225.1 Phalaenopsis aphrodite | reverse complement strand
ATGGATTTTACTGAGCGTCGATGGCACCTTTTGACAGAGATGGTAGATTTAATTAAATGGTCTCTGGCCCCGATGGTACCAATGTCGGTTCAGACCCTATTTCTAGATAATTCAACAAATTTGGAGACTTTTTGAAAGTTTTTGATGCACCTATTGGAGAACCGACTCTAGGCTTTATTTGAGGCCGAAATTGATCAGAAAAGGTGCTCCTACTCATTCCTTCTTGCTCATTTTTGCCACACATCGCCTCCATACACTTTTTCCATCTTCATTCCACCACCATTCAAAAGTCTATTAGAGATTTTTCTTTAAGAGTTTAGAGTTTTTGTGGTGAGATTAAGTGTGAATTCTTCTCTAAGAGTGTTGGGAAAGGAGAAAAGTGAGAGATTTCTTTTTCTTACATTTCTTAGGAGAGACTACAAGGGATTTGCTTTAAGAAAGAGTTTAAGATAAGTGTTGTTTGTTTATTAGTGTTATATGAACTTTCTTTTATATATGAAATTTTTGTTTTGTATTATCTTTCTCATGACGTCTGAGTAGTTTTCTTTATCTTTCTCCTTACTGTGAGATATGATGAAATGAAGAAACAATATGGATGTGTCAATATTAAATTATAAAATAAATTGTGATGATTTTTTAACTCTGAACTTAATTTACTTTTCGATCTAGCCAATTGAATTGTTAAAATGTGTTGTGAAACATATGATTCGGGAAATGGAGTATGAGTTCTACAACAGAGCAAGGATCACATTTTATTTCATGAAGGAGTATTTCGTTCTTGGAATTAAGTGCAAATAAATATGGAAATATATATTGTTGGGTGTAAAATTAGAGATTTTAAACTAAAATCCTCAATTTGGTCTTAGTGTTTAAGAACTAAAGCTAGAGTTAGCCTTCAGGTGAAGGGAAGTGAGAGTCAGTATCCTCCTATTTGACACAATACATATTAAAACCATTTATCTCATCTCATTTTACTAAAATCTCATTGTAGTGGGAAAGATGTTTTTTCACATAAGAAAATCTTCATCGCATAAACATAGTTACATAGTATTATAGTTCAATAGTTTAATAGTTTAGTAGTTACTGTTTTAAACTTTTCATTTCACTTTTGCTAGTAGTTAAATAATTATGTTTTGTTAGCATCTTACACATTCGAAATTGGTGACAGTAATTTCATTTGATTTCTGTGAATTTCCTAGTTAATTTATCATTTTAAATTAAAAACATCTCAGTGGGATCGATATTCGGGGCTTAAATAGAAAGTCTTTTATTACTTGATAATGATACGTATACTTGCATAGAATCCCAACATTAATTACTTAAATTTCTTAATCATAAATATTACATCAAGCTTTTGACACCATTACATAGAGGAGTTAAACTTAAATAAATTTTACACAAATATATTTCACCGGGATCAGGCATCATTCTTATATATAGAGATCAAAAAGAAGTTGAAACACCACTGATCGTACCATGGGAGCACATATTCCACATTGTGTTACAAAAAAGAAAAGAAATTAAATTATTTGCAAAAATAAGAAAACTCTGATACAGGAACATGAACATATATTCTTTCAAATAAAAAAAAGTACAACTGACTTATCGACGAACCTCAACAACTCCTTATACAAAACCCAATCCCTTAACTTAAACTTATTAACACTATCAACCTCGGCTTGAAATCGAGTGGTCGAGCATGCCTCCCTTACATCAGCTAGGTCCATCTAGAAGTTCAATGTCTGCATTCTGAGGGTGTCCTTTTGGGTCTGGTGCCGCTCTACATTAACTCAGAGACCAAGAAGTTTGGCCTATAAATTCTTAGAGTGGGCCTCCAACCACACCTTCAGTTCCATTATACTGGCCTATTGTTGACCTCAACTTCCATCCTAGCCTCACCTTCACGAGCAATGAAATCCACAATTTTGACTGTACGACACAGACTCAGTTGACTCCTTTTTATCAATCATTGACATGTTCTCTACAATCTTTCAAAACACAAATTAGGTCGTTTGCATAATAAAAAGAGATCAAGTTAGGCAAAGCACAAAATCAATCTAATCTGGTGAGTGGGTCAAACAACCAAGCTCCTCATGCCAAGGAGTCAGTCCAGCTTAGACCATTGCAAAGATGAGAAACTATCATCAGGTATAAATGGAATGCCCACGACTCTCATCATTGTCTCTAATCATTATGCCCTCAGAAGTTCAACAGGTGTCCTTTCCATCTTTTCCATCAGATTTAGTTGATGACCTAGCATGATAAATGGTTGAATCTTTGACTTACTTCCAATGCAATAAAGCAAAGACATTAAACAATTCGTTACCATCATCTTCAACACATTCATCCAGTGGCCCCTTCTTGAAAGCTAGTTGCTTCAGTCGCTTCTTCTTAGCAAGCTTGCTGCCTTAAGGATGCTTTTCTTAGTCATCAACTATGCCACCCTTGGGAGGACGACTCTTCCTGGAAATATTCAAAGGACAGTCAAAACCCTTCATTATAATGTCATCAGATAGCTCACTAAGATGAACCTTCCTACCACTCAGCATCAGAACACCTTTGACAAGAAACGATCAAAGTTCTTGATAGAAGGAAAGTGCAGGAGTAAGGGCCATCAATAACACCCTTTTTGAATAATGACAGTACACAAAAAATGATTGTTTAATACTGATTATGAAATTATTGAACTTAATGTAAAATTTAATGTGGTATTTAATTTTTTTTGTTTTTATGACTGTTGTTACTTTCAAAAAATAAGAAAACAAGGAACTAAATATGTACAACAGAATGGCGATAGCATGAATCTCAAATAAAATTGTAAATATACATGAAATAAGGGGGACCCTCAGTCAAAGTCTACAGAGAAGCAGTCAAAAAATTGATTTACTTTATTGGAGTAAAACTTGATACTAAATCAAGGAAAAAACTTCTCAAAGTTCTGATAATTCAATCCCTTATGTAGGCAAGTTGATCGATACAGTGGGTCGAAAAAAAGACTAATTGACATAGTTGATTGAATGAAGGACCACTCGACATAGCGGCCAAACGAAGAACAGTTTGTCATAGAGTGTCGAACGAAAGACAACCCACCACCAAACGAATGATGAAGCCGAACCAAAAACAGAAACAAATCCACAGATAAGCTTAGTCGAGAAATCCCTATATCATTCCGACATGATTCGGTCCGTAATTGCAGAATGAATGAAAGTGAATCGATGATTGAAAGTCATCGTGATCGATCAGTAAATTCATTATTGTTATATATTTATGTATTGTACAAATGAACTTAATACCCAAAGCTTCTTTATATATAAGATGTCTAAAATGTATATATGTACGTTGGGTTTCTCCTATATCTATAAATATGACAACATTTTATGAGAAAAGGCTCTAGATGCCCTCATTTTACTGTTCATTTCTTCTTTGTCTCAACTGCCCTTCCTTTCACATGCTCTATTCCTTGAGTGTGATTCTCTTAACACTTTAAGATGAACATAATTATTATAATTTTGAAGTATTTTACTATCTGAGTCTTTTAACTTACCTCAAGTTGATAAAATGTTTCAATATAATCTTCTTTAGAATAGATATAACTTTGAGATTATGTGTACAAACATTGATGATCAGAGAGAGTTAGATAGATCATCTCAGCTTTTACTTTATTACCAATTATAAATCTTTAAAATCTGAGTGAATGTTTGCAAAATAAATTTTACGTGAAATATATGACTATTATGTTTAGGATGATTTTATTTAAGCAATGAAAGTTTACCTTCCCTTCTCTTCTTGATATGTCAACCTCTAGGCCAGGTTCATGACACTTAAAACAAAGGAACTGGATTGGCCATGTCCAGTAACTCAAGTGATGCACAAGAGCTTTCAACAAGTTTGTTGATCCATCCAGCTGACACCATCAATAGCCATCAATTCAAAAAAAAAGTTTGTTTGTTAGCGCACTACCTGCAAATTTTCATAGACAATTAAAGCTTAGGGCTCCACAATCCTTCTTCCAAGCAGTCACCTTCTATCTTCCTCTTCTTCTTTGTCTTCTCTCTCCACATTATCATCATGTCAATTTTTATTATTTCATTTTATCCATTTGATTTAGTGAATGATGTTACCTTTTTAAATTTAGAGTTGTCTGATTAATGCTTTACAATAGATGTAAGATTTTAATTAATCTTTTGCATTTATGTGCTCAATTATTTTAATTATGAGGATCTACTCTATGGAGTTTCTGTATTTGATCAAATTGTTGGGTGCACTTGGTTTGAGCATGTTGTACTTGCTTTAACTATCAAATAGTTTTGACATCCCTTTATAAGAATCCATATTATACGAGGCATTGAAGTTGAATTTCTTGACATTGTTATTTAATTATGACTAAATTTATGGTTTCATTTTGATCATCTCTAGGTTAGTATTTGTGATTTACTAAGAGAAAACATATACTTCTTCATTACAGTCTCTGAACTTATTGCTTCTCAAATTAATGTATAGTAAATTTATTCATGTAGCTGCAATATTTATTTTTCACGTGAGGTAGCTAAGTTGAATGCAATAGAATTTTTTCAATGTAACTTATATTATGATTTATCAATAATACTAATAATATTATTTATAAAATATATAGAACTACATGTCAATGTGCAATAATATGCATGTTAATAGATTTTTTTTTTTTTAGTAATTTGGGCTAATATGCTCATAAAATGATGACTATAATAGTTTATTATGTTTTTTTTTTTTTATTTGGTAATTTACCTATCATATTTCAGAGTGTCTTAATACAAATTGAATATAGATATATAAATAAAAATACCATAGAATCAAAATAATAGTTGATTCATATGTAAAAAAGATATGAGCATACATGAAATGATGTCATATATATATTAACATAAATGTGCTTCATTAATATCAATATAAAGGAATGATCACATATACTATTGTACTAAAAAAAATTTAACTTTAAGAGCACTTCTTATTTATACAATACTACTTTAAGCTTATATAGTTATCAATTTATATCTAGTTATAATAAGATACATGCTAATTTATTGTTACAATGCCTTCATTTATATTTGAATTGAAAATATTTAGGGGAATTTACATACATAGCACCTAAAATTATTGAATTTACTTATTGCAGCCTCTAGTGGCTTAGATAACTGTGACGCCACGGGGATGGAGCTTGGATCACGGTGTATTAAAAACTTTAGCCCCTGCATCATTATGATGGAGCACTTGAAAGCGATCACAATTGAGAAATGGAGCAAGAAGAGTAGCGAAGATAGAAGAGAAGAGGTGAAGTGGAGAAGCAGAGAAGATAGCCTGAACAAAGATAAAAATCATGTTCCTTTATTTCATTTCTCACTATATTGACACAGAGAATACAAACACATATATTTAGATAAATGAAATGGCAAACTAGTAATATCACCGATGGGATATAAGACAATATAAACTTTACAGACTCTAATTGAAAACATATGTTATTGTCACAAAATTTCTAATGCAGGAGAGGAGCCAGCTACAACTAAGGGCAAGTGAACAAATTAGTCATGAATATTAGAGAGCTGTTTGAAGAGGTAAAGCCAAGAGATCTGGTAAGAACGCTGAACTTCCTCTTTATCCCCCTTCAAGCGGACCTATCTAGGTCTGTGATCATTAACTTGGTTGTAAGTTTTTGGTGTCTAGCAATCGATAAGGGTTTTGTGGAGATACTTGCGATCCTATCCGCTATCATTATATGTTATAGTAAAATTTCCTTGAGTCTAATATGATCTCGGATGAAGTGGCAGTTGATCCCGATATTTTTTATATGTAAAGATTTATGAAGTTGACACCACTATGCGCCAACTTGATCCCAAACTTGATCTCAATCAAAGTAAGATTTCAATTTTATCTCTAAATAGTAGGGATTCTACGCAAGAATATGTATCATTATCAAGTAATATATAGCTTTTTGATTAAGCCCCAAATATCGATCCCACGGAGATCGAGGTTAATCACGATGGCTTTCAAGAGAAGTTCTAGTTTAGAATTGCACACCCTAGCTTGGAAGGTCGATAAAAGTTTGGTTTTGATTATATCCTACAATTATCAATATAATACTTCTTCAAATCCTAAACTAAAAAACTTAGTGAAAATCAAAAAGTGTGGTTTAATAATTAAAAGTACTCTTCCTCATGCAATGAAATTAGTGACAAGTGTAAAAGTAAAACAGGTAATGAGAGAGATTGTGACAAATAAGAGCAATTATATTTTTTTCCTTTACTAGAGATTCTATAAAGAACATCGGTTAATCTAAAGTTTAAATAGTTTTGAAGACGGGCTAGGTATGGAAGATACTAGCTTTCAATCTAGAGTTCCTTCTTATTCCTCCACCTGGAGGCTAACATCGTGCATTAAAATCTAAAAAAATTGACCAAATTAGGGGGTTTTAACCTGCCACTCTAAAGTCCTCTAATTCTACACCCATCAAAGATTATTTCCCTATTTATTTGCACTCAACTATATGGATTATATTCTCATCCATACAATCTCATGTGATTCTACCATCGTTGATTGAGACAATACCATCAGAGCTCTTACTTTTTTTCCCACCGGTTTTTGGCTTTCAGTTTGTTCAGTTTTCCTTTTAATTGAAAAATAAAGTAAAATTGTCACAATATATTCTCACTCTACTTAATTTTATATCCTACACATGCATGGTAATTCATTGTAAGAGGGATGAGTAAAGAAAACTACTTACTACATATGAAGAAACAACAAGAACTTTTCATTGAATAAGACTTTGAAACCATACAAACAAATGACTAGATTCAAATCAAAATACAATGAAAATATTTATATTTGATGGAAATCAAATGCTCCTTGTATAGTAAAAGCAATCTCCTAAGCAGAAATTCTCACTCTATCTCTTTCTCTCTCACCTTGTCGCCCCAAATAGGGCTCACGCCCAAGCCTCTTCTTTTTATCCAAGCCTTATTCTCCTCTTCAAATTAATTCAAGAGTCCAAGAGTCCTTTTAAAAATATTTCTAAGCCTTATTTATAATTTCCTAAGAGATTCTTAAGTATCTCTTCAAAAATGTCCATATTCATTGAATCTTCTAAAAGGTTCCTCAAGTGACTCTTCATAACTCCATATAACTGCCCCAGATTCTTTTAGAAAGTCTCTTTTATCATTTCCAACAAATTCTCCAAGAGACACAAGAAGCACCGCTTCAAAAATTGTTCAAATCTGATGTATATTCAAGAAGATATGTTGAAAACTGTTTTTGGGGCTTAAGCACTGATTTTGAAGAGCCCTCCTCTCTGTCTGGGTGGCACCTAAGTGCCATTTTGGGCACTTAAGCGTCGGGCACAGGCACTTAAGTCTTTGGTTTTGGCCCTCATTGCTCCGATGTGCCCCGATTCGACTCGATTTTCTCCGGTTTGCTCCGTTTTGGTTCATTTTTGTTCCTTTTGCTCCAATCACTCAAAATTCTTTGATTTGATGTATCCATAACCAAAAAAACAAGAAAACATACCTTTAAAGTGCAATATCATTATAAAATATAATATAAAAATAGTACATTTTTAGGCACATCAAAATCCCTCAAACTTAAACATTACTTGTCCTCAAGTAATACTACATTTTAAAATAATTTATGTAGATTAGAGTTAATGGGCCATCTTTTAGAATTGCTAAAATTTTGATTTGAAATTGTGATAGTTCAAATTAGAAGAATTTCTAGTGAATCAGACTAGCCCAGGGTCTAAAGTATTTATCATCAATCTTGGGAATTTGTTTTTCCATCTAATTCGGAAATATATGCAGATTTTTCAAACTTTGGATTCTATGAACTTTACTTTCTAGACTTAATAACTCTCTTAAAAATATTTTTTTACTAATTTAAGTATAAAAAACAAGCTTAGGATTGTTCTAAGTTCTTTACTCTAGAAAGACTCAAGTGAAACCAAATTTTTTATTAGGACCACTCCGCAAGCTTCTCCTCACAAAATTTTTTTTTCTTTTTTTTTAAAAGGGTTTTTTTTGTTCCTTTTTTTTTTTTTTCTTTTTTTTTATGTGAGGATTATTATATCTAGAGATGTCCTTAAATACTTTTTAATTCCACTATCCTTCTCTAAAGTTAAAACTTATTACTTTCCTTCACTTGAAAAGATGTATTTTTTTTAATTCTTTTTTAAAGGGGCTTTAATTTTTTGAAATTCTTTTTTTTAGGATTCTTTATTTTTCAAAAATACAATTCTTTCTACTAAAGATAGTTATTCATTTTCCTAAGTTCTCCACTAAATATTCTTAACTCCAGGTTTACCCTTTTCACTAAAAGTATCAACTAAGTTTTCCTACTCCATTTCTATACTTAAAATTCTAACATCCTTAAGATGACTCCACATAATAATAATCATTAGAAATAAAATAAAAATTTATTTGTATTACTTTTGAAAACAAGTTTGATTTAAATTTGAAATATTTTTCTTTTCCCCCCAAACTTAAGCTCAAACATGTGTAACAATGAAGTACGAAAATATGCGGTAGAGAAATATCACTTTTATAAGTTACTACACATCCTACAAAAATAACAACAAATAACACATGGTAGAATATAACAGTAGAAAGTAAATCTAGCCTAAACATGCTTGACATAATACTATAAAAGAATTTTAAATAGTAGAACAGGTACAAACTGAAGATTAAATAGGAACACATTTTAAACATTAAAAAGGAATTGTTGGCTGCTAACAAGTTTAAAATATTGAGATAAGTTTTGTCATCTCCCATGATTCATTTAACTTGACTCACAAACATAGATACACAAACTTCAATACATAGACTCACAGATTCATAAACAAACAACAATTGAGGTTAATTCGATCTTCTTTCTACTCACATTTCCCCTCCTTACTTTCAATTTCTAACGAAAGAAACTACTCTAAAAGCGTGGGTGTATTATAAAACTTTATATGCTTATCACCCATGAACCCTCATGTGTTGCCAATTTTAGGGTGACTCTAAGTTTAAGGTATACACAATCTGGTAAATAAAAATAGTGCAGTTCATCCAAATGTTGTTCACTAAGAAATTTCATGACCTTACTCGATGAAGACAAAGTTAGACAAAGGAAGTAAAAGGGTTGGTATGGAGTGGACCAAGCCCAAACTCTACATGCTTCAAGGTAATGCTCAGCTTTGATTGAGAACTAAGTTGTAACATACTCATCAACCTACTACTACCAGAAATCATATACAAATCTAGTCGTGACAAAGGAATTACCTCACAACATTAATCTAATCCACTCTTACACATCAAACATGGATCAACGTCCAACATCTTACTATTATCCAATCCAACATAACAACAATAACACTAAGCAGATAACAAAGATAATCATTGGTTGCCTCTCACGAACCACTTAGTCTAACATTGACGACCTGATGTATCCAATGTTTACTCTGGTTTCCCCAGCATCAAAATTTCATTCATTTTGTCTGAATACCATGGAATATGTCATTCAGTGATTTTGAATAACTCTTTCTTAAGAGATCTTTTACTGATTTCATCATTCAATTCAGGTTCTTCTTGTGATTGAGTCGAATCTGAAGATATAAAGATTGATGGTGTAGATGAATTCCCTAAAAAACTTTCTTGGAAATGGTTTGTACTTAGATAATCAATTTCATCCACTCAAAAACAATCATCATCTTTTCTCTCAGCTGGATAATTCATAGTCTTTAACACATCAAAAGTGAATTCAAGGTTATTAATATTCATAGTCAACTCTCCTTTTTGCACATCTATCATTGCTTGTCCAGTAATAAGAAAAAATCTCCCCAAAATAATTAGATTTCTATATCTTTCTCCATATCTAATATAATAAAGTTCATAGGAAAGATAAATTTATCCAGTTTAATACGCATGTCTTCTATAGCCCCTTTTGGGTAAATGATAGATCGATTAGCTAACTGAAGGGTTACAGTAGTGGGAGAAATATCCGCTAAACTTAACCTACTAAATATAGATAAAGGCATCACATTAATGCTTGCTCCTAAATCACATAAAGCTTTTCCACATAATATTTCTCCAATTACACAAGGAATTATTAAGCTATAAGGATCTTTAAGTTTCTGATGAAGCTTTTTCTAAAGTATATTGTTGCACTCCTCACTTAGTGCAACTGTCTTGTGATCCCTAATTTTTTTTTTCTTGTTTAATATCTCCTTCATAAACTTTGCATAACTTGGCATCTGTTCCAAAGCTTCAACGAAAGAAATATTTCTCGTTAACTTCCTAAGTAGTTCCATGAACTTTGAAAATTGTTTATCCAGCTCATGTTGTCTGAGTCTTTGAGAAAATGGAGATAGTGGTCTTTCTAAATTAATTTTATTTGGAGATATTAATTTTTTCAGATCCTTAGAAATATGTTCTTCGGGTCTTTTATTTTCCTTTGTTTCTCTCATAACTTTTTTCTCTTTTGAAACCACACCCTCTATATCTCTTCCACTTCTTAATCTGACAGCTTCTACATTTTCATTATTGTTCTCTTTAGGGCTGATCTCAGTGTTGCTAGGAAGTGTTTCTTGGGGTCTATTGCTAAGTGAATTAGTAATTTTTCCCAGTTTATTCTCTAAGTTTCTAATCGCAGCATTTTGACCTTATAACTGTTTTCCCATTTGCAATACCACTTCCTATATAGACATTTTCTTATCCTCAAATTGTTGATCATTGTTAGAGTCAGGTGGATATGAAGGTTTATAGTTTGAGTTCCTCTGATTATTTCGAGTTCCATTAAGATTTGCATGATTATTTTCCCATTGTTGGTTTTCACCCCTAATAGAATGATACTGGCTAAAATTAGGATGGTTCTTCCAACCTGGGTTGTAAAAGTTAGAATCGATAATATGCCCTAATGAAATTTCCTCACTTACTGAGTAAATTGAGACTGATTCATTCCAAATTGGTCCAACTTCCTTGATATCGCAGCAACTTGAGATGTAAGATTTGCAATCACATCTGTATCATAAACATTGGCTACATTTTTAGGATTTACCCTTATATAGGGCGATTGAAATTCATTTGTATCCATTTCTTCAATTAATGTATATGCTTCATCAATTGGTTTTAACATTAATGATCCATTAGTGGTAGTGTCAATTATAAACCCAAGGGATCCTACTAACCCATTGTAAAATGTTTGAATGATTAACCAATTAGGCAGAGCATGGTGTGGACACTTTCTTATGAGTTCCTTAAATCTTTCTCAGGCTTTGTATATTGATTCCCCTTTATACTGACAAAATGAGATAATATTGTTTCTAAGTTTAGTAGTCCTTGAAGGTGGAAAATACTTAGCTAAGAATTTTTGAGTTAACTCCTCCCAATTTTTAATAGAGCCAGGTGCTAATGATTACAACCACATTTTAGCCTTATCACTTAGTGAGAAAAGAAAAAGCCTTAGTCTAACAACATCATCTGACATGCTGTTATAATGAAATGTAGCACAAAGTTATAGAAAATTGGATTAGTGTAAATAGGGATCCTCCAAAAGAGTTCCCT
This sequence comes from Phalaenopsis aphrodite, assembly GCA_003013225.1. Lineage (NCBI taxonomy): Eukaryota > Viridiplantae > Streptophyta > Magnoliopsida > Asparagales > Orchidaceae > Phalaenopsis > Phalaenopsis aphrodite. The sequence goes on along the minus strand of NEWO01000670.1, from coordinate 330,353 downwards.
CAAACTGGTTGTTCTGCACAAGTTGGATAATCGCTGGATTTATTTCAGATGAGTTAGCTTCTACGACAGGAGTTTGTATACTTCAGTGAATTTCATCTATCATAGGATTTACATAATCCCTCAATGGTTTAATATGATTTTCCAAGTTATTATTTTGAATGTTTTCCATTTTCATTTCTAGTTTTTTTAGTCCTTTCTATTTTTTTTATTTTTTATTTTCCTAACTCGTGATCATAAGGCACAAGTTTTACGGATCCTTTCTTTTACATATGCAACACAACAAATAATACATTAACAGTTAAACAAATAAAACAAAAAATATATTCAACACAATAAAATATTTTTGCAAACACTTTATTTTTCACACAAATAGTTTTTTTACAACACTTTTTCATACAAAAACACTTTTCACACAGAAATAGCTTTTACGATACTATAGATTTCCAAGTCTAAGCCTAATTACTTCAAATAAAATTCTTCTAAAATTCATGATCAACCGTTGCGATCCCTGACAACGGTGCCAAAAACTTGATCCCTATATTTTTTATATGTAAGGATTTATGAAGTTGACATCACTAGGCGCCAAAAACTTGATCTCAAGCAAAGTCAGATTTCAATTTTATCTTTAAATAGTAGGGATTCTATACAAATATACATGTCATTATCAAGTAATAAAAGGTTTTTTTATTAAGCCCCGAATATCGATCCCACGGAGATCGAGGTTAATCACAACGACTTTCAAGAGAAATTCTAGTCTAGAATAACAAACCCTAGCTTGGAAGCTCGATAAAGGTTTGGTTTTGATTATATCCTACAATTATCACTATAGTACCACTTCTAATCCTAAACTAAAAAACTTAGTGAAAATCACAAAGTATGGTTTAATATATTAAAAGTACTCTTCCTCATGCAATAAAATTAGTGACATGTGTAAAAGTAAAACAAGTAGTGAGAGAGATTGTGAAAAATAAGAGTAATTATATTCTTTTTCCTCACTAGAGATGCTATAAAGAATATTGGTTAATCTAAAGTTTGAATAGTTCTAAAGACGGGCTAGGCAGGGAAGTTACTAGCTCTCACATCTAGAGTTCTCTCTTATCCCTCCACTTGAGGCTAAAATCTTGCGTCAAAACCAAAAACAATAGACCAAATTAGGGGGCTTTAGCCTGTCACTCTAAGGTCCTCTAATTCTACAGCCATCAAATATTATTTCCCTATTTATTTGTACTCAACCCTATGAACTACATTCTCATCCATAATGATGGAAAATAAGACACTTAATCTCCCTAACTCCAAGATTCTCCTCTGAAATGGTGAGTGTTGGTTGCATTATTATGAGTATTATGATTCTTATCCATTGAATGAGTGTCCACAGATTCTGCAGGGTGGGATTATTGTCTCACCGATGACACCAAACTATTGTGTGTGAAAAATTACATAGTGGCAGTGTATAGGTGTTTATCGTCATAGCTTTACATGAATATCTCACATACAAACAAATAAAATAAAAAATATTCGATTCAATCAAGAGTTATTATGTGAAAAGTCTTGATAGGGAAGAAAATCTTGGGGCCTAGTTAGTTTTCAATTAGTCCATTATATGAATGTGAGTTAAAACTTTGTCTGTCCCTTGAATAAAGTAAAGCAATGTTTTAAGGGTGAGAGATGTTGGCTAGACTTTCTTTAGAGATTGAAAAGTGTGTTTGAGAGAAAATAATGCCCATGCATTAATAGTACTCTAGCATTAATAAGGGTAGTTCAGTGATGATGATCAAGTGAAAGTGGCGACAATCAGGCAATATTAGCATGATGATAGTGATAGTTGAGTGGTGATAATCTAATGATAATTTCAATTGAGTTTTAGAGGTTCAATGGTGGTTCAACAATGGTGGTATGGTGATGATGGTGGCAATATGGTGATGATAGACTGATGATTATGACAACTAATAAATGATGGTATGATAGTGATGTTGAATAATTAATAATGGTTCAAACTTGGTTTTTGTTTGGTGCTAGTGATCTGGTGATGGTGGTAGTGACTAGCAATAGTGGTCTAATAATATTAAGGGTAATTGAGTGCCAACATTTTATCTAGGGTAGTTATATCATGTGTGGAAGTTCAACACTAATGGTGATGACCAACAATGATGGTATGATGTTAGTTACAGTCAAGTGTGATCAAGGTAATGATGATGGTGGCAGTCATTCGGGGCAACAAAGATTAAGCAGTGATTGATATGTGGAGCTCAAGAACTCTTAAGTATTGAAAGCTCTCTTGAATATTTTTCCCAAAACTAGAATTTTCCTTATGAGGAGAGTGGGAGTCTATTATTATATATTGAGAGTGAAACTCTTCATAAATATTACTTCAATCTTATCCACTCATCAGATGAATTAAAGTAATCTCCAAGATTACTTGAGTTTTTCTTAGTATTAAGCGCCTTAATGATGTTGGACTTAAGAGATGTTGGGTTCATTGGATTTGCCTTGACAAATTGTTTTGAGTAATATATTTTTTTTGGCGATGTATCAAGTTTAATTATACTTTATTTTTAGAACATTATAAAATATTTACTTAATCAAACAAGAATTTATTACATAACATTGAGAGTCAAAATTTAGAATACTCCAAATATCAATTTCATTTAATTTATAGTCACACAAAATGTCTCAATGAGATCAACCCAATAACATCAAAAGTTATACAATCCAAGTTCAAATAAACCTAAATCAATCACTTAAACTATAATAAAAAAATTATGATTTTACCTTAAAAATCAAATTATCTCCAAATATTGCATACATGTGTTCTAAAGTTATTTATTATTTTAAAAGGATTTTCACTCTCAAAATCTATAAATAATTATTTTCGTTCATTTTCTCTTTTTTTAGGCTATCATCATATAACTCCTTTTTCTGAATAAATCTCTCTTCTAGATCATATGGATGATTTCAAGAAGAGACTAATAAGGAAAATAAGGAATATACCACAAACATAGACAAACAAGCGAAAGAATGTAGAATACTTTCATACTGTAAATTTTACGTCATAGCCCAAAAGTGTGCATCCAAAAAGAGATAAAATTAAAAATGCCTTGGAAAAATTTCCATGAAGAAGACACTATGAAAACACCCACAACCAAAGAGTGAAGTGTGTGTGCTTGTTATGGAGTCAAGAGCAACTCTCAAAGGGATGCACCCCTTTGATTAATTATATTTTGAGTGCTGCTCAAGAATAATCTCGATTAAAAGAATCATGCTTACATTTAAGTGATGCTTATTGAGAGAGTGTCACAAAGGATGATTATTTAACAAGAGCATGACAACACTTTTAAAGCTCTCACTAAGTCATAGGGCAGAAAGTGAGTCTCTCACATCCCAAATGGGTAGCGGGTCATCGGCAGCTGAGACTTATGAAATAATTAAGTTGACTCATAGGGTACATACTATGCTTCCAAGACCTAACTGGCTAGAGAGTGAATCACCGTATCTCAAATGGGAGGTGACTTATCCACAATCGGGGCCTATGAGACGACATTGATGAAGCATCAAACAGAGCGACAAGGCTCAAAGGGGGAAAATAATGGAAGGGTAGAGTAATCCTAATCGGGTAGAGATAGTCGAGTTAAGATATCACAAATTCGTCATCCCAAGCTATTAGGACCTCAAGTCTACCTGGTCGTAAAGATAGTAAACTCAATATAACCTGAGATTCCTTATCAGCAATCTGTGAGTTGCATCTTCCAAGGAATCTCGATAGTCTTAAGTCCTAGAGAATGAAACTCTAAATCCTATGACTCTATGTAGGAAAGGAGAGTAGAGGTAGGACTTATACCTGCCAAAGTGGCAAGGAAGCTACTAAAGAGAAGAGAAAATAGAGGGCTAGCTACAAAGATGAAAACACTCACACAAAGACTTACTCACTGTTTGGGTTGGAGAAGCCTTTAACACGCTAAGCATGTTAGACAAACACCAAAGTAGAAATCTATGTTAAGCTAGTCGGGTTGGAGAAGCACAAGGACTTCTTCTCAGGACATGCAATGATGCAGTGAGCTAATCAATCCTAATATGGAGGCCTTATTAATATGACAGGGTATATAGCCATGCAAGCAACCAATTTAAAATCTAGTTTGAAGGACATGTAGAAAAGTAAAGTGCAGATTTTAAAATTTTGAGATATTTTAACCCTAAATTTTAATTAATCTCAATATTTTATTATTAAAATTTTGTAGAAAACATTTATAATATTAGGATCTTAGAGAGCTTAAGTTATAAACTGTGATTCTCAGACAAAACACAAGCGAAAAAGGGCAACACCAAGTCGAGCACACTGCAGAAAAGTAAAACAAGCCAGATATGAAGAAAAAAAGGTCGAGTGCCGCTGGATTGACAACATATCTCAAAAACATAAAAAGTGGCTAGACATTGAATATACATGTTTGGTCTTAATTTTATACCTCAAAGAGATTTAGAATTAAGGTACAGGACATGTGCCTGTAGCTCTTTTCCCCGTCACATGGTTCTGCCCGTCAGACACCTTGGAATCCGTGCATGTACCTTATTTTTAATACAAACTCTATCTGAGAACTCTAAAAAGTATGTGGTAAAATAAAAAAAATGACTTGACCTGCAAAATAGAGAGGTTGGTACAAGTTACAACATGCGAAGTAAAATAGATCACGTCAAGCGAGAGGAGAGGCAGCTAACGAGCTATGGCTTCATTGTCAAGGCGATTGGGAATGCACATGCAAATGCAACATGATCTGGTGTGTTGTGACCATTCTTTGGAGGCAGTAGCAATCATGAGATGGTAAACATTTTCCATAAGAATACAATGGTATATACTAATGACAAATGCGCTGCCAGTGCAATGATATGCATGCATGACACACAACAAAAGTGAGATGATGTTCTTCTTGTTAGGGAGAATCACACACCATGTAGGATTGTTATGCAAGCCGTCCTTGAAGAGGACACATGAGTGCTTGGGGTGAGTGTGTGAGGAGCAGTGACTCGAGAAAAGGCACATGAGAGTCGGAAGTGAGTGCGAGAAGCAGTGACTCGAGAAAGTACCTACGATAGTCCAAAGCGATGCCATAGGAGGTTAAAGATTGCAAAAACAATGACTCGAGAAAATACCTACGACAATTTAAACTAGTGTCATAGGAAGTGAAAGAGTGTGCGAGGAGCAGTGATTAGAGAAATGCACGAGATTGTCATAAGGGAGTGTGTGAGGAGTAATGACTTGAGAAATCAAGAAAGTACATACCGTTGTCTAAAGCTATGTCGTGGGAGATGAAAAGGTGTGCGAGGAGTAGTGACTCATGAAAATACCTGCGGTAGTTCAAAACGGTGACATAAGTGGTGAAAGAGTGTGCAAGTAGCAGTGACTCAAGAAAATAACTACAACAGTCCGAAGCGGTGCTGTAGGAGGTGAAAGAGTATGCGAGGCTCGGTGACTTGAGAAAATACCTACAGCAATCCAAAGCGGAGTCATAGGAAGAGAGTTGTTGTAATTCTTGTTGGAGAGAATCATGCACCGGTAGGCTTGATGTGCAAGTCGCCCCCGTCGC
>NEWO01000670.1:298607-323590 GCA_003013225.1 Phalaenopsis aphrodite | reverse complement strand
GTGCTGCCATTTTTTTTTTCAAAAAATAAAATTGATGAAATTTCGACGACGGGAAATACGTCTCCGAATGACTCCAAGACACCAGTGAAGTTCTCAATCAATAGCGAGCGGACCTCCAGTTTCCAGGTTAGCGGCGGGAGTGGCGGCACTTAAGTTCGTCGGCAGGATGAGCATCTCCTCCGCCCTAGCCATCTCTCGACCTCCTTTCCTCCCTTCTATTAGCTGTCCGCTTTCGTCTCCACTACGCTTTAAGGTAACCCTGTAATCTCTCACATCAGTTCTCTGTCTCTGAGATTCTTCAACCTCTCATTCATCACTGGTTACAGCAGAGGACATTGTTGGTTTCCTTAAGGTGTTGGTGCGGTCCTTCTCCAAAGCTGAATTCCGATTCCGAAACCTCGGACAAGTCATTTTCCCTAGGTATGTCTAAATCCAGTTGGTGCGCAGCTCTCGGAGCTGTAGGGTTCCTCGAGACGGCGTACCTGACCTATCTTAAGCTTTCTAACTCGGAAGCTTTCTGCGCTGTTGGTGGAGGTGCCTGCAACGATGTTCTCAACAGCGAGTATTCATACGTCTTCGGTAACCTTGCTCTATCATGCCTCTTCTGGAAATATCCTTGCCTGCTTTTGTACTGATCAAATGTTTTGGATGGCAATCCTTGCATTACTGAAACTAGAGTCTACTATTTTGTCAATAAGGTTCAGTTTATACACATACTTTCGAAGAAACTTTGACTGAGTACTTTCCCTTGGTTTGTGCTTATGGCACTTTTAGCTCTACGTTCTAATTTTCATATGCATCTAAAAACCTTCAAATCAGCCCTTCTACTTACACCTGTGATTCATTAATACCGCTCTTTGTAGAACATTATTACTTTTCCACCTTGTTTTCTGTTTGTTCAAGAATTTTTGAAGATATTAATGCCATCATATAAGCTGTTGTTATTGAGTAGGTGATTAGAGCTCTATTCGTCCAAGATATATTGAAGATATTCCCTTGGAAGGGTAAATAATGATGAAGTGCAATGGGATTGCTACAATTTGCATGCTAAAGGTCTGTTTGGGTCAGCTGCAAGCTGCTGCGCAATAATTTTGGTAGAAAGTTGTGTGCAGAAGCTGACTGTCTGTTTGTTTTTTGTAGTTTGAAAATAGTTGGGCTGCAGCTGTTTCTGGACAAATGATCATTGTGTTCCTGTATTGTAATGTTGTTTGTAGCAGAATTATTCATACTAGCTCATCTCATACAACAACAACAATAACAAAGCCTTAATCTCATTACGTGGGGTCGACTAAATAGTGAGTATCATGATTATCAAAATTAAAAAAAAAAATTACTAAAATAACAATCAATAAGTTGATAATATTTTTGTTAAAATGCAGCTAGTGTAAGTCACGAGACAAGCCGTCCTCCAGCGAAACTTGCGACGCCCGATCACTATTAGCTGCGGATTCCTTCAACTCATCTGCCCATATAAAGAAGTCACAATTTTGTTGTCTTTTTTTCCGAACAACTGTAAAATTATCTCTTGTAGCTATGTAACCGTCGCGAAGCAAGCAGGGTGCATGATAGTCCGCAGAAGCAGTGCAATCCTCTGGAGATACTTGAAGTCCTTGAACTCATCTTTTTTGAAGGTTTAACACAGCAAATAAAAAATTCTTAGATGTGATATTAGTGAAAAAAATTATAATTAAATAATGCAAGTTTTACTAAATCCCGAGGTCTCAGAGGACATAACAAAAATTAATGAATCTGTTATTTACAAAAGACAACAAACCTTAAAAAAAGGGTCATTAGTGCCTTCAAAACACGTTATACCGAGCTCATATGTGTCGTATATGCATATCACCAAACAAAAGACCATCTATAAGAGTCTCAAAAAACCATGACATTGAAAAAATGAGAGGAAATTGATTGTTTTTACTAGTATTTCACATGTGACATGTTTTTATTAGTATTTTATTGATTGTTTTTATTAGTATTTCACATGTGACAAGAACCAATAGCGAAAAATAAACTATCCAGAAGAACCCTTAAGGTTTAATATCCCATCACTGACCTCTAAAAAATCAAAATAAATATGCAAGAAATATTTATATATCANACATAACAAAAATTAATGAATCTGTTATTTACAAAAGACAACAAACCTAAAAAAAAGGGTTATTAGGGCCTTCAAAATACATTATACCGAGCTCATATGTGTCGTATATGCATATCACCAAACAAAAGACCATCTATAAGAGTCTCAAAAAACCATGACACTGAAAAACTGAGAGGAAATTGATTGTTTTTATTAATATTTCACATGTGACAAGAACCAATAGCAAAAAATAAACTATCCAGAAGAACCCTTAAGGTTTAATATCCCATCACTGACCTCTAAAAAATCAAAATAAATATGCAAGAAATATTTATATATCATGTTATAAACATGGTCGCCTTCTCGGTCATTCAAGTGAGGAATAATACATGCAAATGAGTGAGAAATAAAACTGTGATTCAAAATTTAAATAATTTGACAGAACATCGATGTAACAAAAAATAAAGGTTTTCACCATCCATCGTAAATAAAGTAGAAATAAATAAAATACTACAAAACATATTGCTGAATCTTATATAAATACGGTCTGTGTTTTACGAAAGATGCTGAATCTTGTTGGATGTTTTTCAAGTAGCCCCCAACTCATTTATCGTCAATGTAAGATGATGTTCTGTAGGGAGACAGATCTACGTATGTGTTGTAGTACTCGTACATCAAACATACCACAACCACAATTCTCCTTCTACGTCTCTTTTTAAGGATCCATGTTAAACAAGTGCTCTGTTCAGGTAAGGCATGGGAATCTCCGAATTAAATATGATGACCACGTCTTTCAAAACATTGATTTTAGACTTTTAATTTTAGGCAAATATGACATTAATCATCAAGGTGAGCACTCATGTTCTTTTACTGGTAATATTTTACTTCTTCTAGACTAAATACTTTTACTGGTGCTATCATTAGCTATATTGAAATTATTGCAAATTCAAAATTTTATATTCTAGTGAGTTTTTTGTTCATACTGTAGGAATGATGTATTCATATCATTATTGAATAATTTGGTTGCTATGCAAATGAGAAATTATTTTTTTATTTTTTTAGAAAATGATATTTTTATTGGATGTTTGTATGTACATGATTGACTATGATGAAGTTATCTCTTGATGGTATTTGTGGAGAAACTCTAAGGTAACCGTGCACGTATGTGGAAAAGGATATTAATATTAAAGTCCCTTAATTGATACAAACTTTTAGTTGGAGCTACTATGACGATGTATATATAGAATTGTTTGTACCCCTATCCACTTGAAGATAGATGCATGACATGTTCATCAAGTTGAAACAATGACATGACTTGATCGAATGAAAGAAGAATAACTTTGGTGACGTTTATGCTGGATGGAGAAGCTGAAAGGTGGTGACGTGGGCAGCGTCAGGACATGTTAGGAGACATACACAACATTATGGTTTGTTGAGTGGAATTCGTGGAGCTGTTCAGAGAATGGTTTGTACCTATATCCACTCGAAGATAGATGCAGGGCATGTTCATCAAATTGAGGCAAGGAGAGAAGACGGTCATGCAGTACGAAGTAGAATTCACTGCACCATCGGGGTATGCGCCACAATTGATCACTATTGAAGAAGAAAAATACTATAGATCTCTTTTGAGATTAAAAGATTCGATCAGATAGCCATTGAAAATTTTAGGGATTGATGAATATTCGATATTAGTAGAATGAGCTAGAAGAGTGGAGATTGACTATCAGCTTACTCAGAAACGTAAGGAGCACAAGAGGAAGACTGCAGAAGAACATGTAGGTAATTCAGAAGAATCCAATGAGAAGTCGAAGAATAATTCAGGGGGGGTTAGCACAAGTACGACCCAGGATACTGGAGTCACTTGTGCCAAATTCGGAAGACATAAAGGTGAATGCTTGATGGGCTCTAACACTTGTTGTTGGTGTTGTCAGCCTGGTCATATATCAATGTATTGTCCATCTCTTGGCCATAAAAACAATAAAGATCAGAAATCCAGTGGAGCTCCTTCACAGAAGTCTACAGGCAGACAGAAAAAGATAGAGTCTATAGCTTCAGCTTCGACCCAAGTTCAACCAAGACAACCTGTTCGACCTTGAGTATATTCCTTTACTCGCAGTGCCAGCCTGAAGAATCTACTACTACTAATGGTGATGAGGTCTGATTAATTTGGCATTTTATAACATGTTTTCCTGCTTAAATAACTGTGTTTTGTAGTATAATTGAGTTGTCCTGTATCGAGTTTTTACCTTTATAGTGATTACTTATCATATTAATGAATGAACCTTAGTTTCGCGGATAGCAAATGTCGATCTGTTTAATGAGAAATGACTAGAGTTATGTTTATAAATTTTTAGGATGAAACTTTTGTAAGTGTGGAAGGTTGTAATGGCCCATTTCGGTTACTGAGGAGAGATGAAACGAAGAGCCGGAGAAGAAGCGAAAGTCAGGAAATCGAACAGAGAAACCGAATAGGAGAGAGATGAAGCGAGAAGTCATGAATATGAAATGAGGGGATCAAAAGCGTATGTGACGAGTTTGCTTATAAAGTGACCAACCAAAGCAAGATTCACTTGTGAATCGAGTGGCACGAGAGACATCATGCGTAAGGCCAGTGTCGAGCTGAGGAGGATGACACAGGAGAAGAATACGATGCAGCGGGTCAAGTTAAAGAGGAAGACGAAGGAGGAGCTTCCTTGCATGTATAAGACTTCAATGGTGCCCTAACCGAGCGTCAAAGAAGAAAAAAAGGGAGTTAAGGAGAGACGCGAGTTTCTTGTAGGAAGGTAGAAGGCGAGGATAAATCACGCTCAAGGAGGAAGAAACCGCGGGCTGAATTTGTGTGAGGAAGGAACGAATCACGACTACGCGTGTATAGTGCTTGATCGAATGAAATTTTTAGGGTGAGTTTAATAATTGTAATATTCAATAAGAATTTTATTAATATATAATATTCATTTGTATATTTATATAACGTGTTTGTGTGTATACGTTTGTGTGTGTGTGTGTGTGTGTCTTTTTTTTAAAACGCCCAAGGGCTAATTTTATTGAAATTGAAAAGATACATAGAAATTGTATGAGAGGACCCAAAAAAATGTGTCCTACCTATACGATACATCAGACACTGGCATCCTAAAAGGATGAAACAAAGATAAAACACAAAAAATAAAGCTTGCAGGAAATAAGCTGCTAGGCACGAGCCAACTTGGTCTTGCCCCTGCCTCTGGTTCTAGGACCAGATACAACTAACAAATTGCTGAGTGTCGTTTCATTACCCGAAATTACTAGGGTATCATCCATTAAGTTCTCAAGCTGAGGTGTGCCTCCATTCTTCTTTTTCTTTCTAGATGTGTAAACCTTTCATTCCTCATCGATGACTGACTCATCTGATCGGTGTGGTCAACGGATTGTTGGGCATGTAGGAGAGAATGGGCCCCCAGTTTCTGACTAGCAGTAACAACATTCTGATTCTGGAGAGATGGTAAGCACGTTTCTTCAACACCTGAATCATCCTGGGGGTGTGGAGCTTCAATACTATCCTGATTATCAAACTCAAGTAAACTATCTGTCAATATATCAGTCGAAAGAACAAAGAAAGTAGTCTCTGATAGTTGGAGGTGGAGGTGGAGGTGGCATCGTGTCAACCGGTGTTTCAATAGTTTATGGAATGCACTTAGAAGCGGGGGAGGGACAGGTATGAGGTGGGACGTATCCATAAGCGTTTTAACTTGAAGGTTTTAAATTTGGATGCAACTGATAACATTGAGAATGAGAATGTTCAAACATACGACAGTGAGTATAATAAAGTGGTATTTGTTCAAGCTTTGCTTGCTGCCAAAATCTCTGATGTTGTGTGTCAATCCATATTTCTCCCGGAAAAGGTAAAGTAATATCTCTTTCTATCAAAATTCTGGCTTCTGAAGGTCGAGTTAGATTCACTGTAGGCATGTCAGTTTTGAGGGGTTTTCCGTATACCATCCCTAAATCGAAGAGAAACTCTTGATAAAAATGATAGATCTTCAAACCTGGGAAACACAGCCAAACAAGAATTGTAAGAGGTTCAATACGAGGGTCAAAATTCATCGTCCATTTTAACACCTTCATCACCTGATTTTCAATTCGAATAAGTCTTCTCGCAAACAAATGAATGGAGTCTTCATCATTTGATAATTGAATGAGAATGTGGCGACCGTCAAATTTACCGATCTTCCAACCCCCTTTCAGCTTCATTTGCTCAAAGTCCTTTCGAATTAGTTCAAGTTTAGGGTTTTCATAAAGAAACTTACCTACTAAGAACAGTCGGCAGGGCGCAGCTAGGGTGGAGATCTCTGCCTCAGTTAGAAAGATTGTAGGTTTGTCGTTTTAACGGGAAGCTTTTTTGAAAAATCTGGTTTTAATGCAAAGTGCAAAATTGTCATGATATCGTTGTGGAAACATATTGGAAAGAGGGGGGTTATCACTGGCGAGGGCGGCGACGTAGGAACGCGCTGATGCCATTTCAGACGCCGTCGATCAGCACAAACCGTACGCCACTGTTTGTTGCAGGGCGTGAAACAGCGCACGCCGTTGTTGCGTCGTAAGGCGCGAAGCGACGCGAAGGAGGAGCCTTGTGTTGCTGGGCGCGAAGGAACGACAAGCGCAGGCGAGCGGACTAGCTAACGTCAGTGGAGGCCCGCGAAACTCTGGCGAGCGGCGCTGCGGGACGACGCAACGTCGCGTCTTCTCTGTCGCAGACGACGCTACCAAAGCACGAATACGTGAGAGTGGAGATCGGGGCAGCAGTGACAATCGAAACGCTAGGCTTCGCCATGGGGCGAAACCCTAGCAGAGCGGCGAGACGACATGGAAATATATATATATATATATATATATATATATAATTAGGATTATATAAAATAAGTATGAAAAGTTAATAGTTTATTAAAATAATAAACTAATTATATTTTAAATATTTTTATTTTATGCTTTTAAATTTAAAAGAATTGACATCAAGACAAATATCAAATTAATCGACATCGAGATGAGTACTTATGTTTTTATACTATGATATTATTTTGCTTATTTTGGATCAAATGTTTTACTGGTGCTCTCATTAGTTATATTAAAATTATTGCAAACTCGAAAATTTTAATTCTAGTTAGTTTTTGTTAATATTTTAGGAATGATATGTGGGCACATCATTATTAAATGATTTGACTGCCATGCAAATAAGAAATAAATATTTTATTTAATTAGAAATTAATATTTTTATTGGATGTTTGTATGTTCATAATTGACTATGATGAAGTTACACTTTGTTGTTGCTCGTGGAAAAACACTAAGATACTAATGCATATATGAAGAAATGATATTGATGTTGAAATACTTTAATTGGTACTAACTTTTAGATGGTGCTTCTGTGACGGTCGTGATATAAAATTATGTTGATATGTTATTAATATAATAGAATACTTTGAATAGCATCAAATGTTTTTATTGATTTATTAAAAACTTGACTGACATGCATATTGCTTCATTTTCTTTTGTATTACTGTAGTTTTTTAGTATGTGTATTCACTGACTTGTTTGAGTCATTGTTATTTTAAACTAATTTTTTATATTAATTAAGTGATTAACGATAAGCGATAGAAGAGAAAACGTGCACATAAGATGCGAACAACCTGTAACGAGATAATTAATAATTATACCACTTTAATTTAATTTGTTTAATGGCTTTTTCATCTGTTAAATTTTAGATTAATATAGAAAATTTAATTCACTCTGCCCGACCGTCTATATCCGCTTTAGTTAATTCCAAGCCTTGGCCTGGGTCGAGACAGTGCAGACTTTAAGACTAGATAGTATCTGTGATGGACTGTGTTGTGTTGGCTTTAAGACCAGGTATTATCTATTATTGATTGCGTCGTGCGGGCATTAAGACTAGATACTTTTTGTAATTGGTTGTATTGTGCATGATATAAGACTAGGTAGTATATGTGATTGGTTGTGTTGTGCGGCTTTAAAACCATGCATTATATGTGGTTTATTGTGTGTGCGGGCTTTAAGAGCCGACAATATTTTTGGTATGACATCCAATGATTTCAAACAAGTGGAGATAATTATATGAGTCATACTTGGTGATCGGTTGAGCTTTGTATTTTTATTCATCATTGCTCTACATAACATTATAAAAAAAAATGACGTTGAAACCCATATTATATATAACATGCATGATGTTATTACGATACCAAATACAACAACATATAATTATAAATGCAGACAATGCTGGAAATGATATATCCATGTGGATGAGAAATAGTTATATGAATGCAGAAGAGTTGACTTGTATGTATGCAAAATAGTCAAATATATATTAAATAACTAACAGTACTCATATATTTACATGCAAGATGGGGCATTTACTCACATTTCATGAATTCTTATGTATGTACATATCAAATAATTTATATTTTGCAATTATATAACCCAAAACTCTACATATTACATTTAAAAAATCACTATTTCAACTATGAAAAGTGAAATACACTTTTTAATACATAGGTAAAATTTCTTATATGTAAAAATTAAAATCTAGGTTATAGATATGTAAATATATAAGAATTACACTCACATAGCATGGACTGTACCTAACGTCTAATGACAAAATCATCTCCTAAAACCAGTGCAAAACCTAAGAAAGTAAAACAAAATAAATCACCAAATCATGATTTCCATTTACATAGCATGTATTGCACACCACAAAATCCCAAAGTCATTGGATGTCAACCATTAAATACGACAAAAATCAAAACAATCCCAATAACAACCAATCATAGCAACCCTAGCCACAGCCAACAGAACCCCAACCAAAATAGCATAGAATGCATACTTTTAACCAAACAAAAAACACAAGTCTTATGCACTGGCAAAACTCACACCTAAACTTTCAGCATTACACAAATAATAACATAAATACACAACAAACCCTAAAAAATTAAAAACAAAATATCTATTCACAAATTCAAAGTAGGTAACAAATAGGGGTGTCAAAAATTGACTTGACACGCCAACATGACTTAAATTTGACTCGAAAATCCGGATTGGGGTTGACTTGAATATTTTTCAAGTCAGGTTCGGCTCAGAGAATTCGACCTGTTTATTATTTGGGTCGCGTTTAGGTTGAACCCGAAAATCCAAACATGACCCAAATAAGCACGAAAGTTTGGGTCGTGTTCAAGTTAGTTGGTCAAGCTCGGGTTCGGGTCTTAGTTTTCGAACTCGTTTATTCTTCGGGCTCAGGTTGCCCCTATTCAAGTCAGGTCATTTTTAGGCTGGACCCGGACCTGAACCCGAACCCAAACCGCTGACCCAAATTGACACCCCTAGATAACATGCAATGCAAAGATAAAATAGCGTGAAATGCACACCAAAACCAACAATCAAAGAAGTCCTTACACAAAGAAGGCCAGATTATGGAAATCCAGCAACAGGGAAGGAAAAAAACAAGAAAAAGCATAAGAAAACTTTTTTGTGTGACCAAAACAAAAGAGGAACAACAAAATACAGACAGGCGATTCGAATGTAGGAAGGCATGCGAAAATAACCGCTCACTTTTATGCCTTAACATGCAATGCTAGCAGTGAAGACGGCGGGCTAAACACACTAAGTGTTGAGTCATTCCACAATTCACTGAAATATAGAAGCAAAGCTGCTTTTTTGAAGTCTAATGAATCTCTCATTAAAAATAAGAATGTGATTCTATTATAGGAATTTGAAGCCGTTTTTTTTTTTTGGTGAATGCAATTCACATTGCTGTCCACCCTATACCATTAGAGAATTATCTTTGCTTATTTGGCTTCGCTTCATTTCTTTGTCAATACACTCACCTTGTTTTTCTTTCATAAGAATATGGATAAGGTGACATGCTTGGCAAAGGTTCTCAAATGTTCTCAAAGGCTTAATTTTGCATTTTTCAGGTGTTCCACTGCCACTTGTTGGAATGGTTTCATATGGGTTAGTTACATTGCTTTCTGTACAGCAATCTGGGAAGAATTTGATACCAGGATTTGGTGAAATTGATGTTCGTTTTCTCTTACTGGGGATAACCACATCA
Organism: Phalaenopsis aphrodite; assembly: GCA_003013225.1. Taxonomy (NCBI): domain Eukaryota; kingdom Viridiplantae; phylum Streptophyta; class Magnoliopsida; order Asparagales; family Orchidaceae; genus Phalaenopsis; species Phalaenopsis aphrodite. The sequence continues at coordinate 313,421 of NEWO01000670.1, read as the reverse complement.
ATGGCAACAGCAAGTGCTTATTTCTTGTACCTTCTGGGCACAAAATTACCAGGGATATCATGTTCATATTGTCTGATTTCAGTTTTCCTATCCTTCAGCCTTTTATTTATTACTTTGAAGGTGCGATATTGTAATCTTCATAATATTAAAATCATTCCTGTGTTCTGTAATTTATTTTCTACTCGAACTATATGACAGGATTATGCTTTGGAAGAGCTCAAAAAATTTGTCGGTCTGCAGTTAGCCATTGCTGCTATTGTCGTTGCTACTTTAAGCAATTCATATACTATCGCATCGCCTAAATTGCCTGGGTGAGGTGTCTAGCACAGGATATATATATATATTTTTTAAAATGATATGTTGATCATGTTTGGATTGAAAACTGTATTGCCCTGTCCGTCTAATTTTTTGAATTTGCATATCACATGGAAAATTTAAGCAGGTAGAATATAATTTATTTGTTTCATTTTGGGATGATTCATACTTGGCTATAATAATCTCATAAATGCCATCATCATCTTAAGTGTAAAGCTAGACTCCTGCTGCTTGTAGCACAATCTGAGAATAAAATCAATTATCCTAGGATATTTTCAACGAGGCATTCTACATTTAAATGTTTTATTTCAATCCAAGCCTAGTAAACCTTTAATCATTTTAGTTTAATCTGAGGTGTAAGAGTTGTGGTGAGTATTGTGTGGAGTGGTTGTCATTCACTGGGAGTGGGTGATGGACAAGGTTGGTGTTGCATCAACTTGTTAGAAGGAAGTTATATCAACAAAGGTAAGGTAAGTGATCATATTAATTTATGCCAATGAAGGAGCCCTACGGTGGGTCTCCTTTAGTAGAAGTCTTCTTTTAATAGGTTGGCAGATCTGTTAATGTTATGTTGTGGAAGTTATCAAGTTTGCACATAGTAGTGGTGTTGAACTCTTCATTGTGAGAGAAGAGGTTTAAATATGAGGTAAGAGGTTTGGGATGATAAAAGATTTAGCATGCTTGACATAGCTCTTGTTTCGAATCAAGGCCACTAGTTGGGATCTTTTCACATCATTGAGATTTAGGCAAATCAAGTTCTAGAGTTCAACATGTAATAACTGAAAATAAATAATAATAATAATAATAATAATAATAATTAATTGAATAGGCACTAAGATAAGGGTCCTTTTGGTTACGTCTTAAGAGTCGTATTACCCCCATTTGAACCATAGAACGGGAGAGAGAGAGAGGGAGAGCAACAAAGGAAAAAGGAAGAAGGGAGAAGATTCTTTCCGGTATTAAATTTTTGGCTTGTCAATGAGAGAAGAAGGATAACGATACTGAAGGAGATGAAGGAAGAAAGGAGAAGAAAGAAAAAGGAAACAAAGGAGCAGTGAACATCTCTTATTTGTTTTGATGTCGAACCCTAGTCAAAGTGAAGCATCGTCGAGGGTTTGTGGTGCGGGATCAAGTTGCGTCAAAGAGGAAAAAGGGTGGAGGACTTCGTGCAGGCGAAGAGGAAACTGAGCCCTACTTGGGGTCGAACTTTGGCACTGTGTTCGCATAGAGGAAGAGGAAGAAGAGAAGTGGCTTTGTGCATTGTTACCGCGCTCGAAGGAAGGAGGGAAGCTTCGTGTGTTGCTACTGTGCAAGAAGAAGTATAGGGTAGTGCACATCTCTGTTGAGGCGATTCAGGAACGAAGAAGGGGAGGAAGAGGAGCTGAAGGCTTTGCATGTGCTGCTCTATTGATTTTGGCTGAGGTCGAAGTAGAAGAACGAGGGAGCTCATGCATGAGGTTAGGTTGACAAAGTTGTAAAAAGGTATATTTGAGATTTAGTAAGTTAACTAATATATTATCATATAAATATATAAATGTGTGTGTGCGCGTGTGTGTGCGCGCGTGTGTGTTTAAATGCAAGGTCAAATTTAATCAGGACTCTAATATAAGGAGTTTTGCTTTGAAAGAGAAGATGCTTGTGAAGCGAATAAGAGAGGAGATCGATTTGAAAGCCTATGAGTTAAATGTTAAGCTTTATGTTATTATTGGAATTAGTAGTATAATTAGTTAAATTAATATTATTAAATGTTATTTTTGTTAGGAAGTGATGAAGAAGGCTGACAAATTCTTTGGATTTGAGAAAGAAGACAAATAAATTTAAAAGTTAAGATATGTTTTAATTAAAAATTAAAGTTTAATTTACTTAATTTGGAATTGATATTTAATAAACTGTTTATGTTTAACAATAATTTAGGTTGAATAACATTTAAGCCTAGAAGGTCGGGGGGTTGAGAATCATTGTGACAAGCAAGCTAAGTGGGTGAGTAATTATTTTATTTTATGCATTAAAATTATATTTTATTAAATGAGTAATTGCTTTATTAAATAGTTTAAAATAAGTATTTCATTCATGTCTGACATTTTGAAAGTCTGAAATGATATCACAAATGAGTGGAAAATAATGAACATATGAAGATATATTTTAAATAATTTTAAATTGATATGAAATGAAATGTAAATATTAAGTCATACAAGATTACCCTCAGATAGTACTGACGGGGGATGCGATATATTTTTGCAGGTTACAACAAAAGGGTAATTGTGTATCTTTAGGTACAATTTTGAGGGTATTTTTTATTACTTTTTTAAGGGTACGTACGTGTATAATTTTTTAGGTTACATTCAGATACACTTTTGAGAATACATTCGGGTATGATAGAAATCCTGTTATGGCTCTTAAAAATATTAAAAAAAATTTTCTTTGAAATGAAACAAGAAGGGATTAAATTAAGGTGAAAATTTACAGTTTTATAAAGTAATAAGTTGTATTTTCTTTTGGTTATTTGTGCCTAGCATTGACATAATAATTTAATGCATATTAAGATTATAAGCTAAATCAAACTTACTGATGCAATTAATAGTTTCTTTCAGGAAAAAAAAATTTTAGGTTGATATGTCTAATAGAAGCAACTAGGTTTATAGGAGGACTGCAATTGATAAATACTAGTTTATGATGTAATTGTAGTTTCTTTTTGCACTATTTCTTTTGTATAGTTAAATGTTGTTATGTGGATTGAGATTTTACTTGTAATTTACTCGTGTTATTGTTGAATGATTTAAATTTGCTTATATGAAATTGTAGAATTCTTAGTGGCTCTTTTGTATTTTGTAAGATTCTATAATTTTGTGGATTTTTGTTTAATTGTTAATATCGTCAGACCGTCTGTTTCTATCTCAGTTAATTCTAAGCCCCGGACTAGATCATGACGAAAGAGGTATTACAACAATTAGATTAAATCATGATCTAGAAGTGTCATTAGCATGATTAAATTAATTCATAAGTGATATTAATGAACGGTTAAATTGTGTTTTATTATAATCTTTCTTTCATTATTTCAGAAATATGGAAAATGAAGGGTAAGAGCTAAAGATGATTTAGTAGAGGTTGTTACACCCCTACAAATTACTGTTAATACAGATGCATTTACTGAAATGATGATTGTAGTAATGCAGTTGATTGATAACTCTCATACTCAGCCCAGTTTTAGTGGAGGTCAGATGGACAAGTACTTAAAATTATTTTAGGCTATGGGGCCACCTCTCTTTTCGGGAGGAAGTTTGATGGATTCTGAAAATTGGCTGCTAAAAGTAGAAAAAATTCTAGATGAATTGTCTTGTCCTCCAGAGAGAATGGTTACTCTAGCCAATTTTGTCTTAGAGAGAGAAAAAGAGAGATTGTGGCGAGAGTGGTTATTAGAGAAATATGGGGGTAGGGCCAACCATATGTTCCAGTGGGATGAGTTTGTGAGTACTTTTAGAGACTGGTTTGTACCACTGTCAGCCAGAAAACAAATATAAGACAAGCTTTTTTGGTTGATATAGGGTGGTCGTTCGATAATGCAATACACAGCTGAATTCACCATGCTCTCAAAGTATGCAACCCGGTTGATTCCAACTGTAGAAAAGTGCCACTGATTTTTGTCTTAACTGAGAGATGTGATCAGACAACAATTGATTCATTTTGGAATATGTTATTATTCGGTGTTGATGGAGAGAGTCAGGAGGATTGAATTGGATTTAGAAGCTATTTAGAGGAAGAGAAATTCATAAGAGAAGAAATTCACAGGGATCTAGGTTTTCTCAAGGCTCTCGGAGCAGACAATCCTTCCAGTCATGTAATATTGGTGCTATAAAGGCTTGATCCAACAGTGTTGACACTCAGTTTGAAGCAAAGAAATGTGATAAGTGTGGTAGGTCTCACAAGTGCAAGTGTCTGTTTGGATCAAACACTTGCTTTTGGTGCCATCATCCAAGACATGGTGAAGAACTGCCCTATACTGGGTCAGAGGTCTCCAGCTGATTCTAAGAGCAGTACTACACCATCTTAGATGAGCTTTGATAGACCGAGGGCAGCTAAATCTTTAGGATTAGTGTCAAACACGGATCAGACTCAACAAAATGTCCAGCCCAGAGTATATGCACTTTCTTAGCAGGAAGCTAAGAACTCTCCTGATGTCATCACATGTATTTTAACTCTTAATAATTTTAGCTCTGTGCACTTTAATCATCATAAAATTTATGTAATGTTATTCATAATAACCCGCAAGAAATAAGTCAACTCTAATGTTCAATGTAATGATTTTAATGATATGTATCATATATCTTCAGAGTAGGCCGATAAGACTATTGTTTAATTCAGGAGCATCACACTCTTTTATAGCTAAGGAACTGGTTAAAGTGATGCGATTGAATATCATTTCTATGTTTGTGTTTTTATCAGTTAGAATGTCAAATGATACTTTTATGGAGGTCAATCAGTCATGTTAGGTGGCGTTAAAGATTGACAGAAAATATTTTGTGGCGCAACTTATTGTTATTCCCTTGATGGAGTTTAAGGTGATTTTATGCATGGATTAAATGTCTAAAAACGGTCGCTATTGATTGTAATAAAAAGTCTGTCAAAATAAATATACTTAGGGAGGAAGAAGTTAAATTTTGTGGTGGCAGAGGATTGACATCCATGATAATTATATGTTTGAAGGCTTTTAAATTGTTGAATTGTGGAAATTAAGGTTTTCTTGCTCAGGTAACATATACTTCTAAGAAAGTACAGTCTTTGGGAGATATTTTAGTGGTAAGGGAATATACAGAAGTGTTCCTTAATAATTTATCAGAGCTATCGCCAGTGTAAGAGATTGATTTTACTATTGAGCTCTTGCCAAGTTCTGAGCCTATATCCAAGACACTCTACGTAATGACATTTAAGGAGTTGCAGGAGTTGAAGAGCCGACTGCGTGAGTTATTAGATAATGGTTTGATCATACTTGACACCTCACCGTTGGAAGCTCTAGTATTATTTGTGAAGAAGGATAAGAGATTCATCATGTGTATTGACTATAAGGAGTTGAATAAGCTCATAGTTAAAAACAAATATCTACTGCCGAGAATTGACGATTTGTTTGATCAATTGAACGAGTCTTTGTATTTTTAAATATTGATCTAAGGTCATAATATCATCAGCTAAAGATTAAACAAGAAGACATAATGAAGATGGCTTTCAGGATTAGATATGAGCACAATGAATTCGTAGTGATGTCATTTGGACTGTCAAATGCTACAACAGTTTTTATGGATTTGATGAAGATGGTCTTCATGATAGTTTTTAGAGATGATATTTTAGTGAATTCGAGGGATTAATTCAGTCATACAGATCATTTACATGTTGTGCTATAGGTTTTGAAGGAGAATGCACTTTGTGCCAAATTTTCTAAATGTGAATTTTGACTTAAAAGTGTGGCTTTTCTTGGGCACGTTATCAATAAAGACGACATATATGTGAATCAAAATAAGAACTAGATGATTACAGATTGGCTATGACCTACTAATGTTGTTGAGGTTGGGAGCTTTCTAGGTCTGACTGGTTATTATAGGAAATTTGTCGAGGGATTTTCACAGATTGCTATTCCACTATCAAGATTGACTCGGAAAACAGTGAAATTTGAAGATCAGATCATTGTGAGGAGGCTTTTTAGGAGCTGAAGACTTTTTCAATGTGTGCTCTAATTTTAGCCATCCCTTCAAGTTCTAATAGGTTTAGATTTTCAGTAATGCATCTTTGAGGGGGTTTTGGGTTGTGTACTCATGCAACATGGTAAAATCATTGCATATGCATCACGACAATTGAAAAAACATGAAAATAATTATTCAACATATGATTTGGAGCTTTGAACAATTATTTTTTGCACTTAAAATATGAAGCACTATATGTACGAAGTTTCATGCAAAATTTTTACTGACCATCAAAGTTTGAAGTATATTTTTGCTCAGACAGAATGAACCTGAGGCAGAGGAGATGAAGGCATTTTATTAAAGGTTTTGATTTAGATATTCAATACCATCCTAGAAAAACAAATGTGGTGGCATATGCGCTGAGTAGGAAGGTTTCAGGTAATTTGAACTATTTATTTACTCAGCAGAAGCAGTAACCTAAAGAGTTAGATAAGTTGAAGCTATATATAATTGATTATGGTAATGATAGTATGGTTCAACTATATTAGTTAATCGTGCAATCTAAGTTGAAAAGTAGAATTGAAAATTCTTTAGCCAGATATAATAGTGTTAAAAAAATCTTGGATTAGGTTAAGGTGGGCAGTTTGGAGAGGTATTTGCTAGATCAGTATGATTTATTGAGATATAAAAGCATGGTTTCTGTTCTAGATATTAATGATATGTGGAAGGAAATTTTGGAAGAAATATTTATTTGGCTATACTATTCACTCAGGGAGCAATAATATGTACCAAGATTTCAAAGAAGCAATTTGGTCGCCAGAATGGAGTGTGGCAAAATTTGTGGCTAAGTATCCTTCATGCCAGCCAATGAAGCAAAACATCAGTGTCTTGGAGGTTAGCTGCAACATTTACCACTTCCAGAGTTGAAATTGAATGAGATTGCGGTGGACTTTGTGATTGGGTTGCCTAGATCACTCCAGGATCGTGATGATATATGGGTAATCGTCGACTGCCCATTTCTTGACCATAAGATAGACAGATCAAATGGAGAAGTTAACCAGTTGTATGTTGATCAAATTGTGAGGTTGTATGGAGTGTTGCCGAAGTCTGTTGTCTCTGATAGAGATGACAGACTTACTTCTAGATTGTTGAAGAAGGTTCGGGAAGATTTGGGCACCCAATTGACTTTCAGCATAGGTTTTCACCTTCAGACAGATAGCTAGTCAGAGAACTCTATTCATACCTTGGAAGATCTACTAAAGTTATATGTCCTTGACTTTGGTGGAGGTTGGGAATCACATATATTTTTAGTAGAGTATGCTTATTATTACAGTTATCAGGCTAACATTGAGATGACCCCATATGAAGTCTTGTATGCAAGGAGGTGTAGGACACCTATATGTTGGCATGAAATAAGTGAAGGAAAGATCATTGGAATTGATTTAGTTAATGATGCTATTGAGAAGATTATACTGATCTGAGACAGATTGAAGGCAGTGCAAGTAGACAGAAGAAATATTACGATGTTAAGCACAAACCTATTGAGTTTGAAGTTGGAGAGTTTGTTTTTATCAAGGTCAGTCCATTGAAGGTGTGCAATGATTTTGAAAAACAAGAAAATTGAGGCCCAAATTTGTCGGCCCCTTTTAGAATGTGGAGAGGATTAAAAATGTGGATTATAGATTTACTTTACCAGCTCGTATGCAGGGAGTGTATACTATATTCCACATTTCTTCACTCAGAATATATATTGTAGATAAAGCTAGTAGGGTTATAACAAACTCAATTGATATTCAACCAGATTTGACTTATATTAAGAAGCCTGAAAGGATTCTGGATTATGATGTGAAGAAACTGCAAAATAGAGAGATCCCTTTTATGAAGATTTTATGGAAGCATCAGTCGGAGAAGGATGTTATTTAGGAGAAAGACTCTTGAGTTGCAAGAAAGATATCCACAGTTTGAGGTATGTTTACTTTCATGATACTTTTAAAATTTTGAGGATGGAATTTTTATGGGGGAAGATTGTAATAACTAAAATTAAATAAATAATAATGATAATAATAATTAATTGAAAAGGTACTAAGATAAGAACCCTTTTCGATTACGACTTAGGAGTCATATTACCTCATTCAAACCATCGAACGAGAGAGGAAGAGAGAGCAACAAAGGAGAAGGGAAGAAGGGAGAAGTTTCTTTCTAGTCCTAAATTTTTGTCTTGTTAGTGAGAGATTAAGAATAACAACAGTGAAGGAGAGGAATGAAGAAGAAAGAGTAAACAATGGAGCAGTGAGCATCTCTTATTTGTTTCGACGTCGAACGCTAGTTGAAGGGAAGCGACGTCTAAGACTTGTGGTGCGGGATCGGGCCGTGTCAAAGAAGAAAAATGACGAAGGACTTCGAGCAGTCGAAGAGGAAACCGAGCCCTACTATGTATCAAACTTTGGCGCTGTGTTCGTGTAGAGGCAAAGGAAAAAGAGAAGTGATTATGTGCATTGTTACAAGGAGGCAAGCTTCTTGTTGCTACCGTGCCAGAAGAAGTAGGAGGTTGTGCACCTGCTTTGTTGAGATGATTCAAGATCGAATAAGAGGAGGAAGGGGAGCCTAAGGCTCTGCGTGTGCTGCTCTGTTGGGTTTCGCTGAGACTGAAGGAGAAGAACGAGGAGCTCATGCATGAAGTTAGGGCAGCTAAAGTTATAAAAAGGTATATTTGACATTTTAGTAAGTTACTTAATATATTATTATATAAACAAATTTTTATGTATATGTGTGTGTGTCTGTGTTTAAATGCAAGATCAAATTTAATCAGAACTCTAATACAAGGATTTCGGCTTTGAAGGAGAAGTTTGTGAAGCGAATACGGGAGGAGATCGATCTAAAAACCTATAAAGTAAATGTTAAGCCTTTTGTTATTGTTGGAATTAATAAAATAATTAGTTAAATTAATGTTATTAAATTTTATTTCTATCAGGAAGTGAGGAAAAAGACTGACAAATTCTTTGGATATGAGGAAAAAGACAAATAAATTTAAGAGAGAAGGTATGTTTTAAATAAAAATTAAAGTTTAGTTTACTTAATTGTAAATTGGTGTTTAATAATATATTGATTTTTAATAACAATTTAGATTAAATAACATTTAAGCCTAGAAGGCCGGGGGTTAGGGAATCAGTGTGATAAGCAAGTCAAAGAGGCGAGTAATTATTTTATTTTATGCATTAAATTAATAATTTATTAAATGAATAATTGTTTTTTTAAAGAACCAGGAACCCAGATAAAATAAACTCTATCCAATTTTTTTTTTTTAGATAGGGGAACTTGTTGGCCTTTTTATAAAAATATTTCGCAGACTAACACGGATGTCACAAATTGTTTAATCTAGGTGATTGAATCCATATTACAAGTGATATATTTATCCTTCGGGATAAGTGTATTACTTGTAGTATTGTATTCAATTATTTAAGTTATTTAAAATGTAAGACTCGTTTGGTCTAATCTATTTTAAAATTAAAATGTTACTTTTTAAAATAAAAAGGGTTGTATTCATATTTAAATTATTTTCAAAATCACAAAATCACTACTTTTTCAAACCACGAAGTTAAAATCGGCCGACACCTAGTTAGATGGAGACTCTCCATCGATATGAATAGCTTGCAAGTAGGTTTGGGAATGACTGGTGAGTTAGGGGAGAATCTCGTTGCCAGTTGAAGTTATGAGGTTGGCACTGTTGCATTGGTGAGGCAGATAAGTTTGATAATGTCTCCAAAGAGCAGCATCATAACATTAGTGAGATTGATACTCTTGATATTATCTAGAATGAGCAAAGTCTTTTGACCTGAAGATGATCTTGTCACCATGGAGGTTGTTGGGTCGCAAGTTAGAGGGGTGCTTATTGAGCAAGGAAGGATAGCATGGCAGCAGACGTAAATGGGACAAATGAAAGGATGGTGAAGGGAAAGGCCAACAAAGCTGCCTCTTGTGGGCAGGAGATGTGGACCTCGGCAGATAGACATCGAAGAGGAGTTTCCCTGCAGGCTTAGAATAGGGAAGAGGAAGGGCTACTCGAGTGGTGGAAGGAAACCTCAAACCTTCTTCATGTAATAAGGTTTATTATGTATTAAACGTCTACAATAGCAATGGAGTTCCTCTAGTTCCTTCTGTATGTTCATGTGATCACAGTTTAGCATGGTATGTTCATTTGCATTTTTAATTATATTAACCTAAAACTACCATACATATCTTTTTCTGGTTCTTTTTTTTTTTCATTTTGGGGAGATCATTGGCAACTGTCCGAGTAATGAAAAACCCATATCCGACTTATTTAGCTTGTTAAAGTTCCCAAATGTTTATTTATCTTTTTCTTTTGAGGCTACACAGGTCAAGTGACATTATCCTTGAACCATATGAAACAGAGATTACTGAGCAGTCAACCGCTTGGACAATAGCTTTGGCAAAACACTTACATTCTATAGGTGCTAAGATGTATGGGGCTTTCTGGTGTTCTCATTGCATGGAACAGAAACAGGTATTATTTTTGTACTTCCCTATATATATTTATCCCCAGTTGTTTAGCTCATGGTGCCCTTTTCTTTTAACGGGGAAGACTGTTCAAATTCTGCGCTAAAAATTTACTTTCTCATGTATTTGCTATCACAGCTACTTTGCTATGGTAAGACAATTATACAGTATTCTCTTAATTTTCAAATAGTATTTTCTTAGAGGTCTGATGATGGTTTCCTTTTTTTTACTCTATTATTTTGTATTTTACGACGTGCAGTAAGTCCTAGCTTAGTGCTTTGAACAAACCATATAGCCCTTGAAGACACTGCTTTTAGTGCTATATGTGGCCATACATTTTTATCACTGCTTACAATGTGATTACAGCTTCCTTGCTCCGGAAAAATTACGCTTAAAGTAGTTAACAACAGCTTGCCCAGCTAGATGATTAAAAATTTTAGGATGGGATGGCTTGTGCTTGGTGAACGTTTATATATATTGATCAATTTTATAAACATACATATTTGAGAAGAAAGTATATCGTATGTACATTTGGTATTTAAAAGCGCTCATGCATAAATATATGTGAATAAGCATACATCTGTCTATACACTAATGCAAACATTGTGGTGCTGGTGCATTTTGATTTTCTTGAGGGTTTCATTTATTTATGGTTTTACCGAGCACAACATGCTGATGCTAGTTTGTTTGTAGCTCCATGATCCTCATCTTCAACGCAATAATTTTCCTTGCGTAGTGATTTATTTTAGGTAGGATTGGGCTGGGTTTTTGTGTAGTTGAGGTATATTTTGACTTGTTTTTCTTTCTATATTGAGAGTAAGAAATGAAGGAAAATGTAGGGCTGTAAATCTGCCAAAACCAAATTTGACCTGACTTGAGCAATTTGACTTGATCTTAAGATGGACCAAGTTAAGACCAGGTTAACTTGAGCCAATCATATAGTTTAATAGATTGACTTGGAGAAAAAAAAGTAAAATACTTTCTTTCTCATTTTATTAGGTCATATAATGCATGGAAAAGCATGAATATAATCTGTTTTTATTCTAATTTTATTTTGCATGAATGAATCCTTGGATTTTTTGTCATTTAATAAGGATTTTGCATGGAACATGTACTTAGCATTTCTTTTTTGGACATGCTCCAATAGATCCCATGGTGAATTATGGGTAGGTATATGACGTGGCATTACGATCCAGGGATTAGATCATAATGGGAATAGTCAATCTAATCATAAACTTTAAAGAAGTTTATGAGAAACAGCTTTCATCATAATTTAGGCATCAAGTTGTGAAGAGATCGTGAGATTATTTTTGGTGAAGTTTTAATGGTGTCTTATTTCGAGATGGAGATTGTCAATGTTGCACTGACCCAGTTTGAAATTTTCAAGGCTGAAATAGGTGATTGAACAGTGAAAATGAAATTTATCTACTATCTTTAAATCCAATAGTTAAAAAAGAATCATTGCAAAAAAGAAAATTTAATTAACACATCAAATTTACTTTCTTATTTGTTGACCCCATCTTCTATAGAAGCTCTCCTTTTTACTCATTTTTACCCTATAATTTCACTTAAAAATATTAATTTAAAATATAGTGAACTATCAACAGTCAGAGAGTAATGTATAGTAATATAATGAATAAATAAACAATATGAACGTGAGTCGTACAAAATAAATCATTGAAAATTTTTATCAAATAAAAGTGCATCGATATTAATAACTTTTTCTAGTATAAATGTACTTGTAATTTAGCGCCCCTAACCAGTATCATAAAACAGTATACCCCATCATATATAACATGAACATTTAAACAATCTATATAACTTGTATCCTTCATTTGTGTATATCATTCAATTTAGTATAATATATCTATCTGTCTATCTATCTATATATATATATAAAGCCCAAGGGCTAATATATTAAAATGAAAAAGATACAGATAGTTGTATGAGTGGGCCCAAAAAAACACCCTACGCACACGATACAACACACAAAAATCCTAAAAAAAGAAAAGATACATATAAGACTAAAAACCAAAACCACCAAAACGCGCAAAAAGTTAGGGACGACCCAATTTAGTCATGTCTCTACCTCTAGTTCTAGGAAGGGAGCCAGCTAACAAATTGGTGAGTTGTGTGTCATTACCCGAAGTAACCAATGTATCATCTATTATATTCATGAGCTCAAGTAGGTCTTCATTCACTTTCTTCCTCCTGGATCTGTAAACCTGTCATTCCTCATCCAAAGACTGGCTCATCTGATCAGTTTGTTGGTCAATGATTGTTAGGCATGTATAAGCTGATGAGTCACTTGTGTTTGACTAACAATAACGACTTGCTCCTTCGGATGAGGTGGTAGAACCGCAATAGAAAGATTGTCAACCGTTGTAACCACAATAGGTTTTAGTGTATGTGAAGTATGAATTGTCGCTTCTGCTTTGGATACTTCCTGAAGATGAGGAGCTGCAATGCTCTTCTGATTATTGGTTTGAACATTATTCTTTGTAGGTAAGGATCCTTCAGTATTGTTTGCAATAAGTTTGAAGGTGTAGGTTGCCCAGCAGAGCCATCCGATAACACATCAATTCATGAATTCAGAAATTGTTAGAGGGGGTCCCCAAGGGCAATTAAATCAGGCACCAATTCATGTCTTGTGGTAATTTCCTCCACAGGTGGAGCAGATGTATCCAGAGTAGTGGGGTTAAACTCATCCTTATGCACTTGAGCTTTAAATTTCAAGTTAGGATGGGGCCTGTGATATTTTTCAAAGTTATGCCCAAACATCTTACAGTGGGTATAATAAAAAGGTCTATGTTCCATGACAATTTGACATACATGCATACATATATCTTTAAATAATATGTAAATGTTAATATTGTTGGTAGAACCGCAGTAGAAAGATTGTCAACCGTTGTAACCACAATAGGTTCTAGTGTATGTGAAGTATGAATTGTCGCTTTGCTTTGGATACTTCCTGAAGATGAGGAGCTGCAAGGCTCTTCTGATTATTGGTCCGAACATTATTCTTTGTAGGTAAGGATCCTTCAGTATTGTTTGCAATAAGTTTGAAGGTGTAGGTTGCCCAGCAGAGCCATCCGACAACACATCAATTCATGAATTCAGAAATTGTTAGAGGGGGTCCCCAAGGGCAATTAAATCAGGCATCAATTCATGTCTTGTGGTAATTTCCTCCACAGGTGGAGCAGATGTGTCCAGAGTAGTGGGGTTAAACTCATCCTTATGCACTTGAGCTTTAAATTTCAAGTTAGGATGAGGTCTGTGATATTTGTCAAAGGTATGCCCAAACATCTTACAGTGGGTACAATAAAAAGGTTTATGTTCCATGACAATTTGACATACATACATACATATATCTTTAAATAATATGTAAATGTTAATATTGTTGAAAAATACAAAATGTTACAATAGATTAAAAGTAAATAACCGTTTAATTTTGGAAAAAAGTCTAGATTTAGTTTAGGTGGATTTAGTAGTGGCAAGACTCATGGTATCGTAGTTTCATGTATCATATGTGTAAGACAACATGAGGGTGAATACTGATAGGCTCCAACTAGGGGTGTAAATGAGCAGAACTTGAAGGAGCCTGAGGTTTGCTGTGTTCGACTCATTCGATTTTTTTTGTTGTTCTCTCATGTTCAAATAGCTCGTGAATTTCTTGCGCATGATCTGCTAAATTCAAACTCGTTTGTTCAAATTAAGCTCGTGTTTTTCTTGAAATAATAATTAATTAAAATTTATTAAATCAAATAATATAAGTAAATTATAAAAAAAAATTATTTTTTATTTAGAACTCTAAGAGAGTATAATACCATTTTAGCTTCATTGGCTTATAAAAAGTTGAAATCAATTTTTACAATTTAAAGAGCATATTTTAAGTTTTTTCACTTATTCCCGTTGTGGAATTAAACGTGGGAGGGTTGAATCGTGCGAGACCACGGGGCGGGAAGGCTGGTGAGCGTTTGCAAATTTTTCGGGCATTTTCATACATTCCACGCAATTCTTATGTATTTACATATCTGACACCAAATTTGTAAAACTAGCTCAAATCATTTTAAAAACTAATAAAATTTAATATATATTTTTAAATATAGTATAAAAAATGTAATATATTAGTATTATACGACTATTAATAATTTATTATTTAATTAATTTGAGTCAAATCGTGCTAAACACTAACAAACAAATATTTGTTGGTGTTGAACTCATTTTTAAATCTATTTAAAAATCTTTGTTTGTGTATGCTCATTTGCTTAACGAACGAATCGAGCACGAGCTATTTAGTGAGACCAACATGAGA
>NEWO01000670.1:275266-298387 GCA_003013225.1 Phalaenopsis aphrodite | reverse complement strand
ATGCTCATTTGCTTAACGAACGAATCGAGCACGAGCTATTTAGTGAGACCAACATGAGAGCTTTTTTTGATAGCCTTAGTTGCAACACATGCTATTGATATTTTCAGCCTGATCACATAGCTAGATACTACCCTACACTTGGCCAAAAGACATCTGAAGAACAAAAATTGATGCATAGCTGCATTTGAATTTAAACCTTCAAATTACAAGAGATTTTAGGGAAGGGCTGCTACATAATTCTTTGGAAAAATATTTTTATTGGCTCTGAGGAGTTGATATAAAAAGTACATGCCTTCTTATGTATATTAGAATATTCTAGTCTTTTGAATTTTTTTTAGGGTTTATTTTAAACTAGAATGTGTTTAGTTTTAGGATTATTTGTATGTTAAATTTGGCAGAGTGTTTAAGACTTGCTGAATTTGAGCTTTAAATTTCATAAATTTAAATACTATTTAATAATCAATTCTGGATATAATTTGAATATGTTATTGCTCCTTACTCTCCCTTTTCTCTCTCTCTCTTATCTCTCCATCTCCATTAGCAGCCTTCTCTTTAATGGGTTCTCACAAACCTTATGGAATGACCTCTCTCTCAAAATTCTCTCCATTTAAAACTGTTAACCCTTTCTCTCTAAGCCGCCTACTGACAACCCCAATTCAAATCTCTTTTATTTAGAGACTGATTTCAAGAACGCAGTAAACAATTCTTAAGAAGTGATGAAATTAAGAATCAGAAATCTGAGAGAAGAGAAGAGCAGATGGATTCAGTATACAAGAAAGTGCCGAAGCCATCATTTGCACTAGTATAACTCCAACTATAGAGACGGGTAAATGCAGGTTCTATATATACAAAAAGTTGAAAGACACAGAATATTTTAATAGAGTGAATTAGGATTTTGTAGATTGAGGCGTGGAGTGGTAGTCATGCTGAAGCAAGTTAATTCGGTGTATATGGATGGAATGTTTTTAGGACTGCTATTAACCCCCCTCAAGTTGATGATTCCTGTTAGAAGCACCAACGTATTGCAGAACAGTTTAAATCTGGTAGTTGGTAGTGGTTTGGTGAACAAGTCTGCAATCTGATCCTGAGAAGCCATATAATGGACAACAATAATCACGGCCTTGATGCAGTACTTATTGAAGTGGTGGACAATTTCAATGTTTCTTTCGTGCATGAAAGATGAGATTGTTGGCGAGAGAGATGGCTGAAACATTGTCACAGAGGGGTAGATTGATGAACTTATGCTGGAAAATCTTGAAGCAAATGATGAGTCCAAATGATTTTTGTGGCAGCAGTGTCAAGAGTACTATACACTGTTTTTGTAGATGATCGAGCTATTGTTGATTGCTTTTTGGAGGTCTAGAAAATCCTGTTGGCACCAAGGAAAATGTAGTAGCCTGAGGTTGACTCGCGATCCAGTGGATTACCCGCCCAATTTGAGTCAAGAGAATACACGAAGTTGAAGATCCGATTGGATGATAGGAAGAGTTAGAGTTGTTGGTTTGTGGTGACATAATAGTTGCAGTAGTCGCTGATTATGTGTGTGAAGGGGTTGATGCAGGTGTGGGAGAGCTTGTTGATAGCAAAAGAAAAAATTCTGCCAAAGTGATTATGAGGTATTGAAGGGATCCGACCATGTGGTGGTAGAGGTGGGCGTTTGGAAGGGGTGAGTCGGATTTTGGTGGGGAAATGGTTTTGGTAGGAATAGGGTAGATGCCATTTCGCTTGATAGCATTCCTACATGATTGAGAATGCTAGTGACGTGGTTGGATTGGGAGAGATAAAGACTTCTAGGTGTCTTATGAATTTGAATGCCGAAGAATTGGGAGATGGGACCAAGTTAGGTGTCTTATGAATTTGAATGTTGAGGAATTGGGAGATGGGACCAAGATTGCACATGTGAAGCTGTTGTTAGAGTTAGGTGATTGTGTTATTGATGAGATAAGTGCTGTTGCCAATGATCAGAGGATCATCAACATAAATTAGAATGAAGATGTGAGTGGATTTGGTGATGTGAAGAAAGAGAAAGGTGTCAACTGAGCTGGGTTGGAAGCCAAGAGTAGAGAGATCTTGGGTAAGAGTGGCTTTTCATTGGTATGGGGTTTTCTTAAGACCTTAGAGAGCTTTGTTAAGTTGACAAATGTAGGTAGGATGGGCAGTATTAATGATCCCCTTGGGTTGATCCATCTAGATGGTTTCTTGAAGCATCATGAAGGAATGCGTTGGATACACCAAATTGAGTGACCGGCCATGTGTGTGATAGGTTGACACTACAAGAAAAATGCAAATTAGCCCTTTGACCATCGGACTGAGGGTCTGTTTGGGGCAGCTGCAGCTTATTAAAAAGCAGTTGTGAACTGTTGAATAATAGTCTGATGCTCAAAAAGTTGCGGTGGTTACTATAATTTTTTTTATAAAGTCAAACCCCAGCTAGAAAACTGCTGCCGCATCTAGCCAGGAGTGGTTGAAAAATGCAGATTTCTCCGTCAGTTTTTTGAAAAAATTGATAAAACGCAATTTACCCAAATAGATAAAACCGCACCGTCGCCCCAAACGGACCCGGAATGTCTTAGAATAGTTAATTTCATATTACTGTTTGTATCTTGATCCACTAAACAGATTTGGTGTCAAGCTTTAGTTTATGTGTCAAACAACCATCGAGCACATTTTGTTGAGAGTTGAGAGGAACAAATTCCAGGATGAATAGCTTGAAACTCCTCCATATTGCTTGGCACTAGCATTGCAGCTTGTCGGCCTCATAAACAGGATTTAGCAGTTGGTGGTGTGAGAGAGTGAGCCAAATTGATAATTTTTTTAGGTTTGGAGATGATTGCTTTAGTGAGTGTGATCATGGGATGCAAGGGAATTGGTTTGGCTGAATGATAAGGAGGATCAATAGGTAAATGGGATGAAGATGGCAGTATATTAGGTGAAGGGTCAGTTGGATGTTGATGGGTGGTAGGAGGTGAGTTTTTCTGAGCTGAAATATTAGGTGGTGGTAAGGTGTTTTTAGATGTAGAAGTCTGAGGGGTGATATGAAGTTGTGACTACCGTTGGAGGTGTATGTGTGGAAGAGGAAATGGTAGACCGATAGGGGAAAATATTTTCGTGAAAAATAACGTGTCGAGATATGTAATATTTGTTGGTAGATGGATGGTAACTTCTAATATCCTTTGTATTGAGGATGATGAGGCAATAAAACACATTGGGTGAAGGTAGGTGAAAACTTGTTTGACGAATATAGAAGTTATCCATGGTTGAAACCTTATTGAGTCTACCTTTTTTGGAGGTAGGTGAAAGCTTGTTTGAGGAATAAGGATTCAGGAATGGACAGTTGTGTCTTGCGGAAGAGTTCAGTTGCCAAATTTACTTCTTCAGAAAAGAGAAGTGAGTAAAGATCATCTAAGCTGACAGGTTGAAGGTTTGTTCGAATTGCAATTTTCAAGGCATTGTAAGTTGAAGGTGGATCATTCAGGGTATAAAGGATAACTAACATCCTTGGGGTTAAATGGTGCGTTGGCTGTAGCAACGGTGTCTACCTTGACTTTAACCTCAGCAAGATATTGTGTCATGGTTTTGTCCTGCATGGAGAGGTGAAGTTCCATTTTTTAGTTGGAGAATACGGAATGGTTCTAGATTGAAGGCGATGGGTTAAACTATTCCAGATTTTAGCATGTGTTGAAGTTGAAAATGTTAGGTACGAGGGATGGAGAAATGGTGGTGGATAAAGCAACAGGAAGATTTTGGTACACTAGTTGCCAGGTTGTGTATTGAGGGTTGAGCGAAACAGAATTATCATTGTGTTTTAGGTATTTCGGTGGTTTGAGGTCGATACCTTCCTGATAGCCATCAATACCCTTAGCTTGAAAATTTTGAGAGTTTTGTGAGCTCCAGATAAGACAGTTTCATGCAGTTAGATGAGTAGAAATGATTTTTTTTTTTTTTTTTTGTTGGACATCAAAAACTTCGGTTGAGGAGGAATGTGAGCATCGCCTGAGATCTGAATTGAGGAGTTGTCACGAAGTTCGGTGGTTAGGTTGGTTGCCATTGAAATGGTTGTCAGAGGGCTAAGGTAGCTATGATACCAAGATGAAATTTAGAATCAGAAATCTGAGAGAAGAGAAAAGCAGATGAATTGACATACAGGAAAGGGAATAAGCTATCTTTTGTAGTAGTGTAATAACTGCAATTAAAGAGAAGACTGAATACAGGCTTTATGTATACAGAAAGGCAGAAGACATTATTTCTGCAGAGTTAGTTAGGATTTTGCGCGGGGAGAGGTGGTCCTGCTGAGGCCATGTACATCGGTGTATATGGCTGGAATGTTTTTAGGACTGCTATTAGCAAGTTCATTCATCAATAGCCTGTGTTCAAACTACAATTATTACATCAACATCAATTTTCTTCTTCATCCAATTTGTTTTGTTTTAATTTCTATTTGCATCATCTTCTCTCTGTGATTATCCTTGATTTTTCCTCTGTTGCATTTTTTTTTTAATGTAATGTCAGCATCCCTGAAAATTTTGAACCAAGAAAGTTGCACCCAATTTGTGCTTAATTGTTTCTATGTTTTTGCACAAAAAAATTTCTGAAGTTTATCAAAATTAATTCTCACAATCATACTCTTTTGATTTAGATGTTCGGACGTGAAGCTGCAAAAATTCTAGATTATATTGAGTGCTTTCCTGAAGGGGCTGGAAAAGGAAGAAAAATGGCTCAGGAATGCACACTTACTGGACTGGAAGGCTTCCCTACCTGGATTATAAAAGGAAAGGTAATTACTATGTACCAGGAGAAAAGTTAGTGTCATGACATTCTGATGAAATTTTAATTATGATGAATTTTATCATTCAATTTATTTTGAGATTAGTGCGGCAATACATGATTAATCAGTTAAAATTCATCGTGCACTCATTTTAAAATAAATTTAAGGAGATTTACATACATACCACTAGATTTTTATGCATGTACATAGCTAACACCTAAACTTCAATGTTTACATATATGCCACTTTACCTTTGTATGAAAAAGTGTATTTCACCTTTAAATAGTTAAAATAGTGGTATTTCCTTATGTGCTATTAATTATTTGGGTGGTATAAATGTAAAGAGTAAAGTTTAGGTGTTAGATATGTAAATTTATAAGATTGGGTGGTATTTATGTAATTGCCCCGTAAATTTTATGGATACAAAATTCAACGATCAAATTAGAATATTCCTGTTTAGAGTAATGTGTAAAAAAGAATTATTTGTGGGCTTATTTGTAAAAGGTTTATAACCTATTTAATTCCATAACGCAATAATTAGGTATTGTGTATAATTCTATTTATTTGGTATCAGAGCGTCCACTCTCCTTTGCAGCTCCCTGTCACGTGTTAACTTATCCCAAGTTACCAGTGTGGCTTTAGCGCCTTTCTTTGGCACTAAATCTGGCTAACCTTCACAAGTCTTGGAATTGTAAGCACACAACACTCTTGGAAGAATAATAGGGAGAAGTATTGGAGAAAATAACACTTCACTAAGAAAGGGTGATTACAACACTTGAATACTTGGAACCTTGGATGGATCCAAATGAGGGGGAGGGACTCTTATTTATAGTCCCCTCCAAGCCTAAGAGAATATTCTAGAATAGTATAGTTTCTAAGTAGTTCTACATCATTCTTTTATGTATATACATAGCCCTAGGTCCTTCTAGGTTATTCTTGAGTTCTCCATAGATCTTTTCCTTCTAACATTCTCTAGAATGTTGGAGTCTTCTAGAGTTACTGAAGTTGCTCTCCTCCATCTGGTCTTTTCTAGAATCTTCTATCTCATGGTTGTCTTGCAAATTTCTTTGGAGATGGCAGAGTGTCACACTCTTTCCCGCTTAAGCTCGCAATGCCCTCATTGCATCATTCTCTTGATATTGTTGGATATTTTCTTTAAACTGTTTTGGTGTTTCTTTCTGCTCCCAGCTAGCTTCACTATCAGACAATCATCTCTGCATGATGAGATACTCCTTGTTGTTTGGCATCCCTCGTTGTCTGATCATCTTGTCTTGTCATTATTTCTTCAACTTCTTTATCAAAGGAGGTGATTACGATTGTAGGTGCTCTCTTTGAAATCCCTCTTAAAGGGTCTTCCATTTCTTCATGATAGAGCTTCAACATGCTTACCTGAAAGACTGGATATATATTTAGTTTTGGTGGACGATTGAGTTTGTAGGAGACCTTTATCACTTGCTTCATTACCTTGAATGACCCTTCATATCTTCAAATCAACCATTTATGTACCTTTCGAAATGTTTTCAATTGTTGGGGTAGAAGTTTTACAAGGACTAGGTCTCCTTTAAACTCGATATGCTTCCACTTTTTGTCTGCCTACTTCTTCATCCTCCTTGTTGCTTTGTGTAATGTTGCTCGAGCTAGCTCCCTTTGGTCACTCCAGAACTTCGCAAAATTGAAGGCTATTGGACTTTTTTCCTTTATAGTTGGTTGTATAGGAGAGGGGAGTCATGGGTTGTTGTCCCATGATTATCTCGAAAGGACTCTTGTTGGTGGCTTCACTTGTTTTTAAATTGAAGGAGAATTGCGTCACATCCAGTAATTTGACCCAATTTTATTGATTTGCACTCACATAGTGACGTAAATATAGCTCTAAAAGGGCATTGATCCTCTCGGTTTGTTCATCACTTTGAGGATGAAAGCTTGTAGAAAATTTTAGGTCGAACCCTAAAAATTTGAATAGTTTGGTTTAGAATCTGTTAGTGAAGTGAGGATCTCGATTGCTGATAATGTTTTGTGGTATTCCCCATAGCTTTACCATGTTGTCGAGAAAGAGCTTTGCAGTTTCTTTGGCAGTACAGTCGATGGAAGTAGCAATGATTATTGCAATTTTTTGAACATATCCACCACGACCAGGATGCTTCCAAATTCATCTGACTTTGGCAAGCTGGAGATGAAGTTCATAGAGACGGTCTCCCGTGGTCTCCAAGGGATAGGTAGGGGTTCCAACAACTCCCCTTGTTGTTGAACGACAAATTTGTCTTGTTGGCAAACAAGACAAGTGCGATATTCTTCTACCCCATTATTTACCCTGGCCAATAATAATTTGCTTTTAGAACTGTTAAAGTTCAATTCATACCTGGATGTCATGCCCATAAAGAGTCTTGGCATTCTTTGATTAGCTCCTTTCTTAAGTTGCCTCTCCTTGGTACGCGGATGCATTGGCCTTTAGTATAGATGATATCTTCACCTATCCAGAACTTTTTGGTTTTTCCTTCACCAAAGCAATAACAGTTTGGGCTTGTGGATCAGAGTTCAACCCTTTTTTCATTCTGCTTATGAGGGAGCTGGAGACTTACGGAATGCTTGTAAGTTCTGCTTTTCGGCTTAGTGCGTCTACTATTACATTGGTCTTTCTTGGTTTATACTCCAATATGTAATCAAATTCCGCCAAGAAATCATGTTATCTTGCCTGCTTGGGACTTAGCTTTTTTTGGGTTTGAAAGTAGTTGTTGGCAATATTATCTATCATTGAATTTGGAGCCTGAAAGGTAATGTCTCCATACTCGAAGGCAATGTATGATGTTCATCATCTCCTTTTCCTGGACTGTGTAGCGACGCTCCGCCTTATTAAGTTTCCGACTTTCATAGGCAATTCAGTGTCTGTCTTGCATGAGTACTTCTGTAGCAAAGTCAGAAGCATCAGTATGCACTTCATATACCTTAGTATAATCAGGAAGGCTAAGTACGGGCTCTTCACTAATTGCCTTATTGAGGTCTTCAAATGCTTCATGGCACCTGTTATTCCATTCCCATGATTTATTCTTCTTGAGTAGGTTCGTTAGTGGAGTAGCTCTTGCAGAATAGTCATTTATGAATCGCCGATAGTATTTTACAAGCCCCAGAGAGGATCTTAGCTCATATACCTTGGTAGGGTGCTCCCAATCTTGGATGGCCTTGATCTTGTTTCTTTCATCATAAGCTTTCATTTATTTTATGCCCTAAGAATATCACTTCTTGTTTGGCAAATAAGCACTTTTCTTTCTTATTTCCTCTTATAACTTTGAACACTTATCGGAGGTGTCTCAGGTGATCTTGGAATGTGTTGTTATAAACCACTATGTCATCCAAGTAGACTACAGCAAATTGATTCAAGTATTGTTGGAATAATTTGTTCATCAAGGTGCAGAATGTAGCATGAGCATTAGCCCAAAAGGCATTACCAAAAATTCAAACGACCCATGCATGATCACACAAGTGGTCTTCGGTTCATCCCCTTCTGCTATCCTTACTTGGTAGTAGTCTGGTCGGAGATCTAATTTTGAGAAGTACCTTGCGCTCCCCAACTGATCCAAAAGATCGCCGGTGAGAGGAATGAGGTATTTTTTCTTCACGATTATTTTGTTTGAAGCTCAGTAGTCTATTCATATGCACAAGAAACCATCTTTCTCTTTCTGAAATAGAACCGGGGAACCATATGGGGCTTTAGATGGTCGAATGAGTCCTGCCTCCAACAACTCCTTCAATTGTTTTCGCAGCTCTGGCAGCTTTGGAGGTGTCGTGCGGTAAGCTCCCATTCGTAGCGAGTTTCTACCTCGTGTTGGTTCTTGTCTCCCTTTCTTTTGACATAGTTACTCTTCTTTACCCTTGGCTTTGTAGGCTTATTTATATAGTTAACCAAGCTTTCTGCAACGGAAATGACAGTAGCAAGATCTTGCGCTCCACGCCTCCTACGCTCAGTCTTCACCCACAATTGGAGTCCATTGATGAAGTTGAATAGAACATCCTTGTCAGACATATCAGGAATTTCAAGGATCAGGCTAGTAAATTTCTTAATAGAGCATCTCGTTTACTTGAGTCTCACAATTCGGCTCTAGCATCAACCTCCACGTTCTTAGGGTAGAATTGCCTCTTTAGTTCTCTTTTGAAGTCATCAAAGGTGGATATGTTGCGCATTACTTTCTCGATGTCTCCATGTTTTCTACACCACAACATAATGATATCTAAGAGATAAAGAGTTGCAAATTGTATTCTTGCTTCATCCGTAATCCCCATCGCTCCAAAGTATTAGTCGAGTTACCATAGGAATTTTTCTACTTCTTATGTGTTGCGAGCTTCCTCATAACTCTTATGCTTCAGTACTTCGATGCATTTGACTTCGAAAGTATAATTGTTTGTGGATGTCGCTAGTGCTCTCTTGCATAGCATCATGTCTCCACGCATCTCCTCTATGCTAGCACGTAAGCCGTTCATCTCATCTTCATGGGCTCTTCATACATCCTGTAGCTCCCCCATCAAATCCTCCCGCATCCTAGCCATTTGGTCCCTTAAAGTCTCATGCAGTTGGAGCATCATGCCTCTGATAGTCGAATGGGTTATGATGTCCTCCTCGAGTCCATCAAACTTTTGGCCAAGATCCTATATTTGGGCCTCCACACCATTCATTGCCTTCTCCACCCGAGCAAGGTGCGAATCAAAGCCGTTCTTGATCTACTTGGACCTCCCATGTGGTTTTGATCTAGCTGGATCTCATTGCTTCTGAAGAACTTACCCTTGTTTAGATGATTCCACATTAGTGGCTTCAAACTCCATTACATGTTCTCTGAGGCTATTTGTCATACCTTCAAATCGAGGCTCTGATACCAACTGTCACAGACTAACTTATCTCAACTCATATTGCGGCTTTAGCGCTCTTCCTTGATACTAAAGCAGTCTAACCCTCACAACTTTTGGACTTATGAGCACACGACACTCTTGGAAGAAGAATAGGGAGAAATATTAGAGAAAGAAACACTTCACTATGAAAGAGTGATTACAACACGTGAATGTTTGGAATATTGAGGGGGAGGGACTTTTATTTATATTCCCCTCCAAGCCTAAGATATTCTAGAATAGTATAATTTATAGATTGTTCTACACCATTCTTTTAGTTAGTGTGTCGAACTGAGGCTGCCATAGTAGGGAAGAGACTTGAAGGATACTCACAGAGTTCGAGCTAAAAAATGACAATTCTGAAAGGGATGAGTGGAGGACCACACATGTCTTGCTTTACACTGGGTTACTCAATTCGTTGGTTCCTTCGATTGCTTCATCAGTGAATGAAATTCAAATGGTGAGCGATATTTTGATGAAGTTGAAGAAGATATATGCTAGAGATGAGAACCACACGAGAGTGTTTCATATTCAACTTGAGATAGAGACAATGGTTCAGAGGGATAGATTGATTCAGGAGTACTCTATAGACTGGAGCAGCTGTAGCAGGATCTTGATCACTTCTCACCTTTGTCGAGCTGTGACGATCCGGGGTGCAAGAAGGGGGAGATTTTTTCAAAGATGAGGACTATGCAGTTTCTGACTCATCTAAACTCGGCCTTTGATCAGAGAAGATCGATTATCCTAGCCCAAACGAATATTTCTACATTAGATGAAGCCATTGATGCGATGATACAGGGAGAGCGTCGCATGAAGCTACGCTCTGAGTCGAGTGGCTTTTCTGGTGCACAATCAACATTGACTGTTGCGAGCCAAGATACACTAGGTATCTAGGAGGAGACTCGCAAGTGCTACAATTGTGGTGAAGTTTGTCATCTTAGCAGGTCGTGTCCTAAGAAACATAAGGAGAGAGAGACAGGTAGATATGGAAAAGGTGAAGGTTATGGTCGTGGTTGTGGGGGTCGGAAAGGTGAAAGAGGGGGCTACAGGATAAATCTAATGGTAGCAGAGGATGAGAGAGACGTGTGCTCTTCACTAATGAGGATCATGAGTTTCTGGAGTTTTTGAAGATAAAGCATTTCAAGTCCATCGACATCAAGGGATAACATTGCTACTTATGTTTGCTTCAACAAAAGTACTGGTGGCACACTTGCTCTTGCCTCTATTTTTACCACAAAATCATTAGAATGAATCATAGATTTTAGTGTTTCTCGTCATGTGATAGGTATTGCTGGAGAGTTCTCTTCATATATAACACAGCCTGGTACAGTGAGATATATCAATTATATGATTTTTTCCAATGTTTTGCATACTTCTTTTCTAATAGATCTCTTATTCATTAGTGTCATTATTCTTCAGTTAAAATGTATTCTTTCTTTTGATATTTTTAAAATGTTCTAAGAGAAAGGGACGGGTCGAACACTTGGGACTGGAATGTGGCATAGCGGTCTCTAGTACTTGTACCGAGAGGGGATGGACTCATCTCTGTCATCCATGTTGCAGTAGGAGAATTTGGGAGGAACGTCGAGGATGTGTTACTGCTACGTTACAGACGTATGAGACATTCTAGTCTTGGTTTACTGAGTCGGTTGTATCCATATATAAAAAGGAAAATAAGGAAAAATTAATTTGTGATGCATGTGAGTTTGGTAAGCTCACTATGAGCTCTTATATTAGTTCTTAGAATAAGTGCAATGGGGTGTTTGATTTGATATATTTTGATGTATTGGGACCTTGTCCTAGTTCAATGAATGGTTATTGGTATTTTGTTACATTTATTGTTACATCAACTAGGAGACGATGTATGGGGACGAATCTACTGAGGAGATTGAACCCATAGGTGGTGGCATTTAGGCTGATGGTGAGCTAAGGGTGTATACACAGAGGAAGAAGCAAACTAAGGGAACATATTTTGCATTTCCAACAAGTCCCTTGTCCTGGTCTTCCCCCACTATTGAGACACCTATACCATCAACCTTTGATTCAAAACTCATAGGTTATATTGTTCCTTTTATGTCTACTCCTAACCCCCCAACGTTAAGGAGAACCTCCCCCAGCAATGCATAACATTCTACTGATTGTTTTGGGTGGGAACTTGACATTGCTAACTTTGTTTCTTATACATCTCACATTTGCATGGAGCATTCATTGTGTCATTGAACTCTGTCTCTATACCCAAGTGTTGGCATGTTGCTAAGGAGGATCCCAAGTGGAAAGCGGCGATGC
Organism: Phalaenopsis aphrodite; assembly: GCA_003013225.1. Taxonomy (NCBI): domain Eukaryota; kingdom Viridiplantae; phylum Streptophyta; class Magnoliopsida; order Asparagales; family Orchidaceae; genus Phalaenopsis; species Phalaenopsis aphrodite. Next base: position 286,467 of record NEWO01000670.1, on the reverse strand, counting down.
ACAAAGAGCTTTGGGCTCTTGATAAACATCGAACATGGAAGATTGTACCACTACCAACGGGAAAGAAAGCAGTTGGGTGCAAGTGGATTTTCACGGCGAAGCAAACTCGATAAGGGGAGGTGGAGAGGTATAAAGCTCGACTAGTGGCAAAAGGGTACAGTCAGACGTGTGAAATTGACTACGAGGAAACCTTTGCACTAGTAGCAAATATGAGCACGACAAACACACTAGTGTCTTTGGCAGTGGATGGTGGATGGAGGTTACTTCAGCTTTATGTGAATAATATTTTTTTTCATGGGGAGCTATGAAAGAGGTATATATGGAGATACCACCAAGATTCAGCCCATCCCAGATAATGGGTAAGATGTAGGCTTAGGAAGTCACTGTATGACTTAAAGTAGTCTCCTCGAGTTTGGTTTGACAAGTTTAGAATGGTGATGGTTGACACAATATATCAGCAGATCAATACCGACCATATAGTGTTTTTTCGATGATATGAACTTCACACTACCATACTTGTATATGTAGATGACATAATTGTCACCGGTGATGATGACACGAAAATTGCTCATTTGAAGGGAAGACTGGGGAGTCAATTTGAGGTAAAGGATCTGGGGCAGCTCAGATATTTTCCTTGGATTGAAGTGACCCGTGGATCTGAGGGAATGTCTTATCTCAGAGAAAGTATGTACTAGATCTTCTCACAAAAATAGGTATGTTGGGGTGCAAACCTGCAGTCCCTCCAATTGATCAGAAGGTCAAGCTGAGTGCAAGGCAGAAGAACCTGTTAATTGTGAAATGTACCACAGATTTGTGGGTCGTTAGATTTATCTGTGCCACACTCGACCCGACATCTATTTGTAGTAAGTGTGGCGAGCCGCTACATGCATGATTTAAGGGTCATATGGATGTAGTGTATCAGATCTTGAGATACTTGAAGAGTGCACCAGGAAAGGGTTGATCTTTAGGAACAATGAACACGTAGACATTGAAGGCTTTTGTGACTTACTGAGCAAGTTGTGCCAATGACAGGAGATCCACATTAGGATATTGCATGTTTGTAGGGGGCAACTTAGTCTCTTAGAAGAGTAAGAAACAGTCGGCAGTAGCAAGGTCAACAACAGAGGCAGAGTACAGGGCCATGGCATTAGGGGTTGCTGAGATGATGTCGTTGCGAGCTTTGTTGGTTGAATTCAAGGTGGACTAAGGAGCACAAATGAAGTTGTGGTGCGACAACAAGTCAGCAATCAACATTGCCAACAACTCGATGCAACACGAGATAACTAAAATGTGGAGATTGATAGATTTTTCTTCAAGGAAAACCTTAATAGCGGACTACTGGAGCTGAGTCATGTAACTACTGGAGATCAAATGTCTGACTGCCTAACTAAAGGACTTAGTTCATTGGAATTGTCTAGATTATGTGGCAAGATGAACTTAGTTGATATCTTTTGCCCATCTTGAAGAGGAGTGTTCAGAGTTGTGTAAAAAGGGATTATTTGTAAAAAGTTGTAACCTGATTAACTCCATGTTATGAATGAAATCATTAAGTTTTGTGTACAATTCTTTTCTATTATACTTATTCAAAATTTCTCCATTTTTGGTACCATCATTTTTATTGGCTCTTACTGGTCATGATGACATTTTGAGATAACCAAATTGAAAGACAGTGTATTAATCTGGAAATACTAACCTTGTTTGAAAGTTTGGAAGAATTTTTTTTACCCTCTCTCTCATTAGATCACTATCAGTAAGTTTGCTTCTAGGGAGGTACATGAGCTCAACTTTAGCAAAGGTCAACTTCAATTCAAGTATGACTTGCTCGAAAATTTGTTTGATTAAAATCAGCCCGTGTCCAAAATTGTTCATAAATTGCTTGTTGTTGTCTATTCATTTGTGGCATTTCATTAGCGTGAATTATTTTAAAAAAATACTAAATGTTAATTTTTTAAAATAAAGCATAGAAAGTGAAATAATTATATTAATTTACATATCTAACACCTAAACGTTCATTTGGATACATATAACTTTGGTGCTTTAAATCTATGCATGAAAATGTGTATTTTACTTTTAAAAGGTGATAATATTGTTATTTTTTATGTGATATTAAAGATTTGAGTGCTATGTGAACAAATATGAATGTTTAGGTGTGAGATATGTAAATATGTAAGAATGCGTGCTATGTATGTTGTACACATAAAAATGTGTCCGCACAAATCTTAAAGCAGACGGGTAGTTCTAGAAGTAGATGTGGTTGATCGAGCATAGCTTTTGACGATCATTTCTAGATGAGTAGTAGCGAAGGAAGCAGCTTACCCGAATGATCGATAGAAGACGCCAAGAGAAAACTTCGTAGGACAATAATTAGCCTGTAGGACGATCGTCGATGGGGAGTACTCTTTCGGACCATATATCGAGCGAACTAAGACTTGTCAAACGATCGGTGACTCTCATTGATCGAATAGACCCTCAGCTTTATTATATGCAAATAACCTTGTATTTACGAATAAGTTCCCCCTGAAATATTAATAATGAGGGGGGGTAATATATACTTTTGTAATATTGAAACTTATATCTATAAATAAGGATTCATATTATGAAAAAAATGACATTTTTATCTGTCTACTATTGCTCTCTCACTCTTTTTCTATCTTTCTCTCTCTTAAGTGATTCCTAATAGAAAGTTACATTTCTTGGGTGAATTTCTCGGACATTCTTGGATTCACCATCATTTAAGGTACGGTGAGCATGGAAACATATTGTGAACAAGAAGATGAGCATAACAACAACAATAGGGAGAGTCCAGCCAGAGGAACGAAGGAGAAACACCATGCACCCAGGAGTTCATGAAAGAATTTATTCAACAAGGTCTGCTAGACTTGAGAACCCAACTCATCAACCAGATGTCTGGACATTTTGCAGAAGTCCTTAAGGCGGTCGCTGCCCTAGCAGTCGCCCCAATTCTAGGAGAACCAGCGCGACAAGAACTATCGGCCAACAATGGAAGGAGGGGGATCCACCTGCAGGAGAAGCCCGATGACGGTCTATACCAAGACAGTGTCGGATCTGCCCTCGTAGAGGAGAGGAATCGACTGATGCGGACCGAGGCGGATCGAGGTATAGAAGAATGCTTTCTCTCTACAGGTCTCCGGAGTTAAACCCCTGGAGAAGTTCAAGTGCCAGACTTATAAAGTATAAAGTATGATTGGATCCTAACAACTATCTCACATCGTTCGAGTCGTCCATATGGCTGTTAAAAATTTCTGATGCTCTTAAATGAAAGTTTTTCTTCACGACGTTGAGATCTACCCCATTGAGGTGGTTCGACAGATTGCCTGTGGGGATAATCACCTGTTTTGTGTAGTTCAGAAAACTTTTCTTATCGCAGTTCGCCAGTGCCCTGAGGCCCAAGAAGAGCGTCTAATCCTTGTGGCAGTTGAAGTAGGGGACCAACAATAGCTTATGATTGTTTATCATGTGTTTCTAGAGTGAAACGTTAGATGTCAAGGACATGAATCTGATATGGCTCAGGCCGCGCTGACGCAAGTAGAAGGTTGGAGATGTTCAATTTCGACCTCGAACTTGCAGAACTGTAAAGCTTGGACGAGCTGTTGGAGATGACCAACAAAGTCATCATCGCCTATGAGAAAGTCCTCGAGCCTACCAAACAAAGACACCAGAAAAAACCACCACAAGACAGCAGAGGACAACCCAGGCAAAGCGCGCAACCGTCAAACTGACCTCACTACGAGGATTGCCTTGACAAGCACTCCAGCCAACGCTGAGAGAACTAGAGGCGACAACCCATGTCCTTGAACCACTTATTGTCATACCATCGGGAACACCCCAATATAACTACGAGGTCCCCCGCAAAACCCCCCTCAGGGTATCCATGATAGAGATAGTGGACGTCATCCAAGATAAGGACTTCTTCAGGAAGGTGACACTGATGAGAGTTGGAGCTTTCCTTCGAGATAGCAGGAAGTACTGTAAGTACCACAGAGATTACGAACACGACATGGAAGAGTGCAGGCACATGCGAAGCTTGATCGAGCTGATAAATGAGGGGAAGTTGAAAAAATTCGTCGCCCTGGAGTCGCGACCTAATGGCAAGGTACGACACTTATGGGAGGAGCGACTAATGGGCTCTTCAGCACCAACTTCATTCACATTGCTTGGTACGTGTCCGTAATCTTCGGAGGAAGTGAGCCACCTAGGAGGGCAAGCAGGAAGCGGCATTAAACATGGGAACTCTTCTCTGCCACGTTTGCCTCGAAGCCCAAGGATCATCTACCTATCTATTTCACTTATGAGGATCTCCCCCAAAAGGGAAACCCATAAAATGACTCCATTGTAATAACGATGATAATAATCAATTACCAGGTAAGGAGTATCTCTCATTGATACGGAGAGTTTCGTGAATTTGCTATTCATATAGGTATTCGGCAAGTTGGGCCACACTGTCAATCTGCTGACTGCATCGGCCGGTCCGCTGTATGAATTCTCGGGTGAGAGAAAAGCACTGGGAGTAATCCGACTCCCGATATGTTGGGGGAAAAACGAATATCAATTTATGCTCGCAGAAGATTTCCTCATAGTGGATTCACCCCTAATTTATAATGCTATATTCGGCCTACCGCTGCTGAACACTTTCAGAGTTGTAGTCTCTACTCACCACATCTCTGTCAAGTTTCCTGGGATGGAGAAATCTTCATGATGACCTGGAGCAATCCCAGGTCTGCTACCTGCAGGCTATAAGCAACGTAGAGCATGATCCCCTAGACATCCAAGACGCAAGGGAAGGTGGCCTTGAGACCAGCAAAGCCACTCGCGAGGTCCTGACAGTCAAAGGAGAACTAGGTAGATGTTTTCTGATAAATTAAGCTTTTGATGCATATCACAGGGAAAATTTGATCCATACCCTCTGAGAAAACATTGATGTTTTCGCATAGAGAACCACTGAGATGTCAGGCATGCTCATCGATTTCGTGTGCCACAGGTTGAGTGTTGATCCATCAGCCTGACTCATGAAGTAGAAGATTAGGAGTTCAACCATGATGCTTGCAGGACCCATCCGAGAGGAAGCGCCAAAACAGGAGGAGGTGGGGTTCATTCAGGAAGTACAATACCATACCTAGGTTTCCTCCAACCTAGTGATGGTCCAGAAGACTAACGGAAAGTAGAGGATGTGCATGGACTTCACTAACCTGAACTTTGTATGTCCAAAAGACTCTTATTCTCTGACGATGATAAATAACCTGGTAGATTCGGCAGTCGACCACTTAGTCTTGAGTTTTCTTGATGTATTTTCTAGTACATAAGTCATAATAGCGGCGATCGAGTTTGGAAGGATTTGAGTTGAAATAATGTCATAGCAGTTGAAGATGGAACGCGGCTCTTGACAAAGTGGTAGTCGAATAACCATCTTAAAATGGTCCTTGTAGAAGACAAAGTCATGAGAGGATTCATCCACTATATTATGAACAAAAAACACTTTTTATCTATCCACTATTGCTATTTCTCTCTCACTCTTTCTTAAGCGCCTCCTAATAGAACATTTCATTTTTTCGGTGTGTTTTCCAGACATTCTTGGATTCAATATATGTAAATGCCTCAAATTAAAAACCATGCGCAAATTTATGATTTACATGATTAATAAAATTATAAATTTAATAATAAATATTTGTTATTTAATTATTAATTAATTTCATGTCAAAAGGAGTAAAATACAACCACACAAGTGTCTATTTGTGTTTAGCTGTACTTTTGTTTAGCTCACTCAAAGAGCGATTTGAACAGAGTTTTGTAAGAAATTAAACGTGCAATAATCTTTTTTTGACAACCCTAATACCATCATTCTACCATAACAGAGGTTTTTTATTTCAGGTTTTAAGTGGGCAGCAGAATCTTCAAGCTCTTGCAGATGCATCTGAGTTTGTGAGTCAAGATTCTTCCTATCAGTTGGCCTCGAAGCAAAATCAGTCCTGAGAATGCCTCTTTTCCCACCATATTTTTTGAGCTCCACCAACCAGCCTTCCAGTTGCTTTAATTTGGTGCTAAGCCACTGTACATATGCTATGAAGATGGGGAAGAATAATGGAAAATCAAATTGGTATCATGGCTTACAAGTTCTAAAAGAGGTGATTATTTATTTGGTAGAGATTTTTTTCCCTAGGGATTTTGCCTGTACGATATTGAATCATTTATAATGATATATTGCCGTTAGTTTGAGCAAAGGCTTTATGGTTGATTATGAGGAAAACCATTTTTTTTTAATTTACTATACACTAGTTGAATTAACCAATTGAGGTTGGATATTACTTATTAAGTAAATAGATGGTATAAATTATTTTTTGACTAGTTTTAATTCACTGAAATAGTTGTTTATTTTTTAAAAGGTATATAGCATATACATGGATTCTAAAGATTGGCCGGCTTATTTGGTAGTGAGCCGGGAGACCCTGTTTTTGTCCCATGCATGTAGGTATAAATTATGTTTGAAAATTGATGATTTTAATCTCACCTTTTTTGTATGAAATCTAAATTATTATATTTGCATATTTTAAGAGCATTTGGAAAGTTTAAAGTTAAAGGGGTATTTACTTGCATTCCACCCAATTTCTATGTATTTACATGTCTAACAATTAGATTTTACTTTCTACATTTATCTCTAAAACCATCATTTGCCGTAAATTATGAATTTGTATTTTTGTTCCTCCGATTCTCTCTTGAGAGGAAGAATTACTAATAATAAATTTAACGTCTTGATTGGGACACTATTTTTTAACTTTTAAATTGATATAAATTATATTAGAATATCTTGACATAAATTTGTATATATATATTATGCATATATTTTATTCTTTTTAAATTTATATATAACACCATTTAACTCTAATTTTAGTCTACACCATTTATTTGGAATTAATTGAATTGCTTCTTGTTTCATGATCAATCAATTGGGTTGTGTAAAGAAAGGGGAGGAATCAGATGGCCGTCGTTTGGATTAGGATGTCACGAGTCCATCGGCCGGCGTTTTGCGATGGATAAGCGGGAATCTCCATTTTACCTTTTGAACTACGGTTAGCTTCCCCTTCCATCCCTTTCCCGATTAATTTTTCTTTGTTGGTCTCGGTCTGCAGACACAGTTCTATTTTTGGACTACGGACTCAATATTTTTTCCTTCACCAGAATAGCAGGGGATAATTGTCAGACTGATTTGAGCCATTAACAGATTCCTTCTATATGCAGTTGTATTTATTTATTTATTTATTATTTTTATTTAATTTGGATGAAATCTGTAGCACATGTGCTAACTGAACAATGATTTGGAATATTGAATGGGGTGGGTTATAATTGTATTATAATTTGGTACGTCGTAAATTATAAATTTTAAAAGGGTGGACAAGAATTTTATAGTAAAACATGCAGTTTATCTCACGGATCGTAAATTTATGATGGTATTTTTTCAAATATTATTTTTAAAAGGACTTCACGTCAAAAATAAAAGGGGAAAGTTATATATATATATATATAGCACCTAATTCGAATGGATTTATCTATCTCATATTCAAATTTTTATTTTTATGTATATAACACTTTTTCTATGGATGAAAAGATTGATTGGATTATTAAAAGGTGATAATAAGTATTAATTTTTATATGACCTTTGTAATTATGAATATTTTGGTATGAGATAGGTAAATATGAAAGTTTTGAATGCTATATTTGTAAGTGTATTATTATTTTTGCATTTATTGAATCTGCGAACTAAACATTTAACTCAAGGTGTCATTTGAACAGCTTTTATAATGCCATAAGTTCAAAAATATTATAATTTTTTTGGTAATTTGTTTGGTTAAAAATGGAACTAAACTCTAATTTTTTTAGGGGTATTTACATACATTCCACGGAAATATGAGTACTTCGTATCTAACACCTAAACATTTCCTCTGTTCGATCTTCCATCGCTAAGCCCACTGCCTCCATCTACTCAACAAAGTTAACCACACCCAACCACCCCCCCACCTCTAAAATCAGATTTTTATTTATATGGGATGACAATTTGACTTTTTCTCCTCTTGAAATATCACTTTGTCATTTGTTGTCTTAGTATCTCTCACATTAGGCTTAGGGGGACAGTTTGCCTCCCTGAACAAAGTGGTTGGTTCTACCTCTGCGGCCAATTATGTTTAGAGAAATAGAGCACAAATCTTTCCTACAGATAACTCTCGTCACTCGATAGCTTAAGAACTCTTGCATTCTCCTGAAGAGCAAATCTTTTTCTTGAGGTTGTTTTTTTATTCTTTCTAGAAGCTCTATAAACTCTCGCACATTCTTGCTAGTTTGTTCTCTCCTCCATTCTTCCAGTCAGTTCTCCCCTATTTTTCCCTGTAAGCTTTGCCACTCAATTAAAATGTTATATTGAATGTTTTCGGTGATTGGTATGTAAAGACTCCAATATTTTTATATTTATGTGTTGGGGTGAAATAAATGTATGTAAATCTTCCTTTTTTTTACTTCTAACGTAGTGTTTTTTCTTGTCTGTCAATTCTTTGTTGATTTGTGAACATTTTTTTTAACTCTTTTTTTTAGAATTTGAAGGATAATTTGTAAATGTGAAGAAGAAATTTCATTTTGTTGTAGTATTAGTGAGTACATACTTACCACAGAATTCTTTTGAATTTACATATCTAACATGATTTTTACATTTTTACTAGTCAAATTTGTTGTGGTACTTCCTTCAAAGAAGACAAAAGAAAACAGAGAGAAGGGAAAACTAAATGTTCCTCTATATTTTCCTTTTTAACCAATCTTATAGCTATATATATGTATATATATACCCACTTCAATAGAACTCGCCTCGAGTGAATCAATTTGTGTAATAGCATCATTAGGAGGATGACAGGAATGCAACTCTGAAACATTGAAGTTGGAATAAGTAAGCAGGTCTGGTGATAGATCTATGATGTAGGCATTATCATTAATACGGTTAATTACAACAAAAGGACCAACTTTTCGGGGCTCAGCTTGGAGCTTGTTCTTGGTGCAAACTGTTCCTTGCACATTCTAACCATAACAAGGTCACCCGGATAAAAAATCTTGTGATTTCAGTGACTATCGATCTGTTGTTTGTAGTTATTGTCTGAATTGATTAATTTGGATCAATCTTACTGGAGTAGACGGGTTGCATCTTCAGTCACGGAGGCAAAAATTTGGCTCTTACACTTGGATAGTACAACATCTACCATATAATTGTGTACTTTTGTATACACAATGCTAAGTGCCTCTTTTCGATGAAGTTATTAGTCATTGAATTGTAAGCAAATTCTACTTGTTTTAAAATGTCATAATATTGTTTCTAATGACCTTGCACAAGACAACTGAGCATATTACAAGTGATATGATTGGCAACATCAGTTTGCCCATGCGTTTGTGAAAGGTATGCGAAATTTAGTTTGTGACTGGTTCGTAAAAGTTTCCAAAGGTCCCTCCAAAAACAACTATATTGGGAACGTCAAGAGTGATCATTACTGATGGGGAAAGTCACTTCAAAAATTTTAGAATTAGCACATTATTGGCGAAATATGGAATTAAACATCGAACTGTCAATGCTTATCACCCATAAACCAGTGGTTTAACAAAAAGTATCTAATCGTGAAATTGAAAGAATTGTGGAAAAAAACTGTGAATTCTAATAGAACTGATTGGTTTGATAGAATTGATTCTGCATTATGGGCTTATAGGGTCACTTATAAAACTCCTATAGAAATGTCATCATATATATTCATATTCAGAAAAGCTTGTCATTTACCCGTTCAGTTAGAACATAAATTTTTTTGGGCAATAAAGAATTTAATTATAATTTGAAAAATGCTAGTGAGAAATGATTATTGCAATTAAATAATCTCCAAAGAAATTAGAAATGAATCTTATGAAAATGATAGAATTTATAAAGAAAATATTAAATATTGGCATGATGAGAAGATTTTGAGAAAAGATTTCGATCTTGGACAAAGGGTTTTGTTATATAATACTTGATTGAAATTATTTCCCAAAAAACTTAAGTCCAGTTGGATGACGTCATTTATTGTGATAAAAGTTTATCTTTTTGGGGATGTGAATATTAAAAATCTGAAAACTGAATGTATAATTAAAGTAAATGGACATAGATTAAAACATTATATTGGTGAAAACATGTCTTCTCATAAAGAAATTTTGATGTAGGGTCAGTCTGAGTAAAACATTTGGATGCGTCGGGTTTACGACATTAAACCAAGAGCTGGATGGGGGGCAACCCACTATAATTAGTGTGGATTGATTTATATTTTTTAAGGTTGTAGTATCGTGTATTGCTAAAGTTAAAGAGGCATATAAAACACTATTTGATTATTTAAACATGATTGAGACTTGAAAATTTTGACATAAGGCGAAATGGTGCTTACTAAGGCACTGACACCTATGCTCCATTGCCCAGTAAGACTGGCGCCTAAGTGTCAGAATCTGATGTCTAGGCGCCACAGTTTCTAGACTTGGAAAAAATTGCCTAAAGCAGTTTTTACCCATTCCTTTCTATTTAAACTACCCTATCTTCATCCTCAATCACCCAAAGTTTGAAAATCAGGCCTTAGAGGAGAACTTAAGGAGTTTGAGTTCTTTAGTCCATTTACTTGCTTCCATGGAGAGAAAAAGTAATGGTAAGGCCAATAGAGATAAGTTTTAGCGCTGAGTTTGGAAAAGATGACGAGCAAATTGGGAAAGATTGAAGAGGATCTATCACTTCTGCAAAAAAAGTTGCACGAGATGTATCATCAATATGAGCACTTGGAGTGGCAGATGAAACTCCAATACAATCACATGGTGTGCCATTAGGATTATCAGGTAACCATGTATAGCAAAAACAATTGGATTAATGAAAAGATGGCTATGGAATTTCTTCATGTTCCTTTCTTCCACACATTTGATGCAAATATTTAATATCAGAGAAGGGGAATGAAAATGAAATCAACAAGGGTAGTTGGAAGAATTCTAGTGTTGCATGCATGTTTGTGTCAACTTTAGTATTTGATGTTTCGTGCGCGATGTTATTTAAAATTTAAATGAGTGTTTTTTTTAGTTTCTGGTGTTGTATTCTGATTTGGTGTCTGTTGCACTGTCACTTAAAGTTTATTAATGAAATTATGTTCTTGAAAGTCATGCGT
>NEWO01000670.1:199380-273481 GCA_003013225.1 Phalaenopsis aphrodite | reverse complement strand
TCTGAAGTAGATGTAATTTTTAGAGCCTTCTTATTGTAGATTTTTTATGTTTGCTTTATGTAGACTTGCTTTATGTACTTTTATTTTTTCTATTGTATTTGCTCTTGTTTATCTAGTTTACTTGTGTGTTAGAGTAGTCGTTTACATTGCAATTATTCATGATCTACATGTTTTAATTTATATTTTCTACGGCTTAGCCAATATTTTTATTAATTGTACATGTATTATTCCATGTGAATAACTTTTAAATTTCTCACTTCATGCTTAATATGCACAAAAATGTTTAAATTATTTAAAATTTTAAGTTTGAGGGAAGGGATTAAAACTTTTTTAAGAAAAAAAAACTAGACTTTATTTGTCCTCGGTAAACTATGTTTTAAAATTATTTTAACATAGTCTGTGATATGTTGTGTTAACTTTAGAAGACTATATTTTTGTTTCTATAATGTTATAATCGTATTAAGTAAATTTTTCATGTAGCAAGGGGTAGTTCAAAAGTTAAGGTGTTTGATATGAAAGTTAGGATTATGCTTTTATTATTCAGAGTAGAGAAATCGTATTTTTGAAATGCTATGAAATCTTAGATATACACTTCAAAATAAATCGGAAACTCTATGAAAAATCATTTTTAAACTAATACACATTATTAAGTGAAGAAATGTGATATGTTTTTAACTTTAAGAACATGATAGTGAAGTTCAAAATCATTAAAAGTCATTCAGATATAGTAATCCTCAGATAAAAAGAAAAGAAAAAAAATAAGAAATAAAAAAAATCATGAAATAAAAAGAAAAAGAAAATAAAAATAAAAATATGTGAGGAGAAGCTTGAGGAAATATCTTATAAAAAATTGATTTCACTCGAATCAACTTAAAGAAAGAGATTTGATTACATTTCTAAGCTTATTTACAACTTTAAAGTACTAATATTTTTACTAGTAAAGTTCTCATAAAATTTTATTCTTTTAGTTTTTTTGAGACTTCTAAGTATGACAAATTATAATTATTTTTGAAATGAATAGACTAGTCAAAATTCCTAGACTTGATTATTGAATATTCAAATACTTTCGTTCTAACCTAAGTTATTAAAAATTTGTTTTAAGTTCTACTATCACATTATTAGAATAAGAACTATAAGAATCTTTAAGTGAAACCCACTATCACATATTATAATGTGTTATTTAGTAAAAGGGTTACTTAAGAATAAGTAACATTTAAGTTTGGGAGAATTGATGCGCCTTAAATTTACTTATTTTATATGCACATTTTATGCTTTAATGAAAGGTTTTTTTGTGTTTTTGGTTGCAGGTGCAAGAAAAGAGTTTAAGAGAAAAAATGAGCAAAAATACATTAAAAAGGAGCAAAATGGGCCAAATCAAGTTTATTGCTAAAAACAGTTGAGTTGGGGCATATGCACCAGAATTTGGTGCATAGACGTCAGATGGAAATCGAGGCTGACACTTAAGCGTGACAGTTCAGCACGTAGGCTCCATAAACAGTTATACTCATGTTCATTGAATTTGAACAAATTTTGAAAAGTTGTCTTAAGCAACCTTTGGTGATTTTTTAAGCTTTATATATTGGGATTAATTCTAGATGAAATAGAGATGTTTAATTTTAGTTATTTTCAAATCTTTGCATTTACTTTTAATTTGCACTTGTAGGAATTAAAAAACATTATTTCACACCTGAATTACAGTCATATTTCCTTAGAATTTATTCCATTATTTAAAGTAAAGGTTTTTATTAGTCACATACATAAAATTACCGTTTTCCCTGTGGGATCAATATTAGGGCTTTTAAAGAAAACTTTATAATACTTAAAATAATACATATACTTGCGTAGAATCACTACTGTGAAAATTATTACTTTAATTTTTATAACATTGCATTTGTCGCATTAGCCGCTAAATATAAATTGGATCAAGTTTTTTANAGAGCCTTCTTATTGTAGATTTTTTATGTTTGCTTTATGTAGACTTGCTTTATGTACTTTTATTTTTTCTATTGAATTTGCTCTTGTTTATCTAGTTTTCTTGTGTTTTAGAGTAGTTGTTTACATTGCAATTTTTCATGATCTACATGTTTTAATTTATATTTTCTACTGCTCAGCCAATATTTTTATTAATTGTACCTATATTATTCCATGTGAATAACTTTTAAATTTCTCTTACTTCATGCTTAATATGCACAAAAATGTTTTAAATTATTTAAAATTTTAAGTTTGAGGGAAGGGATTAAAACTTTTTAAAGAAAAAAAAATAGACTTTATTTGTCCTCAGTAAATTATGTTTTTAAATTATTTTAACATAGTCTCTGATATGTTGTGTTAACTTTAGAAGAATATATTTTTGTTCCTATAATGTTATAATAGTATTAAGTAAAATTTTCATGTAGCAAGGGGTAGTTCAAAAGTTAAGGTGTTTGATATGAAAGTTAGGATTATGCTTTTATTATTCAGAGTAGAAAAATTGTATTTTTGAAATGCTATGAAATCTTAGATATACACTTCAAAATAAATCGAAGACTCTATGAAAAATCATTTTTAAACTAATACACATTATTAAGTGAAGAAATGTGATATGTTTTTAACTTTAAGAAGATGATAGTGAAGTTCAAAATCATTAAAGGTCATTCAGATATAGTAATCCTCAGATAAAAAGAAAAGAAAAAAAAGTAAGAAATAAATAGATCATGAAAGAAAAAGAAAAAGAAAATAAAAAGAAAAATATGTGAGGAGAAGCTTGAGGAAATATTTTATAAAAAATTGGTTTCACTTGAATCAACCTAAAGGAAGAGATTTAATTACATTTCTAAGTTTATTTACAACTTTAAAGTACTAATATCTTTACTAGTAAAGTTCTCATAAAATTTTATTTTTTTTTATTTTTTTGAGAATTCTAAGTATGACCAATTATAATTATTTTTGAAATGAATAGGCTAGTTAAAATTCCTAGACTTGATTATTGAATATTCATATACTTTCGTTCTAACCTAAGTTATTAAAAATTTCTTTTAAGTTTTACTATCACATTTTTAGAATAAGAACTATAAGAATCTTTAAGTGAAAAAGTTCAAAATCATTAAAGGTCATTCAGATATAGTAATCCTCAGATAAAAAAGAAAAGAAAAAAAGTAAGAAAGAAAAAGATCATGAAAGAAAAAGAAAAAGAAAATAAAAAGAAAAATATGTGAGGAGAAGCTTGAGGAAAAAATTTATAAAAAATTGGCTTCGCTTTAATCAACTAAAGGAAGAGATTTAATTACATTTCTAAGCTTATTTACAACTTTAAAGTACTAATATCTTTACTAGTAAAGTTCTCATAAAATTTTATTCTTTTTATTTTTTTGAGAATTCTAAGTATGGCCAATTATAATTATTTTTGAAATGAATAGACTAGTCAAAATTCGTAGACTTGATTATTGAATATTCATATACTTTAGTTCTAACCTAAGTTATTAAAAATTTCTTTTAAGTTTTACTATCACATTTTTAGAATAAGAACTATAAGAATCTTTAAGTGAAACCCACAATCACATATTATAATGTGTTATTTAGTAAAAGGGTTATTCAAGAATAAGTAACATTTAAGTTTGGGGGAATTGATGCGTCTTAAATTTACTTATTTTATATGCACATTTTGTACATATTTTTTAGAATATTATGCTTTAATGAAAGGTTTTTTTTTGTGTTTTTGGTTGCAGGTGCAAGAATAGAGTTTAAGAGAAAAAATGAGAAAAAATACATTAAAAAGGAGCAAAATTGGCCAAATTAAGTTTATTGCTAAAAACAGTCGAGTTGGGGCATATGCACCAGAATTTGCTGCATAGACGTCAGATGAAAATCGAGGCTGGCCCTTAAGCGTGACAGTTTGGCACGTAGGCGCCATAAACAGTTACACATATACTCATTGAATTTGAACAAATTTTGAAAAGTTGTCTTAAGCAACCTTTGGTGATTTTTGAAGTTTTATATATTGGGATTAATTCTGGATGAAATAGAGATGTTTAATTTTAGTTATTTTCAAATCTTTGCATTTACTTTTAATTTGCATTGTAAGAATTAAAAAACATTATTTCACACCTGAATTACTGTCATATTTCCCTAGAATTTATTCCATTATTTAAAGTAAAGGTTTTTCTTAGTCACATACATAAAATTACCGTTTTTCCCGTGGGATCGATATTGAGGCTTTTAAAAAAAAATTATAATACTTAAAATAATACATATGTTTGCGTAGAACCACTACTATGAAAATTATTACTTTAATTTTTATAACATTGAATTTGTCGCAATAGCCGCTAAATATAAATTGGATCAAGTTTTTTATTATAGTCTGAAATATAAATATTTTCGTAATTGAGAGTCCTACCACCCCCCCAAACGGGGTCGTAGTGTTGCGAACCTCTATGGTGATTGTTATTTCATATTTATGTGATTCATTTTACCCCATTATGTTATGCATACGTGCTTATTATGTTTCCTTAAGTAATTCTTTATTTAAGCTCTTGTAATTAGAAAAATTAAGTAGCTTCATCAGATAAGAATTATTCCTTATAAAGTTACCTTTGAGTATAGTAATTAATGGAATTATTAAACCATTAGAAAATTTTTGAGTTTTACATAAATCAAATAATACTAATTGATTTACTTAGATTAATAGATCTTTTAAATTTAAAAAACCTAATAATATAAACGTAGTTGACCAAAAATCTAATTTAATTAATTAAGTAAATTTCAAATGTCATATCCATCAATACATATAACTTAAAATTAATTATCATTTAAATTATAAAACTAAAAATAGATATTGAGAAAATAGAATCGATTTAAGTATAGAAGATTTGGTATTTAAAATCATTAACATACTTATTCAAAAATATCTATCCTTAAAAGAAAAAAAATAGTGAAAAATGAATAAAGAACACATTGTGCATGAAAGAAAAAAACTCTAAACGAAGAGCTTGATATATGATAAAACTTGAGAACAATTCTATACATAAAAAATTGGTAAATATAATTTTCTTAAACTTAAACTATTCAAAATCTCATGGATATTAAAAGTATTGAACTTAAATTTTAAAAATCTAAATTACGCTTATATGATTGATAAGTTAAAATTTTATAAACTTATTAATTAAATAATTTTAGACAATTTTACACTACACCCTTAGGGAAACTTGAATTGGAAGAATATTAAAATCATGTAAAAAAATATGATATTACTAGTACATATGGATTCATGAACTTCTTAAGGTTTAATTGAACTTTAACTTCTATACTCATTAAGTAATTTATTTGAGAGTAACCTTAACCTAATTTGCTAGTTAATTCCTTAGATTGTAAGACTTGGATCAAAAAATTACTTGAAGACCTATAATGTTTGAGAATGGGAGAGTTGTTGATTGAGAAAAAAAAAACGTTACAATTTTTTTTTAATTTTTGCATAATTATGTATTTATGTGCATGTTTGTGCCTAAGAGAAAAATCATGAAAAAATGGTTAAGTTTACTGAAGCCCTGAAGCGTTAGGTACTATAGTCATGATGCCAAAGTTGAAGTCCTAAAGTGAATATTTCCCTAAGAGCTCAATGCTTACACGTGGTGATCGACGTCTCAGTAATAGTTCTAACACCTAATGTCAGTGCCATGACACCATGCTAAGCCAAATGGATGAGACAAATCCAACATCACAGCGCTACCATATCCATTGTCGCACCGCTATCGAGGATTAGTCTCATGAATCAAAAGACAGAGAAGAACAAGTTGAGGTGCCACAAACCCAAACACATAATGCCATCACCTAATGCCATAAGGCCAAATTTGAGTGCTCTAATGCCTACTGCCGCATAGCACTATAACAACCTGATAAGACAGTTATTAAATGCAAAATTTAATTTTTTTGGAGGGGGAAATGATTATAAGTGCGTGTACTATTAAAAGAGAGTGATAGAGAGTCTATGGGAGGATTTGATAAGTCTTTCAGTGAGTTTATAGATTAAGTGCACATTGTGAAGAACTCTTAGTTTGAGAGTTTGTGTTAATGCTTGTGTTGGTGGAGCAAGGCGAAAAATCTAGTGGAAAGCTTGGAGATTTTTGCAATCACCAGTTTTTATCATTTAATTTCTATTATTTTCTTGATTCACACTTTGTAAATGCACTTTCATACTATAGAATGGATATATGTGTGATGTTTTACTGCATTCCCATGTTAGACTAAACTCTCTAATTATTATGGATCTCTTTGTTTAATAAATTTAATGTTAAATTTATATCTAAAATGATAAAATTTTCCAATTTCATTTGTGAATTTTTAATTTCATTTAATATTAAGTAGTGGACATACAAATGTTTTAAAAGTTGTGTGAGTTTGAGATAGTGATAGTTTTTATTCGTACAAGAAATTTCATAACATAGATTTATGGAAATAGAGACGTTCTCCTTTGAGACTGACAAGAAATAGAGAAACATGCATATTTCATTTTTGAAATACTTATGAGCTTTAAAATAATGACTTGAAATTTTGGGAATGACTATTTTTGTTGCTATCGAGAGAAGCCTAAAACTATTGTTGCTCTTGATTTTTGACTTGTATTATTTAAACCTAATATATCACATTGATTTTAAAAACGAGAAATCCTTATGAAGTTTCGCTTGCATTTGAAATCCTTCAAAAAGTAAAAACAAAACAATAACCTTTTAAACAAATTTTCATTTCTTTGAATAAAATTAGGGTTTGTAAAACTAGTGCATTTGACTTTAATTTTTAATCTCCTCATTTTCTTATGGGACGATTTCAGACTCATTTCCATTACATTACTTGTACGATACATGCATTTGCATGAGCTCGTGCAAGATCAGATTAATATCTACCACCTAAACTTTAGTAATTATACTAATAAAAATGAATTCTTAAAAGCACACAAGAGATATCACTTTTAAAAACTTTTTAAAAGTGATACACTTCTTTATATGCACTAGAAGTTATTATAAATGTAAATATCAAAATTTAAATGTTTGATATGAAAATGCATAAAAATTGTGTGGTACATATTTAAAATTTTAAATTCATTTTTAGCATTAAACTTAATTAAAAAATTGTTAATATTTTAAATATCATTCTCTTTAATTTTTCTCTCTCAAGCCATTTAGTTTTTAAATTTTTGTTGTTAGAGTCTTTGTACTCAATCAAATAAGATTTTATATGGTTGTAAATTAACTCATGTCTACATACAAAGGAGTTCCAAGTTTCTAAATTTTAGGATATAAAAAATCTTTTTAGTAGCAAATGTTTTAGGGAGAAATATATAATTTAAAAAATAGAATGACAATGAAGAATACTTGAAATAAACCAAGAGACTGAGCTATGTGTGAATATGCTCATGTATGCGATACCATGTAAATCCCTCCGTGGTCTTGGGAAGAGTAGAGGAGTAAGCTCTTAGTTGCTCCTGTGATTCGGATTTCCCAAAGGGAGGGTGATGAATTCGACAACAAGGTGGCCAGTTGGAGAAGAAACCTTGGCTTGCACGCATGGAAAGGAAGGAAGAGGTTGCTAAGTTGCCAAAGGGGGAGGAGATTGGAAGATCGTGTTATGGGAAGCCCTTCTATGTGGCTTAACTCATCTTAGACTTAACCTAAACCCTAAATTTAACCTAAATTAGGCCTAATTCAACCTTTAGGTCTAACTCATCTTAGCCTTAACCCATCTCCTAGGTGTAACCTCAATCCAAGGGATCGGTGCGTTAATTTCTTATCAACCGATTGATTTTCTTCTTTCTTCCTCTGCATCATCCCAAAAGCTTGCGCTTGCTTTCTTGAAATCGCTATTTTATGAGAATTTAGTTAGGATTTCTTCCCTTAATAAGTTTTTTGTTGTTTTATGTCTTTTAAGCTCGCATATGATTAGCTTAGCATGCTGTTGCTTGCTTGTGAATGTTTGATTTCAAATTTCCTGTTCTTCTATGCGTTGTTTTACTAAACATCTATATTCAAATGAGTGAAAAAAAATCTTTTTTGGAAGGCTGTATTAATTGCTCCATTTTTTCATTGTTCGATTGATTGGCGTCAATGCTACTAATTCGCGTTATTGACCTTTTTTCTTGCTCATCAGTACCGGTTTTCTCAGGAGTTCATAAGCCGATTGTTTACCTGGGCTTAACGAGAAAGAAGCCTTACTACTTAAGTTGATCTTTGGCGTTGAATGGGGTATTTTGATAATGTAAGTACTGAGTAACTATCCTTCATTTTTTTTAATGATACAATACTTTGCTGCTACAAGCTTCATTGCTCCTTACTGGGAACTAATGTGTAAAAAAAAAAAAAAAAAAAAAAAAGAAAGGGGGAAGAAGAATCAGATTCACTCACGAATAGAAAATGCCCCTTTTTTTTGTCATAGTTAAGTTCATTTCAATGAGGCTTCAATTTCATGCCCGTAATGCTTCCTGTATTTGGAAATTGTTCATTTGGCAAACAATTTTTTTTGTTGCAATGCAGTGGTTTGAGAAACGTCAGGAGGCAGCCTTTGCTGATGGTATGATCTTATTGGTCATATTCCATGGAGTTCCTTTATTTTTTAAGCATACTGTATAACATTATCTTATTTATCTCTTTTCTGTCTCTGTTTCTGTTTGTATTTATGATTCAGATGTAATGCACTTCTGCGGTCTTTAACTGATCACAATCTTTTGCAAGGGATAGAATCACTGTTGATCATCTCTGTAATGTTCATGCAGGTGGGGTTATTCGGGCTGGAAGGGAAATACTTTTTCAGGTATGCAAATAATTTTTTAATTTTTATTTTCACTGGTTTCTAGGTCATTGCTTCTGTAATATAGTTTTATTTATAAGAATGGGCTATTAATTTTATGGTTAGAAGATGTTTGGAAATTGTTTATGAATTTAATAAGCTTGGTCCTCTACTGTGCTTATGTGAATGTATTTGCAGTTGAAGGCAGGCTTCTAGCTTCTCAGTATGAGCTGCATTAGATGGTAGTTTCTTTTGAATGGATGTGAAAGGCTTGTAAATTGCTATGGAACTTAGAAATGATACTAGAGTTAACTCACACAACAATAAGAAAGTAAATATTATTACAAAAATTCAAATATTAAGTTACAAATAACTAATTGAAAATAATAATTGACACGACAAACTAACTCCCGCTAGGGTTTGGATCAAGGGAAGGTGGAGTTGAGGTGGTCGATGAGGGTCGGGAAGGTGCCGGGATGGCGGACAAGATGGTTGGCTAGTAGAAAACAACAAGGCAACAGTTTCCTGGGTTCCGAGCAGCAAGTACGCAGCATATATTGATGTTGCACGGCTGTCCGGAATGATGGTAGCAAAGGGAGAGGGCTGGAATAGTGGCTAGGTGGCAAGGAAGTGGTTCGGAATAGCTGGAACAGCAACCAAAGCTAAGAGGGGCGTTCCTGGTGGCCAGAATGGTAGCGAGGCGGTAAGGGAAATGGATATGGTCAGCTGGAACAACAACCAATGGGTGTGGAAGGCAGCTGGAACGCAGGAACTGTAGAAAACAACAAAAGTGGCTATTTCAGGTGCCTGCAATAGGGAAGGAGCGGTGATATTAGGTTTGAATATTCCCCATGTTGTCTAGGTGGCTATTTCGGGTGCCTGCAATAGGGAAGGAGGCTCTGTTCCGGGTGTCTGCAAAAAGAAAGTAAATTACAACTCCAACAAGCTGCTCAGAAAATTACCATAAAGGATATACACCAGGAAATCATCCATTTGCAGCAGAGGCTCGCTGATTTTGAAAGAAGACAACATGGGGAAGTCACCCACAACAACAATAGTGACCACCTAAGTGAAGGAGATGAAGAAAACTGTTTTCACCAAGAAGCTTCAAGTGATGAAGAGTCAATGCCATGTTGATTCAACTTTGAGTATAGGAGGAAGGACGGTGATTTTGGAGTCAAGGTGGATCTACTAGATTTTGACGACCACATGGACCCAGATGAGTTTATTTAATGGCTCCAAACAATAAAAAGAGTTTTCGAGTATAAGAACGTCCCACCTGATAGAAGGGTAAAGTTGGTCACCATCTAGTTGAAGAAAAGTGCGTCTCCATGGTAGGAGAACTTGAAGTACCTATGTCAGTGTGAGGGAAAAAACAAAATTATTATTTGATCCAAGATGAAAAGGGAGATGCACCATAAGTATCCAATAACACATTGTAGACATGATGTGTTTTTGAGGCTTCATTACTTACAATAAAAATATCTTTCAGCAGAATAGTACATCGTTGAGTTCGAGCAGCTTATGTTGATGTATGAACTAATGGAGCCCGAGAAAAACATTGTGGGATGATATCTAGGGGGATTGAAACTATTTATTGGCAATGTGGTACAGTTATAGCCCCAATGAATTTTATAAAATTTTCAAATTTTAGCTTTGAAGGTGGAGAGACAACACTGCAACATCAGGTTCACACCTACTTCCAAGCTGGATTCAGCCTTTAGATGAAGTAGCAAGGGCACACCAATTAGAGTACCCAAACCTACCACATGTGAAGAGAAGCCAACATAGGATGAAAATATGACTGACCAACAAGCACCACCATGACATTGGATACAAACACATTTCATCCAACTGTCCAAACACGAGGGTGATTTTTTTTTAACCGAGCATGGTGTAGTGGAGTAGATACCGAGGAGAATGGAGAATACTAGCTACCTACAGATAACGATGAAATGCTTGTGGTTCGACAAGTTCTCCTGATCAAGTCTAAGAGGGATTAGCAGTGGCTCGGGCATAACATCTTCCATGTGTTTATTGTACTATTAAGAGGAAGGTGTGCAGTCTTATTATAGATGGAGGTAGTTGTGAAAATATGGTATCTACATAAATGGTGGATAAATTGATTCTTTCTGTACAAAAGCATTCACAATCATATTCCCTTGGTTGAAGAAGGGAAATGAGATTTATGTCGACAAAAGATGTTTGGTGAAATTTTTAATTGGAGATAAATTGAGGGATGAAGTTTGGTGTGATGTCATTTCTATTGATACAAACATTTGCCACTCCATTACAAAAATGAAATTTACGAACTAAATTATAAATATTCAGTTACAAGCGCCTAGGCTGTACCTTCGAGCGCGCTGGGCTTTTGGGTGTATTGGTTTGAAGAACAATTTGGGCACGACTGCACCCCTTCTAGGCACCACAATTCCAACAGCTCTATCCCATAAGCATGGTGCCAGGCGCCCAAACGCCCCCATTGCTGCCAGAGCGCTACTTTATGTCTGGGGGCGCCCATCCTAGCTTTCTGACAAGTGTTAGGCGCCATTCCAAGTGTCGGGTTTCCCCCAAACTCCATAAGCAGACTACATATATAACAATCTTCTACTTGAAGTCTGATTATAAGCAATCTTGCACCTTTAAATCTGTATCATCTTCATAGTAATGCACAATAGTATGACTCAACCATTAGTCTCAAGCTTCCTGAACTCTAACTGAAGCCAATTATAGTTTTAGTTTTTCAATTGTAACAACTTTAGTCAATTTATCTGTAGGATTCTGAGCTGTATATATCTTTTCCAAACATAACTGACCATCTTTTAGGATTGAACGAATGAAATGCTAACTTTGTTAAATGTACTTGATCCTGACATGAAATGCAATACTGTTAGCTAGGTGAATAACACTCATACTATCACTGAATTTTTCAATTCCTTTATTTATTGCCTAGTTCTGCCATAAAGCTCTATAACCAAATCATTTCCTTATTAGCCCCAATGATATCAATTTATTTGGCTTCTGTAGTTAACAATACAACAATCTACTATAATTTGGATACCCAACTCACTATTATTTTTCCCTAAGTTAAGATGTAACTTGTACTTCTTCTACCATTGATATCTCTTATTAGATCTGAATCTATATATTCCTGTAGATTAATCATTGCACTTCCAAAACAAAGTACTTTATTGTTTGTTTCTCTCAATTATCTGATAATTTACTTCACCGCCTCCTAATGATGTTGATCTAAATTACTCATGTACCGATTGACCACTCTTATAGCGTGTGCAATATCTGGTTTTGTACATATATCACTTACACCGATCTCTAACTGTTGAAGCATCAAAGTTCTCATCTGTGTTTGATCTGCTTCAAACTAAGGCGATTATTTTTTAGATAGCTTAAAGTGACTATGGGAGGGTGCACACTGAATTTGCCTCATTCATGTTAAATTTATGTAAATCTTTCTCAACATATTCTGTCTGAGACAACTTCAATGTACTTGCACTCCTGTCCCTGCTGATTCTCATACCGAGAATTTTTTTGGTGAGACCTAAGTCCTTCATTTCAAACTCTCTTAATAATTGCTCATTCAAGTCATTGATATTTTCTATATCTACTTTTGTAATTAGCATGCCATTCACATAAGAAAAAAACACAATATAACAACTATCAAAATATTTGATGAAACAACGATGATCTGCTTGATATTTTATGTACCATTGTCTGATAGAAAATTTTCAAATCTTCAATTCTATGATCTTGTGTTGACTTCAAATTATAAATATTCTTCTTCTTCAGTTTATAGGCCATATCTTCTCTTCCTGGAACTTGATATCCCGTGATTGCTTCATTTACAGTTCCTCTTCCAAGTCATCATGTAAGAAGACTATTTTTACATCCATCTACTCTAGATGTAGATCTTCTTATGCTACTAAGCTCAACACAACTCTGATAATTGTTGCCTTTACTACCCAAAAAATCATCTTAGTGTTGTTTACTCATTCCTTTACTGAAACCCTTCACAACAAGCCTCGCCTTATAGTGCTTGCAACCATTTGAGTTTTTTTAGCATGTAAATCCACTTGTTATGCAACGCTTTTTTGCCATTTGGTAATGTTGTCAAATCCCATGTTTGATTTGCTCTTAGTGACTGCATCTCATCATCCATGACATGCTCTCACTAATTTGAATCTTCAACTTGAGTGATCTCATCATAACACTATGATTAACCACTGTTAGTTTATAATAAATAGGAGTGTCAAAAATTAATCTGACACGCCAACTCGACCCGGTACTGACTTAAAAATTCTAGGTTCTGGCCGACCCGAATAATTTTTGGGTCGGGTTGGGATTAAATAATCAAACTCATTTATTTTTTATTGGTTGAGTTCACTAGAAAATAATCAAAAATTGACCCGCCAACTTTAATTTGACTTGAAGTCAACCCGCCAACTAGTAATTGACCCGAAATTGACCCATTTTTAACCCAAATAATGCTTTCCTCAAGGGAGAACCCTCGTAGTTAATTACATCTCAAGATGTGTCTCTCCTGAGAATACTCTTAATTAAAGTATTGAGTTATATTATTAAAGATACAAAGTCGGTGTCTGTAAGATTGTTGTTTCAAAACTTTAGATAGATTTAGGGTTTGAAATGATCTACTTAGAATTGAAAGATTGTGAATTATATTCTAATGACGATGTGTCATGGAAAGATGCAGGAAAATGATTAGCTAACTTTGAAGAAGGCGTGCCCTGGGAATTGAATTTAATTTGTTTTTGGGGAAAGTTGAGTTTTAATTTGAGAGTTTGGATTTGGTTTGAAAAGATTGATTTGCGGTTGAATAAAGTTTGAATTAGTGATTCACTTGAGTTGAAAACTTGAGTTGATTGGATTGTATTTCATTTGAAAAACTTGATTTCAGTTGGTTTAAGTTTGGGGTTGGATGAGGTTTGACTTAAGTGATTCACTTAAGCTTAAAATTTTAGTTGATTGAATTGAACTTTTTTTTTTAAAAGCTTTATATGAGTTGGTTTAATTTAGTTAATTTAAGTTTAAAAAGTAATTTTAAGTTTGTTAAAGTTTGTTTGAAGTTTATTAAGGTTTGTTAAAGTTGTTTATTCATTTGAATGTTGTTTAAATGTTTTAGACAGGCTTCAAAGCTTTGGAGATTTGAGATCTTGAGGTTTTGAATAGTTGAAGGTTTAAGATATTTCAAGTTTTGAAGTTTGCTTTGAAAAGTTGATTTTAAAGTTTTGAAGTTTGAGAAGTTTAAGGTTTTGAAAATGTTAATTTTTAGTTGGAAGGTCTGCTTATGAGTTGATTAGGGTTAACTTGGATTGAAAATGTTGATTTTGAGCTAAAAGGGTTTGGTTTTGAGTTGATTAGGGTTGATTTGGCTTGAAAAGGCTGATGTAGGGAAATTGGTTTGGATTATGAAGGATTGATTTTTGGTTGAATGTTTGGTAGAAGTTGAAACTTCGATTAAACTGAAAATTTGATTGAATTTGAACTTTAAAATAATGGATAAAATTAGCTAGAAGGATTTCTAAATGAAAGTGAATTTAACTCACAATTTTACAGATAAAAAAGCCACTAAAAATTAAATTTAAATGGTATAATTTATAATTACCTCGTTGATGGTTGTCTGTGTCTTCTATAAACGTTTTCTCGTCTATCACTCGTCTTTTAATAATTTAATTAAACCAGAAAAGATACTTAAAATAACTGTGAGCTTAAAAGCCAGTGAATACTCATACTTTTAAATTAAAGTGATACAAAGAAAATAATGAATAATATGCATGCTAGTTAAATTTGTTTATTAAACAATATAAACATTTAAGATGTTGTTCGTAGGGATCTATATCATTATTATATCAATATTTCATATTTATACAACTATCATAGAAGACACTGTATATAAATTTATGTAAATTAAGCATATCAATATCAATATCATTTTCCATTTACGTGCAAGGGTACATTCGTGTTCCACCACTAGTACCATCAAAGAGTGCTACATCATTTAATAAAAACATATGTATGATTCACATTCAATCATACTATATAAAACATGCACTAAAATACATGAATAAACAACTACAACATTCGTAATGATATGACCAATAAATAAAATAATAACTTAATCAGAATAAATCATCCACAAATAACATCAACTGCAAATATATTTGAGAAGAAATAAATTATTACTATAGTTTAAAAGTATAATTACTCATCATGAGGACGATTAAATTGTTCAAATAACCTCAATCCTTTTAAAATTTAAACGTACAATAAATATGTATTTAAAATATAATAAATTTATTATTTTAATTTTTCATTATTTAAGCATCAAAATTTTCATATTTATTTGATGTAATCCTAATTTTATATCTTTATATATATCATAATTATAAAATTCTTATTAAACATCTTACCTTATAAATCCTCTTGTCGAGCCTCATACCGTGCGAAGCTTCGTCTTCCACACTCCTTTTGCGAGAATCGAATCGCACGAGAGCTGGCTCTCTTGCCTGAGCCTTCTTTCCTCCCGAGCTTCCTCGTTTGCTCGACAGTGCACGGGCTATCCTTCCTTAATTGCGCTTCTTCCTCTCCTTCTCTTCTTCGCTGGTAGGCTAGGGTACGGGTTCCTTCGCAACTCCCAGCACTTCACTTCGCACCAGACAACTCAAAGATTGAAAGAACTCCTTCGACTTTCTCTTCAACTCGACTTCAACGCTACGCCCGACATCTCCCATGCCGCTTGAAACACCGGTAAGTGAATATTGCTTTGGCTGCCTTTATAGGCGGACTTGTTTCCTTGCCTTCTAATCCTATAATTTCCTTTCCTCCCTTTCGGCTGGCCCATGACTTTTCGTTTCTTCCTTGGTTTCTCTCGAATATTCCAATTTTTGGCGCCCTTCTTCAAATAGGCAAATCGAGGCGTTACAATTTTCCTCGCTTACGAAAAATTTCATCCTCGAAATTTAAAAACAGTCCTCCAATAATTTCTGATTAAGTTGGTCGACATTTGTTTTCCATGCAACTAACAATCATTCATTAATATGATAAATAATCACTATAAAGGTAAAAACTCTATACAAGGTGATTCAACTATACTTCAGAACACAGAGAAATTCAAACATGAAAACATACTAAGAAAACACCAAACTAATCATACCTCGCCACCATCAACAACAATAGGTTCTTCAGGCTCACTATGAGTGAGGGAATATACCCGAGTTTGAACCAGTTTTCTTGGTTGACTTTTGGTTAGAGCTGAAGCTATTGACTTTATCTTTTTCTGTCCGTCTGTAGTCTTCTGTGAAGGAGCTCCATCAGATTTCTGATCTTCGACGCTCTTTTGGCCAAAAGATGGATAATATCATGCTATATGACCAAGCTAACGATACCAATAACAAGTGTTAAAGCTCATCAAACATTCACCTTTATATTGTCTTCTGCATTTGGTACAAGTGACTCCAGTACCCCGAGTCTTATCTCTGTTAACTCTACCTGAATTATTCTTGGACTTCTACTCATTGAATCCTTCTGAGTGAGCTCTATGCTCTTCTGTAATCTTCCTTTTGTGCATCTCCTTAAGCTTCTGAGTAGCTCATAGTCAATCTCTACTCGTCTAGCTCGCTCCACTAATACCGAGTATTCATCAGTTCCTAAGAGTACTAACGACCGTCTCATAGAATCCTTTAATCCCGATAGGAATCTATAGCACTTTTCTTCTGCGGTAACGATCAATTGTGGTGATTCCTTGATAGTGCAATGAATTCTGCTTCGTACTGCATGACCGTCTTCTCTCCTTTCCTCAACTTGACGAACTTGCCTTGCATCTGTCATCAAGCAGATAAATGTACGAACCATTCTCTAAAAAGCCCACATACCCCTCCCAACTTATTATATTATTGGGCATGTCTGCTAACTAGTCCTGACGTTGCCCACGTCACCACATTTTGGCTTCTCCATCCAACACAAATATTGCAAACGATACTCTTCTTTCATCTGTACAAACCAAGCTATTTAGTATCTTCTTTATCCTCATTAGCCAATTTTCTGCTTTAATCGGGTCTTCGGTTCCTTTGAACAGAGGTGGACGTAGTTCATGAAATATTTTTAGGTACTTATCCACAACAATTGTATCATTAGGGGGCGATCTGGACTCCTGAATCAGCTGAGTCATCGTCGTCATCATTTAGGCGAGCACATTCATGTTCACATTTATAGTAGATTGTACTCCTTTTTCTATCAATATCTCTTCTTCTACAAATTAAAGTATATCACTATGCCTGAATGAATAAATTAATTCTTTAAGCTGGTTTCATATATTAAAATTTTCTTATAATTATCCTATTGGCTTTTTATCACGACCCGACCTAGGGCTTGGAATTAACCAAGGCGGGGATGGACTGTCGGATGAGTGAATTAAATTTTCTATTTTTACTCATAGTTTAATAGATGAAAAAGCAACCAAAAATTAAATTAAAACGATATAATTTATAATTACCTTGTTGATGATTGTCTATGTCTTGTATAACCGTTTTATCGTCTATTGCTCATCTTTCATTAATTTAATTAAGCCTGAAAAATTAGTTGAAATAACTGTGAGCTAAAGTGCCTTTGAATACTCATACTTCTAAACTAAATTAATACAGTAAAAGAAACAATAATATACATGTCCATTAAGCTTATTTATAAATCAATATAAACATTTAAAATGCTATTCGTAGGGATCTATATCATTATCATATCAGTATCATTTCATATCTATACAACCATCATCGGAGACACCGTCTAAAAATGTGTCAATTAAAACACATCAATATCAATATCTTTTTTTATTTACGTAATTAGTGTTCTCTCACTAGTATCATAAAAAAATTCTCTATCATAATCAGTTATGTACATATAAGCATTCAACATAAACATATTTATTCTTCATATTCAATCATACTATATAAAACATACACTAAAATACATGAGTAAATAGCTAGAACATTCACAACGATATGATCAATAAAGAAAAATATAACTTAATCAGAATAAAATATTCACAAATATTATCAATTATAAATATATTTGAGAAGAAACTAATTATTACTATAATTTAAAAGTACAAGTTCTCACCTCGAGGATGATTAATTTGTTCTTAAATTTATATTAGCCTTGACCCTTTTAAAATTTAAAGCTACAATAAATGTAGGTGTACAATTTAATAAATTTATTATTTAACTTTTCATTATTTAAGTATCAATTTTTCATATTTATTTGATGTAATCCTAATTATATATATATATATATATATATATATATATATATATATATATATATATTAATTATAAAATTCTTAGTAAATATCTTACCTTAGAAATCCTCATGTCGAGCCTTATACCGCGCGAAGCTTCGTCTTCCTCCCTCCCTTTGGAAAAATTATTCCATGCGGATCTGACATCGCACGCAGCTTGCGTGCGGTGTTCGATCCGGACCGTAAATCACCTGATCTACAATCCTGATGTATTTCGGTGGGCCCGACCTAAATTTTTTTTTCTTTTTTTAAAAAAATGAAAATAATCCTGACCGTAGATTACCGTAGATCTACGGTCAGGATCAGACACCGCATGCAGAGATGCATGCGGTGTCCGTATGCAATAATCTCTCCTCCCTTTGCGAGAATCGAATCATACGAGAGGTGGCTCTCTCGCACGAGCCTTTCTTTCTCCCAAGCTTCCTCATCTGCTGGATAGTGCACGGGCTCTCCTTCTTTAAAGACCCTTATTCCTCTTCTTCTCTTCTTCGCCGGTAGGTTAGGGCACAGCTTCTTTCGCCGCTCCCACCACCTTACTTGTACCAGACTGCTCAAGGATTGACAAAACTCCTTCGTCTTCTTCTTCGACTTGTCTCGACTCTAACGCTATGCTCGACGTCTCCCGTGCCACTCGGCTCATCGATTTTTTTTTTTTTTAATATTTCATATGACAAACTCTTAATTTTAATTTTAGAAAAGGGTTTTATTTAGCAAAGGTTTCAAGTTTTCTTTTTAAAAAGTTTTATGAAGGTATTACTTTAAAATGTTTTATGTAAATTTTGAAAACAGTTTATTTAAAAAAAGTTTTAAGTTTCATTTTGGAAAATTTGAGATTTTTTCATAAAGTTTTGAAATGTTTTTACTTGGTAATGATTTTAAGTTTTAAATTTTAGAAAAGGTAAGGTTTATTTAAAAAAAGATTTTAAATATTTTTACTTGGAAAAACTATTAAGTTTTACTTTTTTAAAAGATTAAGTTTGAAATGTTTTTACTTACTAATAGACTTCGCTATAAGAACTTAAAGTAAACTTATGATGATTATGGTGAATTGGAGCACAAATAAACTTATATTATTACCCTCTTTTCTAAGCTCATTTTAAACTTATATAAATACTATAAAAATATTCAATTAAGAGCACATGTAAATTTACATAATTTTTATGAAAATAGTTAATTTGGAGCACCTTTTAAATTTATATAAATTTTTATAAAATTAGTCAATTTATAGCACATTTAAATTTATATATTTTATGAAAATGATTAATTTTATTTTTCAAATGTGTAATTTTCCTTAACTTCAATGATGTAAATTGTGTAAGTCTTTCTTTAATTTTCTAGCTTATAAAGATCTCCACCCTTAGGCATACAAGCCCACTTATTTTCTTTTTTTTTTTTTGGTTTTTGTTAGCTAAACATTCTGAGCATGTTTTTCACTAAACCCATAAAGTCACAACTTGCTTGCTTGCATGAACATAAAGCCACAACATGAAAATTTGAATGAAAAATAAACCAAGCATTGAGATTTGCATGAAACAGAAACCCAAGCATGCATCTTTGCATTAAATATAAACTCAAGCGTGAATATTTGCATGAAACATAAATGAACATGGAGATTTGTATGAAATATATATGACTATCACATGAATTTCGCATAGACTATAAAGTCTAAATCATTAAGAGTTTGCAAGAATTGAAAGACACAAAGACTATCACATAATTTTGCATGGAACGTAAATGACTACCACATAATTTTGCATGGAAGGCATAAGACTATCACATAATTGTGCATGTGAGACATGAGACTATCATATAAGGGTTTTGCATGAAAGACACAAGACTATTGCATGATGGTTTTGTATGAAAAACATAAGACTACCACATCATTTTCATATTACATGAGACATACACCTAAGCACATGAAAATATTGCATGATATATATATGGTAACCACATGAATGTCCTATTGTATAAGACACAAAGCCACATAATTTTTATATTGCATAATACATAAGGTAACCACATGATTTTTATGTTGTATGAGACATAGACATAAAATAAGAGTTAGGGTTTGGATTTAGGCCATAGAAAATGGGTGTGTTTCAGTGAGTGAATTTTTCGGGTAGGAGAGAGAAGGGAGGATGAGAGTGTATTGACTAGGGTTTCAGTGGGAGAGAAGAAGATAGAAATGTGGTAGGTTAGGGTTAGGTGTGATTTTAAGTAGGAGAGAGAGAGAGAGATGTGTGAGTGAGGGGTAGGATTCGGGTAAGAGAGAGAAGGTGAGGGGTAGGGTTTCAATTATGTTAGAAGGCGAGGAATTGTGTGAGTTAGGGTATGTGGTTTTTGGTAGGAGTGAGAGAAAGAGATGGCGAGGGTTAGGGTTAGGGCTAGGGTTTTGGGTAGGAGGGAGAGAAAGAGAAGGCGAGGGTTAGGGTTACGGGTATGTGAGATGGTGAAGAAGTGTGTGAGTTATGGTTTATGGTTTTGGGTAGGAGAGAGATGATGTGGTGTGTGAGAATGAGACCTATGTTTTTGTGATGGGTTTTGGTAGGAGAGAGGAAGAGAAGCAAGGCTTAGGGTTTTAGATTTGTGAGAAGGAGAGGAAGTGTGTGTGGAAAAGGGAGTGGAAGTGAATGGGAGGCTATAGAAGGAGGAAGGAAGAGAGGTTTGGCCAAAGAGAAAAGAGAGGGAAAGGGGGCAGAGGGTCGATCACGGAGAAAAGAGATAGGATAAGAGAGGAGATGATCGGCCATGGAGAAAAGGAGGGGGAAAAAGGAGAGTTCACATCATGATTTTCCAAAATTAATTCATATAACACGTATTGAAATGAAATAAGGGAGGATTTATACTTCTGCTTTGGGTGGAACTCCTTGATTTCCTTACTTGGATAATGAGAAGCTCTTTGCCTTCCTTGATGTAGAGAGGAGAAGAGAGTATGTGGCTACGAAGGAAGAAGAAGGATAATGAGGGGAGAGGAGGTTTTTACTAACAAGGAAGAAGGGGCGAGGAGGGAGAGTTTCGGCCAAATGAGGTTTAAGTGTGGAGGAAAACAGAGGGAGGAGTTATGAGTGAAAGAGGAAATATTCAATTTTTTGGGGGGAAATTAGAATTCGGGAAGGTGGTTATGGCTAAAATTGAAACCCTAGATTATCTGGAATAGGAAAAGGTAAGGAATTTAATGGTGCAATTGGTTTCAGATGAAGTGATCTCAATCTTAAGATATTTTAATTTGGAATGACAAGGTTGTTATGGGTGATTGAGGTGGTTATAGTCAAAATTTTGACTCGTTTGGTTAAAAAAATAAGAACACATTGTTGCAATTAATTTTAGTTGAAGCGGACTCTAGCTCAAGATATTTCAAGTCAAAGTATGGGCCCCATCTTAGAAGAGAATTTTGATGAGTTTTGAATAAAAGTTTTTAATGAGATTTATCTGATTAAATTAAGTGTTTTTAGCTCACATTTGAGTTGGTTGAAATTTGATTTTGATTGAGTTCTTTTTGAGTCAATTATAAGGGTCATTCTTAGATTATCGAAATTATTGTCCAAACTATCGTAGGCTTAATGAGCCACAAAATGAAGTCCAATTTGAGCATGGAGAAGTTCATTTGACAGGTTTCGACAATTCAAACGTATTTACACAATCCAGTTTGAAAAATAATATTTCGATAATAAAATTTTACATGAGATTATTTTTCATGCATGAAAATTCAAAATACAAAATTTAAGTAAAAATAGTGTTCAATCATCACCAAACTGGTTTGCATGCTCCTTATATGTGATTATAAATATTATGCAATCAACTGAATGTAATTTTGATTATCACATAATTCTGTGGAGAAAATAATAAGTCAGGATGCATGAAAACTTGAAGTGAAAAGTTTTATGTAAAAATTGCATCATATAATCATCAAACTTATTTCCATGGTCTTTAGATGTGAGATCAACTTTAGTTTTCTATTCACGGGCTTTGCAACATCATTTTCTTATAGTTTTGTTGGATCAACAAACTCATGTCTGATCCCTTTTGAAACAATAATAATTGAACCTTACCCGCCACTATTATCTGATCTTTTGACATTACGTCAAACCTTTCTCATTATCATCCATGGTTTTCTAATTAAGCTTCTCAAATACATCAAATTTATGTTTCAAGAAGTACACCCATACCTTCCTGGAGTGATCATTAATGCAGATGATAAATTATTGACAACCTCCAATATATTGAATTGGAGCACTAACTCTGACTCCTTGGAATTCATCTTTGACTCACTTTTAGAGAGTAATTTTCTTTTTCTTTCCATAAATATTATCTTCACAAAAATCTTGATCTATTGAGTTTAAATTAGGAAGGTTGTTTTTAGAAAGTAGGGACTTCATACATTTCTCATTTATATGGCCAAACTTGCAGTGCCATAAACTTGCATCACCTTTTGTTCTAGCAACACCAATGAATTAAAACATTTCATTGATAAGATAAATGATGCTTTCAATGTTGCCTCGACCCATTCTATTGTCTCTTCAATAACATTCCACAAATCATATGTGAAAGTAGTCACATACCCTGACCTTACAAGCTAACTTATGGAAATCAAATTTCTCTTCAAACATGGTATATGTCTAACTTCATTGAACCTCCAAACTGATCCATTTGACGACCTTATATCAACATCATGCTTTTCAACATTAGTGCAGACCTTTTTGTCTCCCAATTTGAGTTTGATTTTTAAACACCTCTTTGTTAAGGAAAGCATAAAAAGAGGCATCTAATCTAATATCCATGATTTAGTACTATTTAGTGATAAAATAAGGAAGTTACTTTGGATTTAATCTGTGGAAACATTTGTAAATTACTTTCTATCTAAACCTCCCCACCGACATTTTTAGGTGCTTTGCATTTTTTCTTAAAGTAACATATCTTGTCACAGTTTCAACATTCACTTTTGCCTTTTTCTCTCCTTGACCAAGACTTATCTCACTTGGACTTGAATCTTTTCCTGCCTTATTTCTATCTAGATTCATTCCTTTATTTTTAAATATTTTGTGCAAAATTTAAAGTTTCACCATTCATTTTTTTTTGAACTTCATCATTCAACACTAACCCCATAATGTTATTATAGTTTTAACTTCATGTTACTTGAAGTGTTACCTACCATAGTGATTGGCCATCCTAACTGTCTGACAATGAAGCTCTGAGCTTGTCATCGAACTTGATGCATTATAGCACAACTGTTTTGTCACATTATTGAAATTATTCATGTGCTCAGCCATTATTACTATCCACCATCTTTGTATTGAATAATCTCTTCATAAAAAGATTTTGTTTGAAGTCGAACGTTTCTCATACATTCTTGTCAGTGCAACCATGAGATCAACTGTAGTTTTCTCATTCACAATGTTGAAAATAACAAATACATAAAATGAAAGACGGATCAAACTTAGTGTTGTTCGATCAAGAACTTTCCATTCTTCTAGAGTCACCGGTTCCAGCTTCTTGGCAATTCCTTACAGTGGCAAATGCAGTTTTTTTTTATACAATAAAATTTCAATTTGCATTTTCCAGAAAGCAAAGTTTGAATTGTTGAACTTCTCCACTTTGTACTTAGCTTCGTAGGTCATTGCTCCCACCCAAATTAAAGATATTTAGAAAACTGTGCTTTAATACCACTTGATGTGGTGAGAGATATGCATGAAAATATGAAAATATAGTTCAAGTGATCAAAAACAAAACTTTGAACAGAAGCGCACAAACAAGGAATCACAGAAAAACAAAAGAACACTAAGATTTAATGTGAAAAATTCGAAAACGGAAGAAAATTCGAAACGGAAGAAAATTCGAAAACGGAAAAAAATCATGTAGCCACGACACACCAAGAAATTGACTATGAAGAAACGAACAAATTACACCACACTCAGGCCTTTCTATAATTTTGGAACTCAAGAACACATCTCTTCTCTCTAACAACAGAGAAAATCACAAAATCAAAATCCTTCAGTATATACGCTTGCATTCAGCGAAAATAAAATTTAAATGCCGAATTGCAGAAATTCGATTACAGGGTGATCTGGTTCGAAGAACGATTTGGGCACGGTTGCGTCCCTCCTAGGTGCTGCAATTCCAACGACTGTCTCGGAAGCATGGTGCTGGGTGACTTGGCACCCTTACTTGCATCGGGGCACTACCCCAGGTGCAGGGGCGCCAATCCAGGACTTCTACCAGGTGCCAGGAGCTATTCCAAGTGCTGTGTTTCCTCTGAACTCCATAATCAGACTCCACATATAACAAAAAATGCTTGGGATGCCACTGTAGGGTTTTTTAAAATATGGACTTATGTGACTAATTAAGCTTAGGTGCCCAGATATAATCTATCCTTCTCAATATTGTATAATCTCCAAAATGGAAAAATCAATACGAGAAATGCGATACCACTTCTTGTAGCTGGGAATCAGGGGTTCACACTATCATTTTAATAGCTATTTTACTCGGAGTGCTGGACCAAGCTATTGCATACCACGTAGGTTTCACATTTTGATGAATGAAATAAATTTGTCGCCACTATGTTTAATGCCTTTCACTTCTTTATGAGTACATTATTTATAAGCTATAAATCAGCTCCCTGCGCTGCAAGTGAAATTTTTTTCTTTCGATTTGGCTTGCTTTATATGCTTAAGAAAATGAGTTCAGGTTGATGCAGTTGATTAGAGGTTAAAGGCTAGAAGCCTATAAGTTTTTGAAGTTTTATATGATGAATATTTGGACCCTCTGATTGTTAACTAATGTTTGTACTTGCTTCAAGTAATCGGTTTACAAATTAGATTCTTTCTAGGGATTCAATTGGGAATCTCATAAAAATGATTGGTGGAGTAACTTAGAGAAAAAGGTTCCTGAACTCGCTGACTCTGGATTTACATCAGTTTGGCTCCCTCCTGCTACTCACTCTTTTTCTCCAGAAGGTAAGAACAACAACATTTAATGATTTTCCTTTTTGTCCGGGCAGAATTAGGCAGCTTTTTCTTGTTTTCAGGCTATCTACCGCAAAACCTTTATTCCCTTGACTCTGCTTATGGGTCTGAGCACCAATTAAGAACTTTACTTCAGAAACTGGCCCAGCACAAAATTAGAGCTATGGCTGACATAGTTATCAACCATCGAGTTGGTACTAGTCAAGGACATGGCGGAGCATATAATCGTTTTGATGGGATTCCTATGCCTTGGGATGAACACGCTATCACATCATGTTCTGGTGGATTGGTAATTTTTTTTCTCAAATAAATAAGTTGCATTTAAATACATACCATTTAATTTTTTTGTATCTACATATCTAACACAAATTTTCATATTTACATGCAAAACTTTCAAATCTCTAATGTCACATAAAAATATCACTTCTATGTACTTTTCAAAACTTAAATACCTTTTTTCATGCATAGGATTATGACGCAAAATTATCATAAATATAAATATAAAAGTTTAGGTGTTAGCTATGTAAATAAATAAGAATTTTGTGGTATATATATATATAAATTTATCTTTAAATAATTATATGATTTATAGCCAATCAAATCTCTTTCATTTTTTTTTAAACTGCTTATGGAATCACACTTCTTGTAATTCATTGATTTTTCTTGGAAAATCAACATAATCCATAAAAAAAAGTGAGGTCCATCTTATGTTTAACTAATTTATTTCAACAAACCATTTACTCCTAATGGCTTTATATATATATATATATATATATATATATATATATATATATATATATATATGTAATTAATTAATTAATTAATTGATATAAGTATGGTAAAACCCGCTCTATTCATTTGTCTCTGATCCCATAACTGCGGAGGAAATTTTATGCCCCTCGGCTAGAGAAGATCACACATAACTCTCATTCTCCGTCTCTCCTTCTGTATCACATGAAAATCAAGCGACGCTCCTTCGTCTCTTGCCCGAAGTCCGCTCGAGACTCCCTTCCCCTCATGACCCCATATTTTGAGGTACAGTCATAACCCTGGCTAATAGAGAAATCAACAACATGATTGTGGCGTGCGAAGACCTCTGAAATTCCCATATCTTCTTTTGCTATGCTCTGATACCAGGCCTTCTCCCGCTCGACTTCTCTTCCTAGTCGAGATTATAACCCTCAAATACAGTTGCGACAACAACTAGCGGGAAAAACCACGATGTGATCACATCATAAAAAAGACATTTAGAACTCCCGTTTTTCTATTTTCTGCTTCTTTCTGCAATTGGAGCCAACAGGATGCCACTGATGGGATCGCTGCATACAAAGACATCCAAAACTCCTATTTTTCTTTACCCTCGTAACCGTGATTCGTGATACAATGGTGACTATAGGTAACTGAAAGAGCAACAGTTGGATCACGAAATTCGAAACTCTCGAGACAACAATAAACTCTCGCCACTCGTCTTCCTCATGTTTGTGCGTCTCCAGTCCAAACTAAAGAAACAATTTCAACTACCTTTTGATATGAAGAAGAAAGAGAAAAATTATATTAAGTTGCAGAAGAGATTAAACCGAGTTTTGATGGAGAAAAAGAAATAATCCCATTCTGGCCTGGAAATTATGAACGAACTTCACAAAGGACATTAATGTGGAATACGAAATTGAAAAAAGGCTGAGGGAAACTTTTATAAGATGATTGTTGATATGTTTGAAGTGAAGAATCAAGAACGTAGAAGGCTGAAGTGAAGAATCAAGAACGTAGAAGGCATAGTTACGGACCTTGCTAAGATCAATGTCATTTCGCACTCAAAAGATATAATGTAGGGAAATTATAAGTACTCATTGAGGTTATTTTAACTTGATAGGGAAATTTTAGTCGATTACTTTTATGCAAGTAAATCTAAGGCCCATATGCGTCTTATAGATCAATAGTTTACAGGAAGACCCCTATACGACTACAATGTCTCACTCATCAGTGCTCTTATAGACAAGTGGGGAGACCAAACACCCCAATACATTCCCTTGAAATGGGGACGATGTCCGGAGTGTAAGAATAGAAATTTAATTTCTTGATTTTTTCTTCTATGCAATTTCTTTCTTTCTATGCTCGTTTCTTAACCGACATCCAGAATTATAACTTTCATTTTTTCGTCTCCCATCTGTTCCTACTGCCTTCTCTATTTGCTTGATAGCACGACCATCAGTCCCTATATATTGGGTTGAAGGAATACGGTTTACAACTTCTGCTTCCTCTCCCTTACCTCCTCCTTCCGACCTCCCTCTCCTGTTGTTATCTCTTTTTGCTCGAAACCATTGGCTTCGTGACCCGCCCCCCCATACTGCTGCAAGTGGAGCTAGTTAGGAAGGCAACGGTGGGATCGCGATAGACAGAGAACCGAAACTCCCATCTTCCTCTCCGTTCACTCCTACTCGAAACCCTTAACTGCCTCCACTTTCTCCCTGTCACACGCATCAACTTCTCTAAATCCCGCAAGCAGTCCATCTTCCACGAGAATTAGTGAGTCCCGAGCTAAGGCAAGCAGATGAGAAATGTGATTTAAGATTTTATAAGTTCGAATATCATTTTTGGATAACTTACAATTTTTTCTTTTATAATACTATAATATTAATTTAATAAATAGCAATAATTTAATAGTAATGATAACAATAATATGGGTCAAATTGATTGCATCTAATTTATCACGGCTCTGATACCATTAATGGGCTCTGATACCATTAATTAGTTTCAATAGGAATTTAGTGTTGAAAATTCTAATAATTAATTTAGTGTTGTACTTTTCATACTAAAAATACATATTTAGTAATTAACCCACCATTTTAAAACCAGTTTAATAAATGGTTCTTTTACTAATTGTTTATGATGTCGTTGATTCAATTAAGACATGAAAATTACATATAGCTAATTTACTTCATCTGATTAATCATTTTAAAATTAGTAAACAAAAATCCCTATCCGTTAAAAGTACTGATTATTAATTAACGAGATCTATCGTTAAATTAAGTTAATATATTTATTGTCAAGGTTATCCATTAAGACATATGGCCATGGTAATCTTTTTTCATCTTTCATTTGTTATTTATGAAAATCAACACAAAAATGGTATCAGAGCCCCAGGCAATGCGTGGTGGGTTAATTATTAAAAAATGACCAATTAATAATAAAATTTTCAAGTCAAATAATTTAGTAAGTCAGACTAAGAATTAATTATAATATTTATGGAAGACATAAATAAATCAGATTAAATAGTTATGAATGCCCTAATCATTCTAATTGTCTCTGTACGCCCACATTGTCTTATGAATCATTCATTCCTTCTCATAAACAACAAATGAAAGATGAAAAAAGATTAAAAAGAAAATTATTTTTAGAATAACTCAAAACAAGTATAGGAGAAAAAATTGAAAAAGATTAAGTTAATATTTTGATGGAATTTAAACAAAATATTGAATGGTTAGATTTATAAATATCAAATAAAAGTAAAAATATTATTTCTATAGATCAACATAAATTTATATGTAAGTTTTAAAAAGAATTTAAACATGAACTTTATAATGAAAATAAGGTCATGAATGATATTATAGATTTACAAATATCTTTGGCAGAATCATTAAAGTTTCATCAAGAAAAAGTATATAGAATTCTAGAAATATCTACAGGAATATTTTATGATATTAAAAAACTAATATTAAAAGAAAATCTCAAATATATTAAAAAACAAAATAATGATATACTAAATAAAATTATAAAAGATCTAGAAAACTTAGATAGTATGAAAATAAAAATAGAAAATTTATTACAAAAACCAAAAATAATAGAAAAAGAATCTAAAAGTGTTTTAGAAAAAGCTTAAGAAAAAATTAAACAATTAGAATTCTTGCTTTTAGAAATAAAAAAAATTATTTTAGCATGAGCAAATTTGAAGAATTCCATATCTATAAAAATACTTTAGAAGAAGCTAAAAAATACCACGAGGAATCAATAGGATTAGCTAATTATTTAGGATTACAAGGCAATGATAAAACTTATCCAAAAATGTTAAACTGCCAAACAATAATGTTAATACAATTATTTGAAAAAATGGCCACAATAGAAAATAAAATTAAAAATATAGAAGAAAGAACATTAGAGTTAAAAAATTGTTCTAATACAGGAAAAGAAATTATTCCTTATAATCCTATAAGTTTTAAATCATGATAAGCAGAGAATGATCTCTTACTTTATTTAAGAAAAAACCAATTAAATTTGATAGAAATATATCAGAAATAATAGACATAGAATCTCAATTAGATAGATTTAATAATGGAAAAATAAATTTAATTAATTTAAAAAAAAGTGTATGAAAATTCTATATTATCAAAATCTTAAATAATACAAACACTAGCTGAACAAAAAAATAGCTGTGTATCAGATATAGATCAAATGGATTTACTAGTAATAGTAAAGGCTAATTGGGAACAAATTAGATTACCAAAAATGTCCCAAATGCATGTAGGACTAGTTATCATAGGAGTAAAAAGTTTATATAGAAAAAAACTTAAGAACAAAAACTAGTTATATTATTTGATAATAGATTGAGTGATTTAGCAAAATCAATAATTGGATCATTTGAAATAGATATGAATGATAATGACACTATCATTTATTTTGTTCCAAATTTTATAATGGACACCAAAGAATGCGTACAACATTTAAAGATAAGAATTAAAATTAAAGGTTATGATATGGTAACAAGATCATTAAATCTAAGAATAATAACAGGATTTATAGGATAAATGCAAGAACATTCTAATGTAAAATTTAACTTAAATAATGAATAATTAGAACTTATATTAGCAAGCCAAGACATTAAAGCTATAGCTGGAAAGAAATTTAGCTCAGAAATTCATGCAGGAACATAGTGAAATTTAAAAAAATTTTTAGAAAAAACAATATTAATACCGAACGAAAGCACATCATATGAAAATCAAGATGGATCCTTTAGCATGAGATTTTTAGATTATCAAATAAGACAGAATCGAAATGAATCTGATGATAACCTTGAATCTATACAATAAGAATTATAAGATAAAAGATCAAGATAAAAATGGGAAAAAAATTGATTTGAGTTAAATTAAGAACTGAACAATTACAAAATTACGTATTTAATATGAAAACTTCTTATTTTGAATTGGAAAAAAGATATAATTTTGATATGGCTTTTGAAAAT
Source organism: Phalaenopsis aphrodite (assembly GCA_003013225.1). Taxonomy (NCBI): domain Eukaryota; kingdom Viridiplantae; phylum Streptophyta; class Magnoliopsida; order Asparagales; family Orchidaceae; genus Phalaenopsis; species Phalaenopsis aphrodite. The sequence continues at coordinate 243,219 of NEWO01000670.1, read as the reverse complement.
AGGTTTAATTCTCACTTTGATTGGAGAGTTATAGATTCAAATTTTATTATAGAAGGAATTAAAGTAAATCAACAGCCCATGGAATTAGGAGAAGCTATAGCTGGACCATCAAATGTAGATAGAGGAAAAAGACCTTGCATTTGTGCTTCAAGGTTTTTCTATCTCTAATATTATGTCGCAAAAGATTTTTGAGTATTTTCAAATATGCATTTGCATGTTATGAATGCTTCAAATATTATATTGTGCCTTGTGAGGATATAAAATATTATGCATTTGCTTCTTGTAAATGCATTAAGTATCATCTTACAATACCTTGATTGATATAAAACACTTTGATGATATGTGTGTCAATGTTCTTATTTATTGCATAATATAGGTATGTTGAAATATGTGCACAATCTCAAAACTATAAATTTGCATGGGCTTTTTTTTTCTATAAAGCTTTGTTCTAAGTCTTGCCTGACTAGTTTGATTCTTCTCTTAAGGGCTGGAGTTAAAGACTAGTAATTTTCAGTTATGTCTAAATCACAAAAGTATAAGAATTTAAAAGTTTAAATCACAGTCTGACTCTTCTCCTTATCAGAACTAAAGTTGATAAGACTAATATTTTAATTATTTTAATCTGATAAAATTCAAATAAATTTCAAGCATATGTGCTTCAATCATCCAAGATCCCAATGATGGCTAAATCGGTAAAAGATTTCAATCGAAGGGATCTATTTTTAAAATCAAGTTGTAATAAATATTTATATAAATTGAACAATTATAATGCTTGAACCCGATCTTTTGTAAGCAAGACAGTTTTGACAATATTCGTATACAATCATATGTTAATAATAAGTCTGATTTTTTGCATGCAAGATGCAAAGTTGTGATCAACCAATCAAATGAAATTCCTAATGATTGCTGAGTAAAAGATTTTATCCAGAATGTTCTATTTTCAAAATTAAGTTTCAAAATTATTTGAATAAATTTAAATTATATATAAATGCCCGATCCTCTGTAAGTAGGATAAAGTTGACAAGGTTCGTATATAATCATGTATCAATATTAAACCCGATCCTTTATGGGCAAGATGTAAAATCGACAGGGTTCAAGTCGAGCAATCAAATCTTCAATGATGGTTGTGTTTACTAAAAATCTCAATCGGAGAGGTCAACTTTAAAATCAATTTTTAAATCAAACTATCAAAATAATATATCAAGACATTCAAATTAAAATCAATCTCCTAAATGCTTAAAACAAATCAATAAAAAAATTCAAGTTAAATGCGATCACTTAAAACTTAAATTAAACTTTCGTAAAGTTGTTGAGAGTACAAAATTTTGATTTACTTTGGCTCGTAACGAGTGAATGTCACATCGAATGTATCACCATATTCACGCTCAAAGCAATTTCATGCTAGTAAGGATGAGGTCGAGTCTATTGTCCACATGATTTGGCCTAACAACACTACAAAAATAACTTTTACGATCAGAGTCCTCTAACGGGGTGTAGGTGTCACCAAATGATATAATTGTATTACGGTCATGACCGCAACACATAGTTCCTTAATGACCTTTTACTATTTGAGTTGAATCATGAGTGTACTGTTGATTGACATAAAGTTTTATGTTAGTTAAGACTGACTTAAATTTGCCTCTTAGACAAATATTCGCGTCAGATCTACAAGGATTCTTTGGACGACACAACCCATTGTTGATGGAATTCTTTAATTAGGCTTGTTCAGCTACATCTTCTGACTAAGTAGATTAGGAATGCGATAACTTGAGACGATGAAACCATGAGATCTTGATCAGATTCATCACCATTTCCCCCACCATCTGCTTAAAGCTTAAGATGATAAAATTTTATAACCTAAAACCCTAAGTTTTTTGCTACTATATGCTGAATATTTAGTGTTAAATGACTAGCTTTAAGTGAAAGTATTCTTTCATTATCGAAAGGGATAATTAACCATAGAGGCTTATGCCTATGAGAAACCTTGAATCCCGCATCAAAAGGTCATCATAAAATGAGGGCAAAATCTCTGCGTAATGTCTAATCTACAATCCAATCCGCCTTATGAAAATTTGAACTAGGCAAAATCTCTGCATAATGTCTAATCTACAATCCAACAACGAAAGTTTGGGGCGTCAAATTTTCGAGGCCCACAATTTCATGCTTTTTAGAGGTCATTATTAGAATTTAATTTGCTTTAAAATTAATCCAATCTTTTGTTCTACGGTTTGTTTGGCTATTGATTACTTGAGAAAAGGTTGCGTGGCCTATTAAATTTCTTCACGTGTGTGAAGTCTTTGCACCCAGGGCGTGACAAGAAACTTATAAAAGTGCTAAAGAATACGCTCTTGGGATTCCTTTATGCCTTGCTAGCTTTAGTGATAACGAATGTAAGAAGATTCTGAAACATAATTCTTCTTAAGCTATTTCTTTATATGTTTAAATCCAATTACCAACTTTTTTTTATTCACTTATGTGCTAGGATTACTCTCCTTTTTATCATGCAAGTTTTCCGTGGTAGGTGGATAGGGGTTTTTTCTGTTGGGGTATTGGGGAGGGATTATTTTCATATTTCTTTGGTTTCTTTTTGGTATATTGATTTGGATTTTTCATATTGTGACAAACTTAGGAGAATAAGGAAGCCGTGCAGACATATTGGAGCACTTGTATATGTCACGTATAGATCCTACAATATAATAAATACCAATTTTAGAATCTTAGTATACTATATATTTGGCTTTTAACCCTTATTTTTGGCAATATATAGTTTTCAATCATAGTTGTTGTTAGTGTTCCATATGAAATTAAGTTAGTTTTGCATAAGTTTGCTTGCTTGCTCTATATAATTACTACTTTTGTTGGACATCAGAAAGATTCTTTCACACCTTGGTTCTAAAAGGTAAAACACTCTGTCAATACAGGGTGTGATATTAAGGGATGTTCACGTCTGTTGTATTCTCAAAAGAAATGATTATGTAGAATGATAATGAAAATAAGCAAGAGAAGTTAAATTTTGATTTCTTTTCATAAATAAGAGTCATGCAACTGAAGAAAATAAGAAAATAATTGAAAGAAACTAAATTAATGATAGGAAAACAACTACTCAGACCTAGAAAGAAAAATATAATTACTAATACAAAAGTGAAAATACTAAAAGTAAATCTAAAGCTGGAAAGTCTACTCTGATGGAGACGCTTCTCAAAGTGATTAAGTAAAACCTGCTATATAAAAACTTAACGAGCGAGTTTGGCAAATCAAACCCAATAAATAACTACTATTTATTAAAGTATAAATGACAAAGAACCTAGACATAATATGAACAACAAAAAAAATAATTTATTATATACATAACAAAATTTACAAAAAAATTATCACATGCTTATGATCACGAATGTAAGTGACTTAAATTCATGCATTTCTAAGTAAATATTTATGTCATAATGTCAAATGTGCTCATGTAAATGTAATTTAACAATCTCTTAACACTACTTGATAATATGTAAGTGCAATGTGTGTGTATTTATAGTCGGTTTTCTACGACACCCTGAAATAAAAAAAATGTAAGAACTGACTCTAGAAATTCAATAATTTCTCTGAGGACTCGTCAGTCCGACTAGCCAGTGCAAAAAAAGTTTAATACCTGCATAATAATATTATATTATCATGCATCACAATTAGGCATGGAGATATAACTGCATTATTTTATCAATCTTTATATGAAATTATAAATTTACAAGAATGAGATTTAACATATCAAAGTTATATAAGAAATAATAAATGTTGAAACCATAAAGTGTGAGATATTAAATATGGTCTATGCAACAATAAAACAAGACTAATTATTCAAGAAAATCATTATGAATAAAAAATAAAATCTATTGCAAGTATGAACAAAATTTGAAGGGTGTAGTTGACAAAGTTACAATTAACTAAGAATCTAATACAAGTAGCAAGAATAACAACCTTAACAACGGAAGGTACATTTATCCCATAAAAAAATAGTTACTTAAATTCTGGACAAATGCTAAACTCAATTTATTAGTTAAATCGACATTGGCCAACAAATCCTACATAAATCAAAATCTTCAAAATTTAACAATTATGCAATTAAATCTATTAAAATTAATTATTTATTAGGTTAGGTGTAGGATTGATTTGAAATTAACCTTATTCTAACCTAATGATTTTACCAAACAAAGTGGATGTAATAAATATAAAATTGGATACCAACATAATAGAAAAAAAGATAAGTAGAAAGTAATGAGGAGGGACTCATCCTCAGCTTTGGATGTGGTGGCAAGTTATTCGACCATTAGGAAGGGGTTTGTGAAGTTATGAGGAGGTCAGGGAAGTGGCAGCTGCATAAGCTTTAGGAAGAAGATATGTGGCGAGATCAGGAAAGGTTCAGTGATTGTAGGAAGGAAGATTGTTGGCTTGAAGGAAATTTGTGATACCCTAGCCTTCGACTCCCTTATATAATTGTAATGAGGAGGTGGTAGCGAGGGAGGAATAGGAAAGTTGGATGACTCTCCCAATTACGAAGGCAACAAGGCGTGATTGTAAGATTCATAGAATCACAGGTTTTTTCGAACGAAAGGGGAAAGTTGTTCATGATTAAGGAAGCGGTGTGAGTGAGATTGCGAAAAAAAGGAAAGTTTTGATTCTTACACACATCTTCTTAATAGAATTTGGTTCCCAAATTCATACCCAAGATTATTTCAAAGTCAACTAACGAGAATATTATAAGTGTAGCAGATAGATGCTTATCATTGATGACAATAACAAAATCAAACTCACCGAGTAATAGTTAAAGATAAATCAAATGACATAATGGTTGATAAATACAAATTTAATGAATAAATTCATATATATGTTATATGCTAATTTATATGATATGAATGCATGTGATGCCTGTATGGAGTGTCTTAAAAAAATAATTATAATACATGTCACAACATCAGGAGCATAACAAATGCTCGAGGTGGAATCACTTGTCTGGGTTGCTCCGAAGTTTAAGGTTGTTGAGGCTGGTACTGTATCATTGATAGGAGTTAATATGTTGGTGGTAGCTGGTGGTGCTACTAGTACTGCACTCCAGGAGGACATGATTGATACAATTGAGACACCATAATTGGTTGGGGCTTTTTTTTGGGGCTGATGTAATATTGACCTACCTGTCATTTGTCACCTTGTTTCTGTTATCAACCTTTATTAGATTTATGTCACTCATTCTTATTTTATTTGAAGTTATTATTTTGATTTAATGTGGGCTTAGTTTAGGTCGAGAAAGTGCAATCCTTGATCTTGTAATCGGTGCTGTAGTAATTGAAGCACTTGTCAATGGTTAGGTTGCAAGGTTAGGGGGTGTCTCTTTCCGTAGTAGGGGCAATTAGAGTGTTTTTCAAGTTATCTTTCTTGTGATTTTTCTTCTATGGTTCTTTCTACACCTAAACATCTGTCTTCTTTCTTTTTGTGGCGGCCTTTTTTTCACAAGCAATAACTCTAACTTTGCATGTATAGCTCAATTCACCAACTCTTCATACGTAGTACATTTGACAGAGGACAAGATCCAACTGAATATGTTCTCGTAGGTCGAAAAGAAAATGGTAACTAGTCAATTGAAGTGACAAATCTAACTATTCCTGCAAACCGAGTCTTGTACTCACCAACGATTATCAATCATTGCTTCAGTTTCCTTAAATTGCTCAGTCTACCATTGGAAAATAATGCTCCAGAAATAGTCTCTTAAAATTCATGTAAGAAATAACTGTTTGGGCCAAAACTATGCGACGATGAATCTCCCACCAATCGTTGGATCCTTTACGCAGTTGAAATGTGGCAATGTCCACATTACGATCTTCGGAGAATTTTATATCTTAGAGTCTCTTCTGGCATCGTCGGCGCTGAGTAAAATCCATCAGCTGTTCTGTAAGTCTGCGCCATCGGCGCTGCTTCTGGCACCGTCAGCGCTGAGTATTTCTTCAAAAACGTCATTTTAACTCCAAATTCTATTATTTTTACTTCATTTTTGCTTTAAGTCCTAAAAATCAACAACCTGCAAAAAAACATAAAAATACCTATCACAATCAAACACATTGATATGACTACAACATGTCATCAGTATTCATGATTATTAATGCACAAGAATGAGATTTAACATATCAAAGCTATAAAATAAATAATAAATAATGAAATCATGAGATGCTAGAAATTAAACATGAGTTTATGCAACAATAAAGTAAGACTAATTATTCATAGTCGTTACAAAAAATAAATTCTATTGCAAATAAATGAACATAATTTAAAGAATATAGTTGACAACTCTATAAATAGCTAAGAATCTAATTTAAATAGTAAGGATAATGCCCCTAACAATGAAGGGTATAATTACCCCATAATAAAGAACAGTTACTTTTCTCAAGGTGAAAGCTAAACTCCAAATTTATTAGTTCAATTACTAGCAAATCGTACACAAATTAGAATCCCCAAAATTTAAGATACATGCAATTAAATATATTAAGATTAATTATTTATTAGGTTAGGTGCAGGGATTGATTTGAATTTAACTTTATTCTATCCTAAGGAGATTACCAAGCAACGTGGAATTAATAAATATAAAATTGGATACCAACATCATGGACAAAAGATAAGTAGAAAGAAATGAGGGAACTCACCATCGACCTCGAGTGTAGTGGTAAGTTATTTGACCACTGAGGACGACGTTGCGAAGTAGCGGGAAGGAGGTGAGGGAAAGGACAGTTGTAAAAGCTTTAGGAAGAAGATAAGAGACAAGATTGGAAAAGTTCTAATGACTATAGGAAGGAGGCTCTTTGACTGCAAATAGGAGTTTTGCAATGCCTTGGCCTTCGACTCTCTTATATAATTACAACGAGGCTGTGATAGCGAGGGAGGAATAGGAAAGTCACATGGCTTTCCCAATTAGGAAGGTAACAAGACGTGATTGCGAGATTCACGGGATCGCAGGATTCAAACAAAAGGGGGAGGTTCGTGATTAAGCAAGCGGTGCAAGCAAGATTGCGAGAAAAAAAAAGAAGAAAAGTATGGGTCTTACATATTTTTGAAAAAAAAAAAAGACTTTAGAATTTACACTTTTTCTCGGCCTTCCACACCCATCCTCTTGTACACTTACATTTTTGCTATATGTAAGTTGTAGGGAAGTCAAAGCACGGGCTGCAGTTTTCCTGGAGTTCCCAATATTGACCATACACAACCTTTTGTAAGAAAAGATATAGTCAACTGGCTCAAATGGCTTCGTGAAACAATCAAATTTCATGATTTCCGCTTTGATTTTGCCAAAGGGTAAGTTCACTGCCATAGGATTCTAGCCACGCAAGATAGTAAATTCACTATTTAAATTTAACATTTCTACCGTACCAATTTCAGCTATGATGCGAAGTTTGTGAAAGAGTACATAGAGCAATCAAAGCCAATATTTTCAGTTGGAGAATATTGGGATAGCTGCAGCTACAGCTCGGCTGATCACTTGGACTACAATCAAGGTAATGGCTTGCAATAATTGGTTGTTATTATTTTAAGCTAAGTATTTTCTTTCTGTCAAAGCAAATCAAAATGAACCCTATCTTTAAGAAATATCTTCAGTATCCTTCCCATGAGCTTATATTTCATATTGTCTTAATTGAATGTGAAATGTTTTGTAAATTCTGCACTTCAATTCCAATAGATTAGACGGATTATAAGAACAATAATAGTAATAAATTTTTTTTTGATGCGTGTTATCTTTTTGTTTTTGCTTCCACAGGAGGGTAAGCCTTGATGGGTTTCGAGATTAGAGTAGATTGATCTGATATGCAACTATATTTCATTCAGGGTACTTACTAGAGATTGATTTTGAATTGTAATGCCAGTACTTCTTTCCAAACATACAAACTTAAAAGGGACGAGTCAAGCTGATATAGTGATTATTACGTACTTTGTTAAGAAAGTATTGAGATAATGGGAAGTTAGAGAATTAACATCTACATCACTGATACCTTGTGTTTTGGATAATGGGAAAATGATATCTAATTTGCTTTCATGTAATTTAGTGATAATTTGTTGCAATTCTTGAAGTACATAATAAGTTTTAAACACAAATTTCTTGTGTTAAGACGGACTATGAACTTTTTATTTGATTTTTGATGTTTCAATTTCTTCCTTCATTTTAGTAAAAGCCTGTATGTACATGCCTAGGGTGATCTGCCGTCATGTAACTTTGGATTGTTTTGAATTCCATGCCTAGGGTGATCCGCCACTTTGGATTGTTTTGAATTCCCTCATATTTCTAGATTCTCTATTATTCATTTGCATTGTTCTTGCAATTCATCTCTGGTAGCTATCACCCCTCTGTTTTACTGTTGTGATTATCATTTCCCTCCATTTACATTGTTTTGTGACTCTATGCTCTCCCCTTCCTCTGTTATTGGGATTTGTTGTTTTGTTGACAGCTGATGCAATGAATTTTATGTGTTACTGAGGCTGGCATGCGAATGCTCGAATAACACTGCTGGTGCGCCAATAACGCCACGGGCGCCGTATAGCGGGAGCTGCGAGATTCTCCCGCGATACCCTTCGTCCAGACCAAATCGTTCCAGATCTGGAAGGGCTGATCGGCTCTCTCACGAGGTTTGGTGTCTTCTTTTCATAGGGGAATCCAATCTTAGTTATCTAGGGCATATATATGTGATTCACTGATTCTTGTTTCTAGGTTTTCAAATTTTGGTGTGAGTTTGTTTATGACAGTGCTGGCGTTGGTTTCTTTCTTCGAGGGTTGTATTGGAGAGATTTGGTTGTGCTATGGTTATATATCGCTCTTGAGGTGTTGATTATCTTCCCTATATCCTTTCACTTCCTCCCCACATCGCTCCCGGTCGTCGTATCCCGTTGTAGCTGCCCGCAACAGCATTCCAATTGTTGTTTTATGCAGTTACAGCCCCCCACCTTCACTGCCGCCAATGTTTCCCCCTTTAGCCTCGCTGTTTTGACCATTGTCCATCCATCCGGAATGCTGTTGTCATCTGGAAAACAGCACGCCGGCTGTTTTCATGCTTTTTCTCGCCGTTCCAGCCTTTTCCCACAGCGCCTTGCTGCTCCACTTGCCAACCCACTTGCTGCCCTTGCTGTCCCAGCTCTCCACTTCGCTGCCAACGGGATTCCAGCCCCTCCATTAGCTGTTTGAACTACCTACAACCCATTTCAGCCATCTATCTCCACTCCCCAACCACCTAGCTGACCTCCATCGCTCATGGATTGAGCCCTAGTGTGAGCTTGGCCATGTTTGTTGTTATTTCCTATTCAAGTGAGTCTGATTGTAGCTGTCTATTTGCTTTTCCGTAATAATATTTGGTTATAGTTTAGGTTAACTCGAGTATCAGTTGCTTTGATTGGTGAATAAGGATTCCAAAGAGATTTTATGATTATAAATTGGAGTTTGAGGCATTTACAAAACACAGTTAATTATTCTGAATTAAATTCTAGTCGATGTGCAACTTTTTTGGATTTGGGAGACAACCCCATAATCGAGTGAGAGACTTTAAGATTTTAAAGTGAGCTCTTCCGTTGTTTACATACATGAGGCTTATTTATTCTTATTTTGATGACGTCTTTCATTTTACCTTTTTCTTGAACTTTTTAGTTACTTGGACTGTGAGATTGATTTTCTCAAATACCATTCAATCTGATTTTCAATGAGTATGTGGATTTTAATTTCGTGCATAATTTTTTTTTCGTTTTAAATGCATATTCATTATTTATGTGATTAGATTTGTTTGTCATCATCATGGTTAGCCTTGTCCCTACTATTTGACCCTTACATCCGGGGTTAACATATTTTTAAGTCTTCTTTTGTTAATTTTAGTTATGTAATCTTCAATCTGTGTTTTTTTATCATTTCCAAAAAATCATATTTACCTATCTTATGGTTGCATCTGAAATCACCATTGTCAATTTAATGCCTAGATATGGAATATAAATGCTGGATGTTAGGTTGATGGCGGGTTTTAAAATTAATGAAATGAGTTCAAATTTAAATTTGTCTAGTTTTAAGAGTTTCAAGAAGTGCTGTGTTATGACCTCACGTAACTAGGGTATTTAGTATTGTAGGATTTTCTAGAATGCCACCCTCAAGTTTTAGAGTTTATCTGATTATGGTGAAAATAGACAGGGGTTAGATGTCACTCTCAAGTTACGAGCCATAACTCAATTGTGGTGAAGAATAAGCAAGCGAGGACAATACCTAAAACTAAAATTAGATTTACCACATGAAATTAAGGGTTTTCAAATGTGAAGATGTTAATTTGTGGACACAATGATTATAAGATCTAAGAACAAGTGGACTAGTAGTTGTCAATGTCGCAAAGAGAATTATAGGAAAGTGTCAATCCACATGCTTGATTAAGAGGAAATTTATTTCCTTCTCTCGGAATATATTCCACTAATTAGGTTTTCTTTTATTTGTGTTTCCAATTTTTGTATTCTTCTCTACTTGGAGGATTTCCTATTTTATTTCCTTTCATCATTGTATATCTAGAAAGTATAATGCAACAACATGTGCAAGAATTAATTTTTTTTTCAGAATTCTAGATGATATTAGGGCCACCGGGCATCCCTACCACTCGAACTTCGCTGCCTGAGAAAATCGCAACCATCTGTTTTGTTCGAGTAGTTCGTGGAACATCTCCTTGTGTTGTTATAGTGTTAAGCATCCTCCCCTCTCCTCGACTTGGCTCGCTACAGGAAGTGAACGCCTCCTTGTTTCATACTGCTTATGCTCGTAAGTCTTGCTAGTCCTGTGAGTCCCGCGAGTCCCGTGAGTCCTTCGTTTCTCGCTCACCTCTCTCATATGCACTCACCAACAACCACAATGAGATCTCCCACCTTACTCTCTTGATCAAACTATAGGTACCCTAGCTGTAGTCTATCTCCTCCATTCGAATGGATCTTTTCGTACGCATGAGTTGCTGGTCTCTTCTGTTCAGTAAAAACGAATGATTCGATCTCGACCTTGCTATTAGTTTGCTAAAGCTGAATGATTCAATCCCGCAGTTGATTTGGCTTGCCCTTGTTGTCATCTCATGAGACGTCGACTTGAAAAAAGGCTCAATCATCCCTAGCCTAATGCCAAACATGTGCACACCATGAGCTTTGCACCTCCCTCTGATTCATGTTTGCTCATCCAAGCAAGCAATCAAACTAAGGGAACTTTGATTTCATTTGCGCGACAGATGTTGATTTAGATTTCACAATCTAATCAAGGCCAAACTCAGTGTTGCCTCAAAATCTTCTTCCTCATAAGTCATTTTTATATTCAATACTGTATCTTTAGTCCCTATTGGACCTGATAACTCTTTACCACCATAATTTTATTCAACGGTCGCTGTCCGTCTTCATGTAGATTTATGACGAACTTGGAAAACTAACGAACATGATTTGGTATCATTTTTTACTAACTTTCCTAATTATCTTTTCTTTAATGGAAATTTATTAAAACATGATCCCAAGTATATCGATGCATTTTTCTCGGTTACTCCAATAAAAAATGATACAAAAGCTATTCTCCGATATCTATAAAAATATATAACTTCATGGATGTCACCTTCTTTGAGAATCAACCTTATTTTTCCAAATCTAAAATTCAATGGAAAACTCGTGGGAATATCGGAAGTTGATGTTTTGCTTAATAATAAGTGCTCTAATGCTGATTATTTATTAAGGTTTAGACGGGTTTCAGATTTTCATTGATGCATATTTGAATGGTTTGAGTATGCAATATTGAATGGTCTTTACCTATGCTTCAAGGCAATTGAAGAGTCATCAAAGGAATTATCCTACTCATGACTTGGAGTTAGTTGCTATTGTATTTGCATTTAAGATTTAGATGCACTACTTATATGAAGTCATATGTGAGGTACTGATCACCAGAATTGAAATACATCTTTACTCAGAAGAGCTTAATTTGAGATAGAGGTGGTTGGAATTCATTAAAGTCTATACTTGGATATATAGTATCACTCGAGGAAGGCAGATGCACTGAGCATGATGTCTTTAGGTATTTTGAACTGTTTATTCAATCAGCAGTAGTTACTTGAGAATTTGGAGAGGCTGAAGCTTTTTGTGATTGGTTATGGTGATGACAGTTAAATTGAATCAGTTGGCTGTGCTGTCCACATTGAATGATAGTATCAAAGATTCATTGATATGAACTTCACTGTTAAGAAGATTTTAGATCACGTCAAGGATGAAAATTTGGAGAAGTGTATGTTAGATATGGATGAACTGTTGAGATATAAATGCAAGATTTATATTCTAGATGTTGATAAATTGTGAAGAGAAATTATAGTTAAGACACATTTATCTGGCTATACTATCACCCAGGGACTAAAATATATCAAGAACTTCAAAAAATATTTTGGTGGCTAGGATTGAAGAGAAATGCTATAGAATTTGTGGCTAAGTGTCTTACATGTCAACTAGTAACGACAAAACATCAATGTCTAGCAAATCAGCTGTAACTTTTATTTATTCCATGGTGGAAATGAGAGGAGACTACTATGGACTTTGTGATTATATTTCCTAGGTCATAACAAGAACTTGATTTTATTTGGGTAATTGTTGTCAGATTGATAAAGTTTGCACATCTCTTCCTCATTATACAGACATAGTTTGTTGAGAAGTTAGCCAAATTATATGTGGATAAAATTGTAAGGTTGCATAGTGTCAAAGTATATTATTTTAGATGAAGACGACAGATTTTCTTCTAGTCACAGAAGAAGATTCATGAGGCTTTGGGCACAAGCTTGATTTTTAATATAACCTTCCTCACTCAAACAAATGGTGAGTTAGAAAATACTATTCAGAATTTGGAGTATCTACTAAGGTTGTGTCCTTGATATTGGTGGATGATGGGAATCATATATACCCTTGGTAGAATTTGCTTACAATAATAATTACCATGCAAGTATTGCGATGACTCCATATGAAACTTTTTTTTGAATAAAGTGCAGAATACTTTTTTGTGGGCTAAAGCAGGTGAAAGAAATGTCATTTGAGCTAACTTGGTTAATGATACTACTGAAAAGATTAGACTGATTAAAAACTAATTAAAGACATTATATGTTAAACAGATAAAATATTATGATGCTAAACATTGATGTGTTGAATTTGAAGTTAGAGATTTTGTTTTTATTAAAATCAGTCCTTTGAAATGTGTGCAAAGATTTGAAAAGACTTGAAAATTAAGCCCCAGTTCTGTTAGGTCCATATGAGTTAACTTTACCAGCTCATATGCAAGGAGTACATAATGTTTTTCATATATCGTCAGTTAGAAAATATATTGTTGACGAGTCTATTACAATTGTTCTAAATTTAGTGAAGATACAACTTGATTTGACCTATATAGAAGAAGCTGAAAGAGTACTGGACTTTGAAGTTAAAATACTATGAAAAAGAGAGATTCTATTTTATGAAGATTTTATGGAAACATGGATCGGAAAATGATGCTACTTGAGAGAAAGTTTTAGATATCCAGGAAAGATATCTCAAATTCTTCACTTAAAGTGTCATACCCCAACTGACTTCATTTATAGGTCGACTGAGGTGTGACTGAGTCCGACGATTCAGTCACCCTGAGTTCTTACCAATACTCATTTTGACTTGTAGAATCAGGACCCAGTGGGTGATAACTAGTCTTGTTAAATTGTTGCAACTACGTGATACATTGGATTTCATAATTCATTCATATACATACTCGGAAGCGTGAAAAATCATAACCTCAGAACATGAAAACTATACAGAGCTGTTAAATTCAACATAAATAAAATACATAATCAAAAAGTCTGTATAGACTCCCCAAAACTATACAAATAAAAGTTGTACAAATCACACCTAAATACTCACCCTAGTTCTCATTGCCTTTTTCTGAAAGGCGATAATGTAGAGTGAACAACAATGAACTTAGAGAAATAATCAAGGTTAAAATAAGATTTTATACACTAAAAAGAAATAATATTTATGTTCATATGTAATTGTACATGTCTACACACAAGTCACTATATGCTAGAATTATATTGACATGAAAAGGAAAACATGTAGTATAGAAAGCAACACTGCTATATAAACATGCATGTCATAAGTATGAAATCACAATTAAAATTAAAAGCATGTTCATAAATTATTTATTGTATATAATCATAACAATGTTATTTCATATTAATATAATTAGAGCATAAAAATGTCACTCGTAAATGTATAGATCTCAACTATTTCCATGTCCTATCATATCATGGATTGCTACCCTGCGTCAAAGGTCATAGAAACTATTGATAAAGGCACCCCCCCTCCCCCACCCAACATAGCAATTATCAATAGCCACCATAATACCAATGGTTCACTACGCTTTGTCAATATTTTATCACAACGGTTTTTAGAGTTTTGTTACCGCCCGAACACCAGGAGTCAAGAATACCACATCCTTGTATAGTTTACTTTTAAGCACTCGTGCAGTATTCTGCCCATAACATTTCTTGTGATATTTTTTAAAGCATAATATTTATAACAAACATCCATAGGCATTTCATACCTAACATACATGAGTCGTAGCAAATCAATACCTACAAGCAATTAGTTTTGTAAGCATATTCATCTGTATCATATCATAATAACATCACTTGTATTGTAAGAAAAATCAGCTTGTATTCATACATTCATTGCAGGTATTCTTCCACAACATGCAACAAATTTTAAATCCATCTACGTCAAATGAGAAATCATATGAAAACCTATAAGACAATGTCTTAAATTAGTACAAAATTATTTCACTTGATTTGATGGGAAAGTCCTATAACGAATTTGCTCCCACTCATCTCGAACTCACTGCCTCGAGTAAACAAATTGGAAATCATAGACATCGTATGAATTCATGAAATTCCAAGTCATATCATGATTTAATCGAAAACATAACTTATTTACAAAATTTTAGCTCAAACGGGCTTCTTGGCATAAATCTGCCCTTCTGATACAACCTATACCTTCTCCCCGCTTCTTTCTAACACCTCAATTCTATCTTCCACTTTGTTGATTTTGTGCTAAAGCCTTTACGGAAGCTCGCAAACCACTTTCGACGATTTTGACATAAAATTGACAACTCCTACAGCTATCGGAAATGAAAAATGCACAAAAATCGATGCAAACGTCAAAATGGATGTATAAGGAAGAAAATGTAAATCTCAAATAGCCTGGAAAAAGATTCATACTCACTAATTTCTCCTCGAGATCCCTATCTACGAGCTACGACTTCCAAGTTGCCACACGCCCTTTCTACCAACACCCTACTACAATGCCGGAGCCAAACCTTCGCATGAAGGAAGATTCAGGAGAGAGGAGTGAGACGCGACACTTAATAATCCCCTTCCCATCTTGGCCATTCAATCGCATCCAACTGCTGAGAACGCGAAGGGAAGGTCGGTGGCTACAATGCTGATGCGTGAAAAAAGTAAAGAATTAGGATTAATTAAGGTTTAATTAATTTAATAAAACTTATAACTTCTAATTTTTATATCGTCCAATTCAGACATAATTCATATATAGTACTTTGTATTGAATTGATAGATATCATGAATAGAATTTTATAAAAATAATTTAATTAAATTTTTGGGTATGTGAAATTTGGGTATTTTTAAAAATTTACTGAACTTTGCATGATTTATATCCAATTTTGGACAGTATATAAAGGATGTTACTTTTCTATTAAAATTCTCAAATTTTGAGGGTAAAATTTCTATAAGATTTTATACTGTAATAACTTAAATAATTAATAGTAATAATAATAATAATAATAATAATAATAGTAATAATAATAATAATAATACGTAATAATAATAAAGAGAAAAATCAAATCGAGATGATGGGATACTGTCACTACAATTTGGCTTAAAAATCAAAGGGGGTGCAGTCGGGAGTCTATAATTCGTTTCAAAAACTGGGAGAGTAAGCTAGGGAAAGTAGAGCGTCGAGTCGTGCCCTAGCCGAGCAAAGAAGAAGAGGAAGGGTCGCATGTTCAACCCTAGTTGACCAAGCAGAGAGATCAAACACCTATCTGGGGTTGTAAGCGTCGCCATCTTGTGCAGATTCTTGCGAGAGACAAAGTTAAAGTAGGAAAAGAAAAATCGGGTCGTGACCCTTCTATGCAGGAGAAAGGAAAAATCAACCGACTCTGTTGCTGGTATTGAGAGAGGAAAGAGGAAGTCGCTTGTCCAAAGTAGAAGATAAGGGAGGTCGAAATGCTCTAGTGTGAGAAGACTTCTGCGGGAGAAAGGGGAAGCCAAACTGAGCCTTGGAGGTTAGGGTAAGTTTTAATTTTAGATTTAATTAATTTAAATAAATTTATAAGTATTAATGTTAGCTTTTATTATTTTATAATAGGACCTTTTAATTGAAGTTCTCTTCGTAAGATTGAGAGGTAGAAATTGTTGATTTCATACTACAAGGAGAAGATAATGTTAGGATTTTAAGTAAATAATTGGTAATGCTAAGGTTTATGTGAGGTTTAAATAAATCAGGAATTGAAGGATGATAAATCCTTCTGAAAGAAGTTTATGGTAAAGATTTATAGGCATCATGCATTAATTATATAAGTTACTAAGGTTTTAGTTTAATTAATGATGCTGATATGTTGTGCTATGTAACTTCATAGTTGTTGGTGCCTTTCTTAGCACTCGTTTCTATAAACATACTTGTAAAGTTAGTTAAACATAATACATTTAAATTTTTCTTACATATGTAACATATGACTTATATGTCTTTGCCTGTACTCAATGTGATGCATGGAGCCTTCACTATACAGAGAGCTGCTAATGCCACCAAAAATAAATGCTTGATTTTTTCTTGCATGCTCCCTTTTGCGAACATAGCCATGAGAGACTTAGGACCTATATAGCTTAGCCCACACTTCCTCTCCAATCCAAAGAGGTCTCTGCCCACACTTGCGATTGTTTGTGAACATGTCACGTAAATGATATTGCCTTCTATTTTAAATTTCTTCTAATATCTTTGTTATGCTGAGGTAGCCACCAACTTGTTTTTTTAACATAAAACATATAATTGATAATCATTAGATATAAAGCATCATGTGTTACATAAGTGTATTGAATTTAGTTACTTTCTCAAATTCTCTAAACAATATGTCATGCACATCAATAAATATCTTCTTATAGGATAAATAGGAAGGATCATATTTGCTCATTATACTATCTTTTATTTTTATGTCATTATGGATTGAGCCTGTGAAAGAACCTTTAGTTACCACTGCAAAAATCGAAAAAATAATTGAAAAAGCATACAAACAGAGTGTTGGTGGCGGCAGTAGTGGTGGATGATGATAGTTGGACTCCCCATAACCAATGTTAGGAAATAGAGTGGCGTCGACAGGACTCAGGGAATAAAAAGCTGGCGAGTAGATTCGGGTGGTGAGATCAACGAAAAAGTCATCGTGGTGAGAGTTACTGGTACTGGTCTGATGGTAGGACGGGATACAATATTTGTCTTCCTTGTACTTTCCACCACCTGATGTCATCTATAATAGTAAAACAAAAGATTAGAAAATAACAAAGTGTTACATGAATACTTAATAATAAAAAAGTAGTGCACAATATTACAGTTTAGGGCTAAAAGTAAAAGAAAAATACTCTTAACTATAACGCACATATCATGTAGTTTTCTCATATAAACCATAATTTGTGTCTAAAATGATCGACTGATAAAACAAAATGAAAAAAAAATTTTCAGAGTAGTGGTTGATGCAATGCTTCCAATGAGAATAAACGCGTAAAAGTAGCACATTATTCACCTTTTTATTTATGGCTGTAAACCATGCACGTTCTCATCAATATCACCGTTCTTTGGTGGAACTGTTATTGATCTTATGGCAATTGGTTTCTGGGTAAATATCCCACAAATGCTTTGTTATACTAGTTGGGGAAAATCATTGTTTTTATGATTATTGCTACATGCTGCTTTTATTGAGTTCAATACAAGGGTCAGGTCTAGCTGAATATTTGATGTCATTTCCAGGTGGCATTAGGGATTATTTATTTATATTATTCTTAATTTTTGCGTTGGAAAGTACAGATAATCACAGACAAAGGATTATAAATTGGATTGACAACACTGGAGGGCTTTGTGCTGCATTTGATTTCACAACCAAGGGTATTCTTCAGGTATCAGTTAAATGGTCTAGTTTTTGCATGGACTTGGTTAGCTGGTTAGGAGCAATGCGGTATACCAAAGCTATTTTTATGAAATAGGAAGCAATGAAAGGAGAACTATGGCGTTTGAGAGATCCTCAGGGGAAGCCACCTGGTGTGGTGGGCTGGTGGCCTTCGAGGGCTGTGACATTCATTGAGAACCATGACACGGGATCCACTCAGGTCTACATGCGTTTTTTGGCTATAAACCATGATTTTATGCTTTCGGAAGTTTTTTTTTTCCTGCTGGAATGTTAAGAGATGATTAAAGGGATTGTTCATTTTGAATTTCAAATATGATTATTTGATTATGCCTTCTTGTATTTGTATTTTCAGGGTCACTGGCCTTTTCCGTCGGATCACATTATGGAGGTTTGTTTATAATCTGATAGAAAATTTTTTTTGGGTGTATTGTTTCTTCCAATACGTCTGAGCTCTGATTTTCTGCTTTTTTCTTGCTTTACATTTTCAGTCTACTCTGGCATATGATTTGTGTTTTACCCTCAACAAGCGTATTGATTTTTGCATCAAGACAAGCAACAACATAAATTGGACTTGTATTTAGTATAAAACTTCTTCAGTATCCTTGCTTGTTTTATATGTTATGTATTAACATAGGGACAAGAATGATGAACGACAAAGTAATTGTTATAGAGATCTAGCGCCACAAAAGAGAACATCAAAATTTATATGATTTGGCTTTATAAACATATGTTACGGTTGCACATGTATCAAAGAATTCATTGAACTTCAATTTAAACTTGCAAAAGATTGTACTTCATACAAAGTTGAAACTGAGAACAATGATGCCGCTTTGTTTAACTAAGAGGGAATGTAGTCACCTGCTATAAAGATGTGAACTAGACAAGATGTTAATACAGTTACTCTTTTCCCCTCTTTTGTAAAAGCTCAAATAAAAATTCTCCATCATGATCAAGGACCTGTTCCCTCACTAAAACTAAAAATGGTACTTTTTTCCTTATTGAAAAAGTTGAAAAACTCTCCTTATAGATGTGGGCTCTAAAAAATTGCGCCCTTGCCTCTCTCAAGATGATGATAAGAGAGTTTTACATTGATGTTTTGGATCAAATTTTCTGAAGTTAAATAAGACAATAAATAAGACACTATCCAAAGATTTCGCTTTCATTTTGCAAAGACTTTAAGATATGGGATTCAAGGTTTCTCATAAGTGCACGTTCTATAGTTTACCACTCATCTTGATAAAAAGTGAATATTTTTTATTAAAGTTATTAATTAGAGAGTTGATTGCTCAATGTATAAAAAGTGAATATTTTTTATTAAGGTTATTAATTCGTAACCCAAAATAGAGAAAATCACTGAAGAACATACGAGCTACAATTATAACCATAATATAGTAGAGCCTATCGGTCAAACCACTCGGTCAGAGGGTTTTGTTTGTTATCGCTTTATTTGTAGAGTCCATTGGCCAAATCACACGGACAAATGACTCGCCCGCATTCTTATTGACAGAGATTGGTTTAAGAGTGAATATAGTTGTATACTTGACATGGTATGGTTCTACCTGAGCATTAGATTAATCATAAATTGTCATCTTCGAAAAGCTGTAGTAGCCGTGACTTAGGTGCAGGGCAGGAGCGCAGAGCACAATCTAGGGCTCCAGGGAAAACCTTGCAAGCATGAAACCCTTTCTCTCGCAATTCTAAGCATTCATTTCCTTCCTCACACCCGTTTTGATTTTTGCCTCGTTTTTTGTGCTATTTTTTGTGTTTTTATCATTTTTCTTGCTTTTGATTTTTTGCCTCACAATTCTGAGCATGTTGAATTTAGAAGATGTGAGATTGAGATCAATTATGATACAAAGTCATAGTTGATGAATCTTGCGTGGGTGCCCCTTACAAATTAAAGTATCACGTGTGCACAATAAAATTTGGGTATGATAAATTGTATGTGAATAATAAATTGTGTCAATACAGATAAACATGTCTAAAAAAATGGAAAGTACAAAGGGCCAGTCTCTTAGGCCATGCGCAGAGCACGAAGTTAGAACTGAGACTTTTTTGGGTAGGAATGAAAATTTGAACAAGACAAATGCAGACACTAGAACAACTGAGTTACAGGGCATTGTGCAGTTAATATCACAAGTGATTGATAAAATGGATGCTATCGAAAGATCCTCCATCAGTCAGGGCCTAGATCTGAAACTGGGGTAGAAGTGGATTGACACTTAAAAATATTTCAGTCCTTCAAATCACCTACATTCAGGGGTGCTAGTGACCCTATAGCTGCTGAAGATTGGCTCCTAAATATTGGATAAATTCTAAATGGTATGTTTTTCCTAGAAAACAGAAAAGTGGCACTCACTACATTCATGTTAGAAGGCGGGACAGAAAGGTGTAGACAAACTCAACATAGAGAGAAATTTCAGCTGACATCTCTTCCACAAATTTAGTGGGAAAATCTTGCTATAGCCTTCAAAGATTGGTTTATTCCGCCTCTAGCCAAATTAGCATTGTAGGATAAGTTCTTTAATCCAACTCAGCGGTTCAAGACAATTATGCAATATGATGCAAAATTTACTTCTCTTTCCAGATATGCACCACACTATGCAGCACCCATGAGGAAAAGTGTCACAAATTTCTGCGTGGTTTCAGATATCAATTGAGATTGACTCTAGTTCCATTTGAAATTAGCAATTTCTCCGTGCTTGTTGAAAGGGTAAGACGAATTGAAAATGAGCTTAATTTTTTCAATCAACATTAACAACCCGAAGTAGACGAGAAAAGATTTTGGCAAAAGATGACACTTTCAAAGCAAGAAAACTAAATCAGAAGACATTTTGAGTAATGTTTGATCGGTTATAGGAAATGTTATAAATGTGGACAGTCATGACACATTCAAATGAATTGTTCACATGAAAAGAAGAAAGGCAGCAGACCATGGGCAATCCAACGATCAAAACAATTCAGTAAATTTTTGGAATGCAGTCAGCCTAGTAGAATTCAATTTTTGAGAAAGCGTTCAACGCCAACAAAAGGTGAAAATTGAGAGCGCAAAGTTGAGCAACCAGTAAAAGCCCGAGTCTTTACCCCTCAAGAAGCTAAATAATCAGAAGATGTGGTTACGCGTATGCTTCTAAGTTAAGATCAGTCAGGCACTGTTTTATTTAATTCAGTTGCATCACATTCTTTTACTTCTGATGAGTTTGCTGCTAATTTATATGTTGATATTATGCATTTTTCTCCTGCTTTGTGTGTTGTTAGGCCCTCGAGAAGTGAGTTTTATGCCAATAAAAAATGTGTAGTACATGTTCATGATAAGAAATTGACAACAGAGCTGATTGACATACCAATTTACTCCTTTGATGTTATTTTGAGGATGGATTGGTTGGTAAAGCATTTTTCTACAACTGAATGCCTGAAAAGGCGGGTGAAGTTGAAATCGCCTGGTGAAAAATCAATGTGATCGAAATGAACAATTTTTTCTGATAAGTGCAGTGAAAGTTGGGGGAAATATTTACGAAGTAGTGAAGTGGTATTTTAGGCAAAATTAGAAGTGCTCAATAAAGATGTATAGGAATTGAAAAACATCCCAGCGATTTCAAAATTTCCTAATGTATTCCCTGAAAAATTGTCAGGACTACCGCCATAACGAAAAGTTGTGCAGCCAGAAACATGTGCAATATTCAAATCTCCGTACAGGACAACTTTAAAGGAATTGAAAGAATTGAAATGTTAGTTGTAGGAATTGATTAATAAGGGTTTTATCAGGCCAAGTAATTCGCCGTGGAGTGCTCCAGTACTATTCGTCAAGAAGAATGATGGATCCATGCAGTCATGTATTGATGATGGAGAGTTGAATAAAGTGACGATTAAGAACCGACGATCTATTTGATCGACTAGAAGGTGCATCTGAATTGATCTGAGATCAGGATATCATCAGATCAGAGTGAAGGAGGTAGATTTAACTAAGTTAGCTTTTGGGACTAGGTTGGTCATTATAAATTTTAGCTATGCATTTCTGCTTAACCAATGCTCCTATAATTTTTATGGACCTGATGAAACAAATTTTCAAGCCACATGTGAATTAGTTTGTCATTATATTTATTGATGATATTTTGATTTATTCAAAAACCGATGAAGATACACGCGAAGCAGTTGAGGATGGTTTTAGAGTTGCTGAGACATAATAAATTATATGCAAAATTTTTGAAATGTGAATTTTTGCTGCGAAACATTGCTTTTTTTTTGACATTTTATCAGCAGTCAGAGAATTTCAGTTAATCCTCAGAAAGTTAAAGAGATTGTGGAATAACCTACTTCAAATAATGTTACAGAGGTATGTAGTTTTCTTGATTTGGCAAGATATTACAGGAGGCTCGTCAAAGGTTTACGTAGATAGCTATGTCGTTATCCAAACTAATGTGAAAGATGTTCAGTTTGAGTGAACTGTAGAATGTGAGTATAATTTTCAAGAATTAAAGAAAAATTTGACTACTGCACCAGTTTTAACTCTTCCATCTAGCAGATAAGGATTCCAAACTTATAGTGATGCATCATTAAGAGGATTGGGTTGTGTTACAATGCAGAATAACAAAGTGATAACATATGCATCAAGAAAGTTGAAACCACTTTAAAAACAATTATTCGTCGCATGATTTGGAGTTAGCTGCTGTGGTATTTGCTCTAAAGATTTGGTAACTATCGGCACTAAAAAAAGTTTGAAAAGAAGTTTGGGAGGTCGCCCGTAAGAAGCTGTCGGTCGCCGGAATCGAAATCTCGTCGCCCGCTTCGGAAGGATGTTTTAATTTACGTATATGTATATATAATTTTAGAAAAATATGAAATCAAACTGACCTCATATTCTTCACAGTTTAAATGAAAGAGCACTCAACCTCAAATCTTGTATCTACCCCGAGGGTAAACACAAGACTTAAGGATGAGGCTCGATCAAATAAACTAAGAAAGATATGACATCCGTTTGGTCTGCAAAACCGTTTTATTTGCCGACAAGTTCCCCTATTTAATACAAAGAATTAAATAGGGTTTATTTTAGGCTGGGTTCGGAAAAAACTTCCTATAAGGGCAGCCCCTATAGTTAATTACATCTTAAATGACCGAAGTCACCTAAGAAAACTCTCGATAAAAATCAGGGAATAATGTCTTCAAAGAAGTCAAAATGATAGGACTTTTCAACGAAATCGGACGAATATGTGTGAAAGGGGAAAGATTCAAATCTGGAACATTGCTAAGGAGTCCAAATGAAGAGAAACTAGGGGAAGTCACTGATCCTGAGGAGAACCTCAGTGACTTTCCAGTCTATACTATGATTTGACTTCAATTTTGAGAAGAAATTATTAAAGTGTTTCATCATGCCAATTTTATTTAATTAGAGCTTATATTTGCATGACATGATCACACAAATTGCCTAGAAGATATGAGGGTTTACGTCGTATCAGACGACAACCTCGGAACCTAGAACGAGTTAGGGCTTAAATCGTACAGCAGAGCTATACGAATGCCTAAAGAAAAGGTGGAGGATTTACGTTGCGTTAGGCAAACGACCTCGAAATCCTATGGATTGTTTTTTAATTTCTAGGAAAAGGAAAGGTTTTGCTGGGGAAGACATGTTCTGCTGTTGAAAATGGCCGTGCTGCCCACTGCGCTAGCTCCAAGCTCATCGACGTGACGAGTTTGAGTTTTCTAGGATGTCCAGTTATAGTATCAAATCAAACGGCCCTATGGTTGTAGTCCTCTAAGCGTTATAAAATGTTTAAGGTTATAAAATGTAAAGCGTGCGATGCAGGAACGAACAGTAGAATGCAAGTGGAACAGTAGTAAGAAAAAACAGGAGCAGTACAACATGCTATACATGAAGAACGGTAGCAGGACAAGTGCAACATGCTATACAGGGAGAACAGTAGCTGGTAGAAACAGAAAAATTATAACATGCTATACAGGAAGAACAACAGCGGGTGGGAACATGACAAGTGTAACATGCTTTACAGTACGGTAATAGGTAGAAATAGGAAAATTAAGTGCTGTAAAATGTAAAGCAAACCTGTACGCCCGTGAAATCCGATGTTCTTTAAGCATGGCAAAACTAAATGCATCTCAAAAAGCAAAGTCCGGAAGAAAAACGTCATCCAGGAAATCCGAGGAAAAACGGAAAACTCGAGAAAATCAACAAAAGAAACTCAAGTGAAAGAAAATCCTCAAAACTCCTGGGAAAATCCCGAAAGAAAAGAAAAGTAACACGAGTGCCTTGTCCCGAAACTTCGATAAAACAAAAAGAAAATTCGGATGAGGGGGACCGCAAGCACTCGTATGGGACTAGGCTCAGCTATATTTTTTCTCGAGGGTCCACGAAGGCTACTCGGTCACCCGAATATACAGAACCCGTCACTCGTCTAGAAGTGTGTCTTGAACCTCACTTAGGGGGCTATTTCCCAGCCTAAACAGGTATTCGCCAGGTGGACAACCAATTTTGAAACGTATTTTAAAAATTTATGTTTTTGACATACACACAAATTTTTAGACATGCAAAGAAGAGTTATCAATTTTGTTTCTTAGAAAAGTATGTTTTCGTTTGAAAATAATCTATCAAAACTTATCTCTTTTATTATTATTATTTTTTTTATTAGAAATCTTTGTTGTCCACGAGTCGATTATGCTACCGGGCATAGGACTGCCAACAACCTGAGGAGGTTCGAGCCGACTACCGCTAGACTTATGTCAGTGAAGGATACCATATCATATTGTTCATCAAATGCCTGGATCTTGATGTTATAGGATAGGGTATCTTTCTGCTCTATCTTCGGTATGCCTTTATCATCAACACCGTACGCCCCAAAACGACTACTTGCGACCTTGCTTGATGGTTTCACGTATAGCAAAAGGCTATACGTGGACACTTATGCATCGGACATAAGCGTCGAAAATCGAACCAAGAAGCAAGGATATAAAAGAACAAAAATGAGGTGAGACAGAGGAGACACTGATCCATCTAAAACAACATAAAAGAGACTGGATCAGTTCTCAAAAACTCCTATAAAAAATACCTGGAAAAGTAGGGCCCGAGGTCTTTCCTAACAAACATAAAATATCCCTTTTTGCGTTGATTCTCCAAACCCCGAGGACGCAGGATTAATCAAATCAATCAAATACTCTCCCAGATAAAGCTTGCAAATCCTCCCAAGATCTCAAAGTTGATATCAAAATCTTTCAACTGTCGAATTAATCCATCACCTCACATATCAAACAAGCATAGAAATATTCCCATCAAATCACATAAATGCTCACGATCGGGATCATCACAAAGAGATGAACAGTAGGCAGGACTCACGGCCAGGGTCGGCAGAGGAGAAGAAACAGCTCATAAGGCCCATAACCAAAGGCAGCCTAAAAGACCACAGGGAATGTTTACAGCTAAGGCAACAAAGGGGCCCAAAAGAACCGATAAAGCTCACGGTTTAAGGCAGCGAAGAACAACTGCAAAAGCCCACGACCAGAGACCATCCAAAGCACACAGGGGGTTCACGACCAACGCCAACAAAAGGACCACCAAAGGCAACTATGCCTCCCTGAGAAATTGAAAGGCTAACTGAAATAATTATAATTTTTGGGATGGCACTTGATTCATCCAGAACTCTCAAGACAATCCAAGCCTAGCAGGGAAGGCCAAATCACACCCAAAGACCTGCAATATACCTCACGGGTAAGGAGTAGGAACCAAAGCCAGCAAAGCCACCTCCCCTATAATCATTCCAATGATTCAAACTCAATCAAGAGGGGACAAACTAAACTCAAGAAATTTCGATGGGTCTCACGGGTAGGAGTAGGAACCAAAGCAGCAAAGTCACCTCCCAACCATTCCTCGGGTAAAGGCTGAACAAAGCAACACAGCCTTCAATCAAAGCCAAACCAAGCCCAACAAGAAACAAAGCCAAAACCGAGCTCATCAAGGCTGAAACTAGCAAACACAACCCCTACCTTAGAGCCAATCCAAGTCCAGCAAAGGTCAGACAAAGCAAATCAAGACCAACAACTAGAGATAAACCAAGTCTGGTAGAGCTAAAACAAGCAAACACAGCCCACACTAGAGCCAAACCCAGCTCAACCAAGAACCAAAGCCAAAGCCAGCCATCACAGCTCCCTATCTAGAGCCGAACCAAGTCCAGTGGAGGCCAAACAAAGTGCAGCAGGGCTAAAACGCGAGAGCCCTTAAAGCCAGGGAGAGAGTTCTAGCATCTCAATAAAAGCCAAGACTCAAGTTTCCACAGAAACCAACGTCCCATACTCCTGAAATGAAAACCGAGCACCAACAAAAGCCCAAAGCCGAGCCATTTAAAGCCCAAAACCGAGCGTAACGATATCAAAATCCAGACTCCCATAAAGCATTAAAGATCCAACCATTTCACCCCAAAAACAGTGACTTCAAATCAAGCCAAAACCAACTTCAACAAGAACCCGAAACCAAATCCGAGTTCAACAAGAAACAAGAAGCCAAAATCGAGCTCAACGAAAACCCAAAAGCCAAAGTCAGAGCTCAACAAGATTAAAACAAGCCCAATCATTGATATAATCGAGCCATACGACATTAAAGCTCTAGCCATTTTAAGCTCAAGGAACGACCTGCATGTCTAAACATTCTAAGCATGAAATTATTCCAACAAACATATGAACAGGGGAGATGCCTCATGAAGAGTTAAGCCAAACTCTCAAAACAAGATACAAGGCTTTCCACATTAAATAAAATTTTTCATAACTTGCATTTCAAGATGGGGAAAGCCACAGGGAGCCCAAAACCGAGCCCCCCCAAACATGCATAAAACAGTAGAATGAACTTCCTAGCATGCATGAAAGGCCAAATAAACTCTCCAATATTTCATTCCAAATGAAAATAAGTGAAAAGCTCTATAATACTCATCCCATCATGCTTGCAAGAGGAGCAAAAATCATTTCAAAGGCATGCCTTAACTCCCTAAATATTTCCAACGTAAACATGCCACGAGAACCATTAATATGCCATAGCCTTCCTAGTTTAAGCAAATAACCAAGTTTAGCTCTTAGGACATGCCCACATTTCTTTTTTTTTTACATGCTTCTAGAGTGAATGCTTCGAAGTATATGAAAGTAAAGAGAACAATTATGTTGAAATTTCCAACAGAACTATACTCAAGGCTCGGCAAAGGGAAAACCGAAGAGCAATGAGGCACTGAGAAAAAAAGGGGGGAAAAAGAGTACCTCTACAATGCCAAAGTAAAGCACTGCAGCACAAGAAGCTACCTCAAAGATGTGCTCTCACAAGAATCTCCTTTCCAATCTCTTCACAGCCAAAACTTTCACTCCTCTCAGAGAACTTTTTTTCAACCACCTCAAAATCAAAGGAAGCTATCTTTATATGCAGAGAAGAGGGGAGAAGAGAAAAGAGATCACACACCACGGTCCCCGACACTCGAATCGGGCCAAGAAGAGAAAAGGGACGCGCCCTGCTCACAGAAGGCGAAGCCACCCAAGTCTCTCGGACCGACCAGCGAGAGTAATGGCAGCGAGGGAAGCATCGAGAAGAAGAGAAGGAATGCCATTCCAGTGTACCAGGGAACCAGCTTCCCAGAGTCAAACTACCAAGAAAAGGAAAACCACAACTCAGAGCGACTGGCGCGGTTTCGGGAAGGAAGGCCGTGGGCAGAGAGTGTCGGGCAAGGACGAATAAGAAGTCAACTTTCTCTCGCATGGAGGAGGAGGAGTTCGCTCGACTCGAGACTGAGAAAGGGAAAGAGCCAAACACGCGAACAGGAGAGGAAAGGAGGCAGCGCTCGAGTGCGTGTGTGAGGAGTTAGGGATTAAAGAGGAAAGGGGTAAAAAAAATTAATATATATATATATATATATTAAATAAAACTCGATTTACTCGCGCGCGGCGACGTAACAAAATGGGTGTCCTCCCTGGGCAAAATCGACGTTCTGGACGCGCCGGTGCATTTCGTTTTGTCATCTGGGGTCGCTCGGACGACGTCGTCGACAATCGGGTCAAAAACACGTCGAAATTCAAATTTCACATAATTTCGACCCGTGATCGATCGCCTTAAAAGGTTTGTTTGAGCCCTCGACAAATAACAGTGCAAGCGATGCGAATTGCGGCGATCGGAAGCGGTGACTCTCCGAATTGCGAAGCTTCGTGCGCGCGGGAGTGCGAATTGTGCAGAAGGCCACCCTAAGGCTCAAAAAGGTCCTACAGGAATCTCTTTTGGGTTTCCTCACGTCGGTTTCATCCTTCTAAGTGATAGAAGTCGATACCACACACGCGAAACTCCAAAAGAGGATGGAAGTAGGTCGGACTAAAATGAGGTGGGTCCCACTTCTAAGGTTCTAATATAGTCGCAGGAAGACCCCTAAGGCTAGATCCTAACTCCTACGAGAAATACTAGACCTCACGAAAAATGAGGTCAACAGTACATTACTTGTTGACATAAAATGTGAAGATTTTACTTATCATTAAAGTCTTAAGTACATTTTCACACAAAAAGTGTTGAATTTGAGGTAGTGAAGATGGTTAGAGTTGATCAAAGATTACGATTTGGATATACAATTGTCTGAGTTGAGCAAATGTTATTGTTGATGTATTGAGCCGTAAATCCACATATAGTGCAAGTTGGATTCTTATTCAGATGTCAGAGTTGATTAAAATAATTGTTGCTTGACAACGACTTTATATATGCTTAAAAATATAAGTATTTAATACTGCTGCTAAAAGATTTAATTCCTCAATAACTGCACCAAAAACTTAATAACAGTTATAGATTCGATAAAGATGGATGTATAAAATATTCAATATTTATAAAATCACACTTATCAACGCAAATATACGTATCGCTCAAGTAATATAGGGCTCTAATGGATTCCTAGATATCGATCACACCGGGAGTAATATTAGAACTACGAACTAAGATTTTAGAAAAATAATACTTACAGATTTGAAGTTAGAGATTTTGTATTTTTGAAAGTTAGGCCAATGAAAGGTGCAATTGGATTTGGTTAAGGGAGTATGTTGAGTCCCAGGTGCGTTAGTTTTTTTGAAATTATAGAAAGGATCGCTCTAGTTGTCTACAGATTATCGTTACTTGTGAATATGTCAGATATACACGATGTGCTTCACATTTCAATGTTACATAAATGGGTTTCAAATGCAGAGCTGAAAATTTCGCATCAAAATATTGAAGTATAGAAAAATCTAACATATGTTGAAGAGTCTGAGAAAATTTTAGCAATTGATGTTAAAAAGCTAAAAAACAAACATATTCATTTTGTGAAGATAAAGTGGAAGCAAAGGCTTGAATAGGAAGCTACTTTGGAAAATAAAGAAAATATACTGCTGAAATATCCCTCCTTATTCCAATAAAATCAGAAATTTTCGTTGACAAAATTTTTATGAGGGGAGAGCTGTAATGCCCAAATTTCAAAAAATCAAGTAAAGTTCGACATAATTAAAAAAATACTACAAAATTTTTCATCTCCCGAAATTTGATCGAAAAAAAATTATTAAATTCTACACAAAAAATGGATCAGTTTCATATAATGTACTAAGCATAAATAATAAACAAATTGAGAGATAAAAAATTGGAAACTTATAAATTTTAATACCCTAATTATTCCTTAATTAATTTCCTTAATCCCCTACTACTTTTCACAACCGGCCTCTCCAAGCCATTTATTCACTGATTTCGGTCATTGGGCTTGAGAGCTTCAAAATTCCTTTCCCTTTCCCTATTCTCTCTCCATATTCTCCTCTCCCTCGCACCTATCCCTTGTGCAAGAGCTTGGTCCCGCAAATTCACGCATCTGGGAGCTGCCGCGTTTGGAGCACTATAGCAGCCGCAACTTAGGCGCAAGATAGGGAGCAGCAGAGCACAATCCAAGGCTCCAGGATAAATTCTGTTAGCATGAATCCCTCTCTCTCGCAATTCTCACATTTCTGGTTTTTTTTTTTGCATCGTTTTTCATGTTTTTATCATTTTCGATAGTTGTTAGAGGTGCCGATTTTGTGTCGGAAGTGTTGTAATCATTTTGCAAGCTTCCTAAATAATTTTAGCATGAATATATGGAAAGAGAAGTTAAGTTGGAGATGATAGGAAAAAGATTAGCCCGTTTGAGAAGGGCAATTTATGTTGAACAGTCCATTTGAGGTATGTTTTAGCAATTAATACTTATTTTTTGGTTAATGCATGTTTTGAGCCAATTTTATGAAACCCAATGTTGTCTACGTGCTCCATGTTGTCTACACGAAACGACGAGCTCAAGGCGAGCATATAAAAACTAGTTGTAGGGTTGTTCCGTCAAATTAGATGAAATAATCTTGTGCTAAGCTTTTAAAAATACTATTCTATATGTTTTATATGATTTTTAGGTTGACACTGATGCATTTAGGAACTTTGACATATTATAGATGAATACCTGCAATTAATTTATGAATGGAAGATGATTTTTATTATGCTATACATATTTCTATACTATTTTGTGATCCAAACAATTATGCATATGACATTGATTACTTGGGGGTATTCATTCTGCTATGATTCATGCTTATGAGATATGAAATACCTGATTGCAGGAATTATGCTTTATGAAATGCCTGATAAATATTGCTAGATTTATTATGCTTTAAGAAATACACAAATAATGTTAATGGATAAACTATTACATGAGTGCTTGCAAGTACATTATGTAAGAATGTATTTTCGACTCAATATTTATACGGGGATGAAACTCTTGGAACTGTTGGAATTAGGCAAAGACAAAATATTAGTGAATCATGAGTATCTGGGGGGGGGGCTGTCTATAACTGCTAAGTTGAGGGAAGTCTAATCTTTATCAATAGTTTATATGAAATTTTGGGTAAAGTGACAAGCCATGATGAAAGATGAAAATAGTTAAACCTTATACATTAAACAAGTGACATTCTTATGATATGACTTCTATGAGTGTTAGTTGTGGAGTTTGATTATAACACCTATGAGCAGCAGATAGGTTGGCTTCCACGTAGTCAATGCACTCAGTGTCAAGGCGTCGGGTTATGGGTGCTTAAGCGTTCATTGAGTGTTCTCAGACCGAGAAGATGGAGGTTGTACGCCCAAACTAGGCACTTCGACGTCCACTTCTGGCGTTGGGGCGCCTGCATTCAGAGAACTGAGTGCCTAAGCTTCTAAATCCGGGCGCTCGGGCGCCCTGACACCCTGAGTAGTTTATACGAGAAATGCTATTTATGTATGATTTAGGGCAGCGTATGTGTGGGCTTGGAGCGTAACTCTTTATGATTGTCCATCAACAAAATCCTGTTGAAGGTGAGAAGTGTTGGTGAGGATTGGTGTTTTTCGATATGCGTTTCTGCTTCAGATCAGTAAGAAGAGTGTGGAGTAGTGCACTGTAAGTTTCTTTGTGTGAGTGGTGAATAAACTTATGTGATTCATACTTATGAGATATGAAATACCTGATTGTAGGAATTATGATTTATAAAATGCCTGATAAATATTACTTCATGCATTATGCTTTAAGAAATATCATAAGAAATATTAATGGATAAATTATTACACGAGTGCTATGCAAGGATTCTCGACTCCTAATATTTATGTGGGAACGAAACCCTGGGAATTGTTGGAATTAAGCGGTGATAGAACATTAATAAACTGTGGGTATTTAGGGGGCTGTCTATAACTGTTATGTTCTGGTAAACCTAATCTTTATCGATAGTTTATATGATTTTTGGGGCTGGGTGACGACCAATGATGAAAGAAGATGGAAATGGTTTAGCGTTATAAATTAAACAAGTGACATTTTTATGATATGACCTCTATGAATGCTAGTTGTAGAGTTTGATTGTAACACTCATGAGCAGCAGACAGGCTAGCTTCCACGTAGTCAATGCACCCGACACCAAGATGTCGAGCTATGGGCGCTTAAGCATCCATTGAGTGCTCTCATACCAAGAAGATGGAAGTTTTACGCCCAAACTGGGCGCTTAAGTGCCCACTTCTGGCGCTGGGGCGCCTATTTTCAGAGAATTGGTCACCCAAGTGCCCAAATCCATGGGCCTCGACACCTGGAGCAGTTTTGAAGAGAACTGCTCTTACGTCACGATTTCGGGCAGCGTATGTGCTGGCTTGGAGTGTAACTCTTCCTGTTTTTTCATCAACAAAATTTTGGTGAAGGTGAGAAGTGTTGGTGGGGACTCTGGTGTTTTTAAACGTGCGTTTTTGCTTTGGATTAGTAGGAGTGTGGAGCGGTGCACTGTAAGTTTATTCGTGTGAGTGTGGAGAAGAAACTTGTATGAATCATTTGTAAAACTCTCTGAAATTTATAATGAAATCTATGGTGGCGTGGCTCCATGGTTTTTTTCCGTTCTTGGGTTTTTCCACGTAAAATTCCTGTGCTATTTTCTGGTTGTTTTTTTATTGTGCTTTAGCTTTAAATTTATTTTTTCGGTTTTCTTGAATCTTATGAATATATCCCGCTGTGATATTAAGAATTGTTTCAAGGATTTCCAATAAAACTAGTATCAGAGCAGGGTTCAATACGAGTGAAAGCAATGACCGAAAATGCAAAGTTCAAGTGGAGAAGAATGGGATGAACTTCACTTTCTGGAAGATGCAGGTAGAGTATTTGTTGTATCAGAAAAAATTGTACTTGCAACTACAATGAATCACAAAGAAGTCTGAGTCTGTGTCTATAGAGAAATGAGAAGTGTTAGATCGAACGATACTGGGTTCGGTCTGTTAACACTTTCCTCATCTGTTGTGTTCAACATTGTGAATGAGAAAACTATGGTGAATCTCATGATTGTTTTGGAGTCTGATTGTAGAACCCATGAGCAGCAGGCAGGTTGGATTCCACATAGCAGTGCACCCAGCGCCAAAGCGCTAGGTTATGAACGCTTGAGCGCCCATTGAGTGTTCTCAGACTGAGAAGGTGGAAGTCTTGTGCTCGAAATGGGCGCCTTCTGGCGTTGGGGTGCCTGCTTTGAGAGAATCGGGAGCCCAGGCTCCCAATTCCGGGTGCATAAGCTCACGGAACAGTTTTCACGAGAACTATTATTTATGTCACGATAAGTGCGGACTTGGCTGATTGTTCATCAACAAAATCCCGGTGAAGGTGAGAAGTGTTGGTGAGTATGTTGGATCAGTAGGAAGAGTGTGAAGTAGTGCACTGTAAGTTTCTTCGTGTGAGTGTGGAGAAGAAACTTGTATGAATCCTTTGTAAAACTCTCTGAAATTTGTGATTGTGTGGGTTCGTGGTTTGTTCTTGTTCTCAATTTTTTCCATGTAAAATTCTCGCATTCTTTTTTGACAATTTTTTCAGTTGTGCTTCTGTTTTAAATTTATTGTTCTGATTTTCTCTAATCCTATGATCCTATTCCGTTATGATATTGAGAATTGTTGGAGGATTACCAACAATGAAATGCATGAACTTGCTTATAATTGTGATTTCATGCTTACAATTTGTATGTTACACTACAGTTGATTTTTATATTACCTCTACCGGCTCTCTTTTTATGTTTTCTAGTATGCTAGCATGTTATGATTTTATGTAGATATTTTTAGTTTCATACAAGCATGCACGTTACTTCTTGCTCATGTGTAAAATTATATTTTAGCTATGATTATTTCTCTGAGCTTGTTGTTGTTCATTTTTCATTGTTGTCTTCTAGGTAGGGGCAACGAGCACTGGGTAGGGTAGACAGGTGACTTGTTCAGCTTTTTGTTCCATAGTTGGGATCCTGTATAGTCTTTTTGGATATGTATTTATATATTGGATTTAGCAGCTTTATATATCTATGTTTTAATGATATGAGTTCCATGCTTACTAATTTATAATTGAAATTTAATGTATTACGTATGTGTGGCGATCAAATGATACTAATTATCACTCATTGGGTCTTGATTATAAAAGTCATGATGAGTGCTGGTAAGAGTTGGTCTAATCAAATTGCCAGCCTCTGTCACATCTTAGCTGATCTCTAAAAGCGGGAATCAATTAGAATGTGACAGAAAGCCTAGTCTTGCATACTTTAATTCTTATTATGAGGAGGATCTGATTAGATGAGATGCCATTTGTATTTAACCTCCTTCATTTTTAAAAGAGCAGTTATAAAAATTAAATATTTATACGCTTATTCGAGTGGAGTTAATTCTAGGTTAATTTCATTTTTAACTCACGCAGCACTTTGAATTTAGTGTTTGCGTCTTTGACATACTGGTCGGAGGACATGCATGTAGGTCTTAATTTTAAATACTTGATTACTGTTATGCAACATACTTCTTAGACAGCTTGCATGACTTTCGGAGAAGAATATGCAAGTTGAACGTGCAAGATCTAAAATTGACCAAATCGTGCAAAACTTCAATTTGAACTCCTTAAATAACTCATATCTGCTAGTAAATTTGTGTTACGAATCAAATGCCATATTGTGAAAATCAGAAGTTAACTAGTATTTTAAATTTGGTTTCATTTTTAGATTCCTAGGGTAGATGATATTTCAAATATTCGACCTAAGTGGCAGGATTTATCTGTATATGACTTATTTTATTCGATTTCCCCGCGTTGCATTAAATTCCTTTCTATAAGTGAAGGGGAGGGGATGGTTCAATTCACCACCATTTGAGTTCACCTGCTCTGGACTTCTGAAGATTTGTAGTGGTCAATAAGTTCATGTGCTAAATGAGTCATCAAGTTCTTTTAAGTCCCTCATATGTTCATTTTAAGTTATTTATGTATTTGATTCTTTCTTTTAAGTGTGATTCATAACAATTAAGTGTACAATTTATTCTTATTTATGTGGATTTTTACTTGGTAGGTTCATTCTGAAGATTTGTTTTTTAACCTGGAAGTCATTTTTGTCCCTTGTAAGTGTCGTTCTTGGTGGAATTTTGGCAGCCTCCTTGCAGCATTTGATATAAGACAACTATATTTTGTATGACAACACATTAAGTGACCTTCCTCTTCATCAAGTGGCCATAAAGAAATTTTGACTTTCTGAATGCAATGACATGGTTAACTTTGCGATCAAGTAATATTTGAACATCGTCAATGGCAATTGAGGTATCTTGGCACCGATTTTAGTGAAATCTCTTTCGGTGTCCATTTTTTTTGTCATATTGTCTTATGTATCACAAATGGATGTCAGAATTTTAGGACCAAAATTAGATTTTTTTTTTGTATTCTCTATTTTTAGAATTTTTTATTGTTGTTAGTATCCTATTTTCTAGCATGAAAATTTTGTGACTAATTTTGGCCTTTCTAATTTGGTGGCCCTCTTCCGCTATTTACCTTGTAAATCTCTCTTATGGAATATAACGAAAAAATAGTATTTTTTCTTCTCACAAAATCCTTGATGGCATCAGAGCTAGGGTTCTGCAAAGGATGACTCCCGCTATGATAGAGGCGACGCATAGAAGCATTCATTCATTATGACTTGAAGGGTTGTATGTCTTTTTGAAGCAACAAAAACTGAGAGAGCGAGAGATGGAGAGTTGAGAATTTCATACCTGTGAGAGAGAAGCTTGTGCCCTAGCCGTAAATGAAGGAGAAGAGGCAGAGGACACCTTGGGCTTCGACGAAGTGGGCAAGTGCTTGCATGAAGAGGAACGCCGTAGCAGGTGAGGCAAGAAGAAGAGAGAAAGAAGGGAAATAGAGGCTTGGAGTTTGTGAAGAATTGGAGTTGACGCTGAAGCAATGTCGTATACTCATTGGAGCAAAGGAGAAGAGGACCTGTGTGAGGAAGGTAGTCGCGAGCTGCTGAGAAGAAAGGGAGAAGGAGAGGACGCAGCTTGGTGCGTGTGGTGGAGATTCGACCTCGTCCTACTCTTATAGAGCGGCTTTTGTATAAAGCGGGAGGTTTTGGGTTTGAGCTGAGACGAAGCTTCGGTGTGTGAGGAAATGAATGCATTTGTTGAGTAGCGACTGAAGTTGCAGAGAAAGAGGAGAGTTTTGTGCATGTGTGAAGAGATTTTATTATTAGTATTAATATTGTTATCATTAATATTATAATAATTATTGTTACATTATTATTTAAATGTTAGATTTAAGTGCATTTAATATTAGAAGATATTAAAGTCTTGAAATTATAGGATTAATGTGACACAAACTTTCTGTGCAAGGGAAGAGAAAGAATCATTGGTGTGAAATGGAGAGCCGAAGCGTATTGAAACTCTAGGTTATGAGTTAAGGTAAACTTTTGTGTTGGATTTATTTATTAGAATTTTATATACATTAAGTTGATATATATTTTTTATGTTAATATGAAATTAGGTTAATTGAGGTTAGGGAGGCTAACAAGTAAGTTAAGTGGAGGATTAAGCTAATAAAGAGGTCACCTATTAATTAGGACGAGTAATTATATTTCTGAATTGCATTAATCTTCATCATTTTTATGTATGTTTGATTTCATTTATGATTTATTCTAGTGATACTCAAATTATAGTAGATTCTTCGTATTGTAAGATAGGAAATTGTGCATGTTAAATAACTGCACAATGAAATTAACTCATCGATTTTTCTTCATATTTTCAGTCATGATATATACATGTTAATTGTTGTTGTTTTAATGGTTGCATTATGGTTTAATTTATGAAGATATCAGATTACTACACGATCTGTATTTTCTAATAAAGATGTATATGTTAGCTTATTGTATGGCCAGATATATATGTCAGATTGTGATTTGACCTAGAACTAGAGTAAATGTGCACCTTTTAGATTATCTTATGATCTTATATTTTACTAGAGCTGCATGATTTTTAGTAAATAAATACATGTCTCACATGAAAGCAATGTATCCTTTGAAGTATGAAACGAAAATCTGATATACATGAATGTTTGTATGTGCATATTTGGAGGAGCTCACCCCCTAATTGTACAAGCAGGAGATGACAATACACCCATGCGTAGAGATTTTTCTACCACCACAGACAATTGTGATAGTTAATTCACTAACCGCTGTGCTAACCGAATAATATCGGTCAGGGGCTAGTAGACAAAGCTTAACACCCCAGACAATTATGATGTATATATCTCTAGCTGTTGTGCTGACGAGATAATATGGTCAAGGGCAAGTTAGGGTCTTTCAACCCTAGACAATTGTGATGTTTACATCACTAACCGCTGTGCCGACTGGACAATATCAATCAATGTATGTTTGGTTGTTTTGATGTTGATCCTAAAAACAGACAGATGTGTATGTAAAGAATATAAAGTAAATGTAAAATAAAGTAAATTCATATTAAAAATTTGAGTATTTTCATTTAGAAAAGATCATTAATATATGCATTAACATATGAGTTTTTTTATAGAAATATGAAAGATCAGTATGTTCCAAAATTTCTTATAAAAAATGTGAGACCGACATGCATATCAGTTTTCTTTCATTGAGTTACTGTAGTTTAGAAGTGTGATTACT
Source organism: Phalaenopsis aphrodite (assembly GCA_003013225.1). Lineage (NCBI taxonomy): Eukaryota > Viridiplantae > Streptophyta > Magnoliopsida > Asparagales > Orchidaceae > Phalaenopsis > Phalaenopsis aphrodite. Next base: position 205,541 of record NEWO01000670.1, on the reverse strand, counting down.
CTAATATTATCTTAAAAAAATTCATTATGTTCTTTTAACATTTCTTTTTAGGTTTACACTTTTGACTAAAATGAATAAAAGATGAGGTAATGTGTGCAGTATGTGAGAACAAAACGAAAAGATACAAATTTTTACTTGTTAATTTTAGTTGCCTTATTTAGTGGCTCTTTCACGTATTTTTTGAATATTAATCTGCTTGTGATAGAAATGAGAAAATCAGAGAGAAATAGAAGAACAGAGAATTTATTTTCACTGTCCCTTCTTGGTTGATTCCAAGCATTGGGTTGAGTGACAAGTTGTTGATATCTTCACCAAAACACTTCTTTTAACCACTTCGAAGTTCAATGTTAAACTTGGTCTCTACGACATCCACGACCCAGCTTGAGGGTTGGTGAGGTGGTGAGGGGGGTGTGTGGAACATTGAGAAGGATTTCAGTTGCATGCTAGAGTGGACTAGTTGGCTAGCATAAATATTTGATTGGGGACTGCTTTGGAAACCCCTTGATTAGTTTATTTCCTTACTATTTTGTTTATTTTTTTTCTCAGATTTTTTTTTTAATTTCTAATTTAAATTTGATATATTTTGTAAGTTTGTAAATTAGGAGAGATTATTTTTCTCGATATTTATGTGCCTTATATGTGAATAATAAAATTAAGGAATTACTCCTCTCCGAACCTGTTTTCTACTTAGTGTTCTCTTTTGTGATGATGTTATAAATATTTTGAAAAATGAAGTATTTCTAGGCGGGATGCGGATATAAATCATGAGAGACAAACTCGATTGTGGATGCAGACAGGGGGGTTTGGAAAACTAACAATGATTTCAATTGCATGCTAGAGTGGACCGGCTGGCTCTCATAGAAATTATGGAGGATTTGATTGGGGGCTATTTTGGAAAGCCCTTGACTAGTTTTATTCCCTTCCTATTTTGTTTCTTTTTTTAATTTCTTATTTATTTAATTTCCTAATTTAAATTAGATATATATGGTAAGTTTATAAATTAGGAGGGATTATTTTCCCTATCTATGTGCCATACATGTGAATAATAAAATCAAGGAATTATTCCTCTCCAATTCTATTTTCTACACTTAGTGTTCTGTTTTGTGATGTTATAAATATTTTAAAAACGAAGTATTTTTGATGCGAGACAATGATATAAACACGAGACAAACGCGGTTGCGGGTGCAGATGTGGATGTTAACATAGAATGCAAAATGTAGAATCAAGTTTTGGGCGCGACACAGGAGTGGGATTTGAAATCTCGCGATTACGGAATCAGACGAGGCGACCTTTTGTCATAGGCGTATCTTTAGGAATTTTGTTTTTATACTATCAGAGGTTCTTTGGACCATTATTTACTATATTTGACTTCTAATTAAGGTTTAATTGAGGTATTAGTATAAATATCTTACATGGAACCTAGTAGAGGAGACTTTCGATTTGTTTTGTTTATATTGGAGATTTTATTCTCTAATTTCCTATCAACAGAGTATTTTATCAACTTCTTTTAGCAAGTGTTGTGTTTGTAGGATTTCTCTAGGCAACCATGCCTTGTCAGAGCCGAGATTTCATGGTTCTCTCTGTTATTTTCAGCTCGGATAACCACTGAACGTGCTCTTCCCATCACCTTTCAAATATAATCGACTTCACATATTATCATTCCCTTGCTCTTCCACAATCACCTCCCTACTCGATCCGCTTCCTCAAAAACTTCTAGGAACCCTAGAATGGTGTTAATTTAATTCAAGAAAAATGTTTATTCAAGCTAAAATAACATCACATTATTCTAAGTTTGAGAGTGTGTTTTAGTATTGAACGAAGGAATGTGATCTCAGAGCTTAATTGACACACTAACACAGACAGCTATCATCGAGTGGCTAAGGATTTACAAGGCCTCAATTTACCTCCATGGATAATTGAGAGGAGATACCACAAAATTAATTTGTATAATTCGTTACATAAAAAAAATTATCATCAAGGAAACTGCTCATTGATGGATCCTAATTTTTTTTTTCTCTACAAGATGCCCACCATGTTCAAACAGATTGTTTTATTGCGTAAATACCAATTATTTGCCTTGGAAAATTATATGTTCAATTATCTTTTTGCAAATTCAATTTTGTGGATGAAGGTTATATTTTGAACTTGATGAAGTTTAATACTCTTTCAGGGATACGCCTACATACTCACTCATCCTGGAATACCTACGGTATTTTATGATCATTTCTATGACTGGGGAAAATCCATTCATGATCAAATTTTGAAACTGGTACTTCCTGTATATTTTTAAAACTTTCATTGCATTGATATTTTTTTCTGAACTTTTTTTTTTAATTTTTTTAAGATGGATGTACGAAGAAATCAAGATATCCACAGCCGCTCTAGTGTTAGAATATTGGAATCCAAATCAAGCCTGTATGCTGCAATCATTGGGGAGAAATTGTGCGTTAAGATTGGTGATGGGTCCTGGTGCCCAACAGATGGGGAATGGAAACTTGCAACTTCTGGCACCAGATATGCTGCTTGGTGCAGGTAGAGCTCATCTGAACTACAATTTACTTTTTAAGCTTATATAATGATTAATTTTATCCATAAAACATACATTATATTTTGTCACATAACATAACAAGTAGCTTTTTATATATAATAAATAGATTGAACCAATGTTTATTGTTGCTGATTAAAAAAAAAAATTATTTCTGTCAAAATTTATAGTACCTTTTATTTGACTTGATCAAAATATTGTGTCAAATACTGTGCTTTGTTTGGGAAAAATATTGGGTCGTGACATCCCTGTTTAAATTTAGTTCATGAAACAAGAAGTTGAACTGTATGATAATTCTTTTTATTTCATAAGACGGTATTTTATATTGTAAAATATGACTTTTTTATAAGTATTTTTATTGTCTTCGTATTAAATAGAAGAAGATGAGTTGGAATTTGATGAATACAACTCTTCCTGTGCCCATAAAAGTGATAAAGAGTTTGGGTGACTGATGCATATGAAGAGTTTTTCAATTTTTATACTAGAGCAAAGTGCTAAAATAGTCATTTTAGTCTCAGAGTTTATAAAAATGTTAAATTAGTTCCCAAATTATTTTAATGGGGGCTAAAATAACATCTCACCAAGGATTATTTCAAATCATTTTAAAAGAATTTGAGGACTAAAGTTACGCTTTTAGAAATTGAGTCTAAAATTATCCCCTACAGAGTGAAAGGACCATTTTGACACTATTATCTTTTTTTGTTGCATCCTTCAAGAATGAACTAGTTGTATATTTGCATCACGTAGAACTGACAGAGCTTTTGGATTTCATTTTTGGGTGAAATTAGTTAAAAATAGCTTTATTTTAATCTCACATAAATGCTCGAAATTCGACGTGGTACCCGCCCACCATATCTCTATAAATTTTGTTGTCTGAAGGTACTTTATTATTGTTGTATATCATGGAAAAACTAGATTCATCTTATTGTTATTGTATCTGTTTACCACATATCTTGAAAAAAAATTATAGGAATCTTCAGTAATTATTGCTGTAATATAGTCTTATTTATTGAGAATATGCTCTTTTTGTTCCTTATCTGCTTATGTATAAACATGCTTGTTTAGCCCCAACATCTAAGAAACTAGCCCCCTCGTTACCTCTCCTCTCACTCCTACTTATTTACTTGGCTATTCTATCATCTTTGGCGAATTCTAGCATTCTCTATGGGGTCTCCCTCATTTGTGATATATATCCCACTATTATGCACATTCGCAACGGATGCCACTTTTCCTAACTTTGGACCCAATCCTCCGTTTCTCTTTTATACAAAACATCATCTCTCATGCCCATGCTGTCTTCAATTGAAAGCAACTCTCAATTACTGGCCACTTGCTCGCTACAATGTCCTTCACACTCACCAACCATCCAAAAGGGTGACCTTTCTATTGGTTGGATAGATTGATTTTCAAACTGGTCAAATCGATTGCATCTAAACTCCTACAACCGAACCAATTAAAATTCTGATAAAATTGAACCGGTCGAACAAAAGTTTAACGTAATTTAACTAAGTTGCTTATGAACAATTTGAAATTTAGTTCTTAGTTGGGGGTGATTATGACTATATATATATATATATATATATATATATATATAGCCTACAAGTATAGTATCAATTTAATTTCATGAATTTTTCTATTTAATTTTGAGTTCTCAATTTTTTGCTTTTAAAAAGCTCATTATTGAGATTTTAAAAATAAAAATACATTTTTTATACCGATGTGACTAAATATGTTTGATTCACAAACAGCAACGTAATCGCTTATAGGGCTGTCAAAAAAGCTCGTTGTTTGCAAACAGTTCGTGTTCGGTTCGTCAATAAGTTTGTGTTCGATTTGTTCGATAAGTAGACGAGACGAACATGAATAAATTTTTTTCGTTCGGTTAGTTAAATGAACCAAACACAAACAATGATGCGTTCGTTCATGTTCGAATCGTTATTGTTCGAATATAAATAATTTAAAGTAATTATATATAAAAAATTTATGATATTCAAAAAATTAAGTTTTCTAAATTATAAAATATAATAAAATAATAATAATAGTATATTAATATACTATATTAGTAATATACTGATATATATATTATATATTTATATAATATAAGTTATATAATTAATTTATATATATTAATATTAGGGATGTCAAACTGGCTTGTTGTTCGCGAACAGCTCGTGTTCGACTCGTGTTCGGCTCGTTCGTTAAGAAACGAACACAAACAGTGACTTCACAAACAATTTCAAACACGAGCTTATTTCAAACAAACTAAATTTCAAACGAATCAAACACGAACACAAGCTCTGTTCGTTCGTGTTCGGTTCGTTTACACCCCTAANTGTACAGATCTTAAATTAAGATATCAAATTAAAAAAGAAAGATTAACAGAAAGAAAACAATTAGGCGCTTTCTGTGAACAATTTGCTTATGATATTCCAAAATTTCCAAAAGAAAAAGAAAAATCTTTTGACAAAAAAAAATATCATAAGTACTCTGAAAAATATAATTCAAAGAAAAGACCAAAGATTTCTCATAAGAAAAATAAAAATAGAGAAATCAGAGAAATAAAATACTGCAAATGTGGCAAAATTGGCCACTATGCAAATAAATGCATAGTAAAAAATAAATAAATGAGCTTAATATTGATGAAAATATTAAGCATTATATTTTCAAAATTTTATTAAATTCATATCCTGAAAATTCGGAGACGTCTGACAATTCAGACGAAATTGGGGACAATTCCTCTTATTCCTCAGAGTTTGATGAAAATAATTGCACGGAATCTGAGTGCAAATGTAATAATGAAAATTATTACAAATCTATAGTCGAAATGAACGGCTTATTTACTTTATCTTCTTTAATGAAATAAGAAATACTTAAAATCGCTTCTCAAATCGAGGATGAAAAAATTAGAAATAAAATGCTTAAAATAATAATTGAATCTAAAGGAGAATCCTCCTCTTCTAATACCATTCCTTTTCAAGGATATTCAATGAAAGAAACTCTAAATAAAGCTTTAATTTTAAATACTGATAGTAGACCTACTACTATAAATGATTTAAAAAATGAAGTTAATATTTTAAAATCTGAGATAAATATTTTTCGAAAAAACCAAGAAAAAATAAATACTAGATTATTAAAATTAGAATTAAATAATACAACTTCAGTAGAAGAAGATAATAATTTAGAACAATTTTTTTTAAATTCCTTGCAAAAGGCTATTATGCACAAATGGTTTATAACTATTACTTTAAATATAAATCGAGAATATACTTTATCAAATCTTACTGCTCTTGTTGATAGTGGAGCAGATATGAATTGTATTCAAGAAGGAATAATACCTTCTAAGTATTTTGAGAAAACCACGCAGCAACTAACCTCTGCGTCTGGAAATAAGATGGAAATTAAATATAAAATTTCTTCTGCTAATATTTGCAAAAATGATATTTGTATTAATACTCCTTTCCTACTAGTTAAAAATTTAACTCAACATATTATCTTGGGAACTCCGTTTCTTTATAAAATTATGACAATCAATAAAATAGATAATACTGGCATATATACTAATAAATTTGGAAAAACCATTATTTTTGAATTTATTAGTAATCCTACAGAAATTATT